>CM046452.1:2012500-2537500 GCA_025506515.1 Flaveria trinervia
TCTACAAGTAACACACTGACCAATAATAGTTTATTAAACAATTATTTAAAATCCATTTTGTAAGAAATAACCCAGAAATAACCTTTTTTAAATTTTTTATTAAGGCTAAATTCTAAAAGATTTAAAAAATTTAAAAGTATCAGGTTAAAATAAAAATGTTAAAAAAAAGATGGATACCCTATAAAGCATATAATGCACCTTACAATACATACAAACAATTAGTATATATATATATATATACATTTTTTAGTTTCGGGCTTATTATTGTATTGTGTTGGGTAACGGACGTTTTGGGTTTTTATATTATTTGGTAATGGGTAATGGATAACTTTCTATGAAGTGTTGAGTTTAATTTTTTTAAGGTTAACGTAGTATTCTTAAGGGTAACGTAAAACCGAAACTTTTATTTTACATTTTACACTACGCGTAGCAAGTTGAGGGGTAGCGGAGGCTACCCCTCAAGTATACATATGTCCGCCCATGGCTTCATTGTTTATTTTCACAACCATGAATGTTTCTTATTTGCACCATGTTTATTTTTGTCTATGTTTCATGTACTGTTACATTGTGTTTATATACATACATACATACATACATACATACATACATACATACATACATACATACATACATACATACATACATACATACATACATACATACATACATACATACATATACATACATATATATATATATATATATTTTGATCATCGTGCAACCACAACACATGATCATACCTACTAGTTTATTTTAAAGAACCACGAATCGAAGAGGATGACAAATAGAGAGAGAAACATTTTGTCAAACAAAACTGAAGTGAATGAAGCCAAACCGTGACACATGAAATTCACGAAACACAAATCTCGGACCGGTGAGTACTTTCTTAATCTCAAACACCACCTTAGAGAATTCACATTGAATTTCTTATCTTTATCTATATAGTTACACTAAAAATCAATATATTTTCTCTCTCAAATTTCAATTAAATAATATTTTTTATACCTTTATCATTACTTTTTTCTCTCTCACTAACTCACAATCATTTTCAAAAATTTTAAAAAATTTATAGAGAGTGAACAATGATTTTTTAAATATATCAATCAACAATAACATTTTCTCTCGTTTTCACTCACAACCACTCAAAACCATTCCATATAATATACCAAACATGTTCACATATTTTTAAAGATTTCACTGTAAATAAAAATATTTTCTTTTATTTAATTAATATTATTTTAATTATGTATCATTATAGTTATGCTTTTAATTTAATTATAAAACATGAAACATAAATACAAATTTTAGTAAGAGCATTAACGTTGGGTTTGGTATATCTAGTGTTATCATAATATTATAAAACAAACATAAAAAAATCATCAAAATCACTCTCCAATTCATTCTTTAAATTACATCTTTTCCATAAAATTTAAGAACTACATTTAAGTTTGCTACAGTAGATTGGTAAATATAACAATCTACTGTACACATCATAAAACAACCACCCTTTTCTTTCCCAGTCTTTCTCCCCAACCCTTTTCCCTCCTGTTGGTGCTTCTTCTTCTTATTTCTTCTTCTTTTTCTATAGCTCATCATGCCCTAAATCACTGAAACAAACCCATCATCATCGACTCAAACCCAACATCAACATCATCGACTCAACCCCGGCATTAACATCATCGACTCAACCCTAACAACAACATCACCAACTCAATCTCCTCGATCATCATCGACCCATTGCCTTAAATAAGTTCTTTAGCTCAAAATGCTCTAAATCACTTGTTCCCAAAGCGAACATAAGCATTAAAAGCAGATTGCTTCAGACAACAAAAATCCATTTAAAGGTAAACACCTAAGCCATGTTGATTTGTTTGGGACTCGTATTCGTGATTTTTGTTTAGAATTGAACCCGACTCGACTCCAAGCTGAATTCTACAGCTGGGTGTGCCTGGTCATATGTTAGTTACTGTATTTGATTTGCTTTTATTGATATTTAGTTGATTTCTACTCGATTATTGTGTAACATCCGGATATTTTTCTTTGAAGCCGACGAATGAAGAAAAATAAATAAAGTACAAAGTCGAGAGACCAAACTCACCAACGAGAGAAAATTTGGGTATGTGATGATATATATAGGGAGAGGGCAGCCATTACCCTCTCCCTACACTCACATTTTCAGCTAACAAAAGAGGAGAAGAGAAAAAAGGAGAAAAGTTGGTTCAAGTTGGTACGAGTTGGTTCAAGAGAGAAAAATCGTCGTGTAGCGAGTCAAATCGAAGCTCTTCTCGTTATGGTCGTCTGTGTGAGTTCTAGGACCCCTCTTTTAATTTTTTGGTCGGTTTTAGGGCTGGAACACATCTGAAAATCAGGTTTTTGAGAGTGTGTGTGTGTGTTGACCCGTTTGTGTATGTGTGTGTATGTGTATGATTTGTTTGAGCCTTGCTTTTGAGCTTGTGTGTGCTTGAATGGTGTTGTGGTATGCATTCCTAAGGTTTAGGATGGTTGACTTGGGCTTAGAATGGGTTTGGATGAGCTTGGAGGTCGAAAATGGCATATTGGGTTCGGGATGAACTGCATTCTGCATCAGCTAGGGCTATGCGACCGAATGGAGGCCATATGGCCGAATGAGGTGCGATTGAGGTTCATTCGCATGATTGATGTCCATTCTCACGATTGGAGGGCCAGTCGCATGGGGAGTCATGCGATTGAGGGTCCAGTCGCATAAGTGCTCATCCACATTAGTTTCATTCACATGAGGTCCATTCGCATTAGTTCCATTCGCATAGGATTCATCCGCATTGAGTCCATCCGCATGAGGTCATTCGCATGGGTGTTCATACGCATTGGTGTTCATCCGTATGAGGTCCATTCGCACGATTGGGTGTTCATTCGCATGGGTGTTCATCCGCATTGGTTCATTCGCATAATGTTCAGTCGCCTGGAGGCCATGCGACTGAAGGGTGCTCATACGCCCAAATAGGGTGTTGTACCCGAGGAAAAGTATTGGTTAATGACTGACTTTCGGGGGAAAGTGCAGATGTAAGTTTTGACGTGGAAGTTCCTGTAAGTTCATGTAAGGTGACTTTCAAGGTCTTAGAGGTTATGTTGGGCATGATGATGATGTTTCATGTTAATGCATGATGTATGTATGATGTTGCCCTGCATAATGTTGATGACTGTGTATGTTATGTTCCTTGTTATGATGTATGTTTATCTTTCCTGTGGCTTTACGTTGAACGTCAATGAACGAAGTGAAAGTATCATGTAACGTGAAGTAAAAGATAAAGAAACGAGGAACATGAAGTAAGAATGCATGCATTAATGAATGATGAAAGTAAAGAAATTCTTGCAAGCATAGTATGTCGGGACACGCCATTAAAAGGTGTTAGCCCAACGGTGTGTGGGTTCGCTACCTCGGGAGGATGCACATTGGGGTCTTTCTTTGTGATTAACCATTTGTATAGCACCATTGCTGCATGCCCTAGGTACTGTGACCAGAGGTGCGGAGCATCGTTATAGCTGGCCTATGATAGGCCTAGGTCCAGTAACAGGAATAGCTAGGTACTGCACACAGCAGTGGTACACCTAAACTCTACCCTAGGTGTTGTGACCAGAGGTGCGGATCACCGTTATAGCTGGTCTATGATAGACCTAGGTCCAATACCATGAATAGCTGGGTAAAGTTTATGGTTGAAGGAAAGAAAAGATGTAATAATGAAAGAATGAAAGTATGAATGAATGAAGATGAAGATAATATGATATTATCTATGTGTACGTATAATGCATGATCACATGAAAGTAAAGAACGGTTATAATGAAAGAAAAGTGTAGAGATTAATGAAGAGGCTGATGCAACCTAAACATCCAAAGTCTCTCCTGCATGCTGCACAAGTGCTATGAAAAAGAATGCATAGGAAGTTTCACACATGCAACAGAAATAGATAAGGATGTGAGCTATGGCATGTCATATCACAAGTCAAAAGGCAATCTGCCTTTTGACTCTACAATTGATTTTGTTTGTGTCTAGTCAATTATATCCAGCTGGTTTTCAAAGTATAATCGGCTGTAGGATGTAGTATAAGTATCTCATGTTCTTGTATCTTTCCATTATGCTTTGTAATACTTGTAATAGAACATAGAGAAAGCAATATATTGTATTCTTGAAAACCATATACTTGTGTTCTGTCTTTTACATTACTTGTGTTCTTAGTGTCTTATTGTGGTTAACCCAGTTGATTGTTTGATTAAGTTTTAGTTAATCTCCTCTTTGTGTTGTTGTGTTGTAATCAACCCCCTTCACCGGTCCTGCATTTGGTATCGGAGCATTCCAGGCTCTTGATATAAGATCTCACCATCTTAAGATCCCTCACACACATAAATACTAAACTTTTCAAATGGCAACCATTTCAAGACTGATATGGAAACTGGAACCATGAACAAGTCCCCACTGATCACTCTTGATGAGTTTGATACATGGTGTTTGAGAATGGAAGGTTTCATCAGGTTTCTTGATTCAAGAATGTGGAAGTCTATTGAGAATGGACCTTTCATACTTAGAACCCCTTCTGCTATTGGTGCTGGTATGATCCCTAAGGATGTGGCTAACTACTCTGATGAAGATAGGAAGAGAGTAGAGATTGACAGAAAAGCCATGATAGCCCTTCAAACTGCCCTTCCAAACTCTGTGTACATAGGTTTCAAGAAGTGCGAAACAGCCAAGCAACTGTAGGATGCACTGAAACTGATGTATGAGGGTTCCTCCGAAGCCAAGGAGAACAAGAAGGATCTCCTGAAGCAGCAGTTTGAAAACTTCACCTTCAAAACAGGTGAAACCATGACTCAGCAATACTTCAGGTATGTTGAGATTGTAGATACCCTTGTGGATGGAGGAGTTTCTCTTGAAAACCGAGATATTGTAAGGAAGTTCATGTCCTCACTTCCTAGGAATGAACACACTATTGTGTGGTGATCAAGAGAACTAAAATCTCAAAACTCTTACTCTGACAGAGTTATTTGGGATTCTCAGTGGCTACCAGATGGAGATGAACATCCAAAGTTCATCTGGAAACTCTAATAATCAAATGGGTTCAGCCCTGCATGTGGTTGAAATGGTTAGCATAGAACCCAAACATCATCTCATATGCTACACTGACAACTCACCAAAGGGTCCTTTCATCACCTTCCTAGAGACACCAAGGGAGAACTACACTCAAGGAAGCCCATTCCAAGAGACAAGTTCTTCTCAAGCCTTTGTGTCTTCTGATGAAAGCTATGGCAACTCTCTTTTTACTCTTGAAGACCTGGACTGTATTCATCCAGATGATCTGGAATATATGGAAATAGTCCAGTAGATGGCTCTTCTCACTCACAGAGCCAAGAAGTTTTACAAGAGGACTGGAAGGAAGTTTCCAAGCAATGCAACCAGTGGAAAGTTTGACCTGGACAAAGGCAAAGTCAAGTGTTACAACTGTAACTTGATGGGCCACTTTGCCAGAGAGTGTAAGGCACCTAGGACAAATGGTGGCCAAATACAGTCCAAACCAAACTACACTAACAAAGCTCTCTAGAATGAGAAGTCAAAGTAGCAGGCTGCTGTTGCTGTTGAAGAAGAAGGCTTTGATTGAAGCTTTCAGGTGGAAGATGCTTCTTCAAACCAAGCATTGATGGCTGATCATGATGAAGCCAAGGTATTGGAACATCTCTGTACTCCTGAATGCATTGCTAAAGTTAACAGATACAGGTCCTATAACTTGGAAATGAGATCTGACCTTGAGTCCTTAAACATTTTAAAATCTGATTTTAGAAAGTCTGAAAATGATTATAAACTGAAGATAGAGGACCTAGAGAAAACCATTTCAGTTCTAAAACATGAACACACACATTTTAGGACTCAAATTAAAGATCTCATAACCAAGCTGACTGAGTGCCAGGCTGAGCTTGTGATCAGCAAAGCCAGGGTAGAAAAGAGTGTTCTTGAAGAAAAGACCTTCAAGAACATGATATCCTCATCCCTGCACAACAAGGTGTGCTATCAAAACAGGCAGGGACTGGGATCCAATGAGATAGCTCCTCCACACATAATCTTGTCTGTAAGATCTCCTAGGTGTGGAACTTATGAAGATAAGATTCCTCTCATAGATCCTATGAGTGAAGAGGATGAAGAAGAGATAGTGAAGAATTCCTCTGAGAAGAGTGAAGAGGAGGATTCCAAGAAGGGCCACTATCCTTCTAAGGAGAAGAAGAAGACTGTGATGACCAAGTCCATGAGAAAAAACTTGATCAGAAAGAGCAAAAGAAATGCAAGAAAGGCTCAAAGATCAAGGCTACTTTTGACTCTAAGCAGGAGCAAGTTTTCATATCTGCTGGATTTGAAGTAGTAAGGACTGAAGGCATCAACCAAAACTCTTCTCCTAAGAGTTCTAGTTCTTGCTCAACTTATCTCAATAACAAGAAGAAAACTGATCTATTGTGTACCACTGCTGCACAGCCTGGACCATCAAACTCCAAGAACTGTTCTCAGCCCAAAAGGACTGTCTCAGCATCTACAAAGATGAAGGTGGAGAAGGGATGTGAGCAAAGATAGTCTTGTTCCCAGAAAAAGGCTCTTGTGAAGAAGAAGATGATTGTGTCATGTGTGAAAGTACCACTCACATTGCTAAGGATTGTCCCTACAATCCAAAAGGTACTGTCCATATGGCCAAAACAAAGACTTCAAAGGGTCTCAAGAAGATTCAAGTTTCGGAAGGAAAACCTGTTTCCTTCGGAAGCTCCAAGTCTAAAAAGAAGGGAAGTGGAAAATTACCCTCGGAAGAGAAGTTGGTCTCGGAAGAAAGGAGTTCTTCCGAAGCACTAAAGTCTGTTGCAGTGTCTGCAGAATCTTCCGAAGGTTCAGTCATCAAAACTTCTGAAGTTCCAAAAGCTTCCGAAGTTTTGAAGGTCAAGTCCAAGACTCCAAAGGTAGCGTGGATGTCTAAGAAAGACCAAATGACTGAAAATTTTTCATCAATAACAGCTCAAGATCCTCTTAGTACAACCATAGGATCTATTACTATTGCATTACCTTCTGTAAAAGAGCCCAAGACAAGCAAGGCTTGGGTTTCCAAATGTAACTAATTATTTTCTTTGTGCAGGGACAACTCAAGACAAACAAGAATGTTTGGATCATTGATAGTGGCTGTTCCAGATACATGACAGGCAATAGGTCACTACTCCAGAACTTTGAAAGGATTAATGGAGGACTAGTTGCTTTTGGAGGAGATGAAGGTGGTTACATTTGTAGAAGGGGCAAGGTCACAAATGGTAAGCTCAGCATTGAAAAGGTAAACTTTGTCAAGGAGCTTGGGTACAATCTTCTGAGTGTATCCCAAATTTGTGATCAGAGTCATAACATGCTCTTTATTGAGCATGAGTGCATTGTTCTCAAGCCTGGTGTGGTCATTCCTCGTGAGCATATTCTGCTTAGAGCCCCCAGGAAAGGGAACATGTACAAGATGGATTTGTAAGAAACATCTCCCTCTAGAGAAGTTTTATGCTTTCTGTCTAAAGCCAATAGTGATGAGTCTTTCATATGGCATAAAATAATATGCCATGTAAACTTTAAAAACATGAATAAATTAATTAAGAATGATTTGGTAACTGGAATACCAAAGAAAGAGTTTACAAGTGATGATCATGTGTTGCATGTCTAAAAAGGAAGCAACATAAGGTATCTCACAGGCCTAAGGAAAGGAACTCAATCACCACTCCCCTACACTTGTTACATATGGATCTCTTTGGCCCCACCAGTGTAATGAGTCTAGGAAGGACCTCTTATTGTTTAGTGATCACAAATAACTTTACAAGATTCACTTGGGTCTTCTTCCTTAGAACTAAGGATGAGACTCCTGAGATTCTAAAGAATTTCATCTTAAAGATTGAAAATCAATCTAATCACAAGGTCAAGATCATAAGATGTGATCAAGGAACTGAATTTAAGAACCAAATCCTCGATACATTCTGTGATGAAAATGGTATTACAAGACAATACAGTGCTCCCAGGACTCCTCAGCAAAATGGTGTTGCTAAGAGGAGAAACAGAACACTGATTGAAGCTACAAGAACCATATTGTCTGACTCTAAGCTACCCATCACCTTTTGGGCAGAGGCCGTCAACACTGCCTACTATGTGCAGAACAGAGTTTTAGTAGTTAAAACTTATGGCAAGACTCCTTATGAACTTTGGCACAAGAGGAAACCCTTCATTGGTTTTCTCAGGTCATTTGGATGTCCTTGCACCATCTTGAATACCAAAGATCAAATTGCCAAGTTTGCTGAGAGATCAGATGATGGACACTTTATTGGATACTCTTCTCAAGCTAAGGCTTATAGAGTATACAATCTCAAAACTAGAATTGTTGAGGAGTCAGCCAATGTGACTTTCAATGAACACACATCCTGTGTTTCTGGTCCTGATTGGCTATTTGATCTTGACTTAGTTACCAATTGTTTTAACAAATCTTGTGAGAATGTTTCAGGATCTGCAGAAAATTCAAATACAGGTGATCCTGATCCAAGATTTGAGCTAAGAAGACGTTCAAGTCATATATCTTGAGCTCCAGTTGGAACTACTTCTGCTAATGAGATTTCTATGAGCACTACAATGACAAACTCAGCTGATACATCTGGGGTGCCTTCAAATTCCAGCTCAGAGGCTCCACAATTAGATAAAAACATCTCAATTGTGGAAGACAACAATGGTGGTGGTGACAGTGATCAAGAATTTCTTGATGCTTCTAACCACACCATAGATGAGAACATCAATGATGTCACACACTTCTTGGATCAAGTTTCTCTTGAAAAGTGTGCTGATGTGGTGGGAGAAACATCTATGCCAGATCTAAATTTCTCTAATTTAGATCTTTCTCAGCAACTTGCTGTGATCCCTCAGCTTAGGATCCACAAGTCTCACCCCACCACAAACATCATTGGAGATGTTGTCACAGGGGTATGGACAAGAGGACAAACCCATGAAGCAAATGTTTGTCTTCACTTTTGTTTCTTATCCCAGATAGAGCCAAAGAAAGTTGATGAGGCTCTAAAGGATGGAAGTTGGGTTGAAGCTATGTAACAAGAGCTATTTCAATTCAAAAGGCAGAAATTTTGGAACCTATGTCCTCTTCCTTATGGGAAGACTACCATTGGAACCAAATGGGTATTTAGGAACAAAAAAGATGATAGAGGCATCATCATCAAGAACAAAGCTAGACTAGTTGTTCAAGGATACACACAGGAAGAAGGGATTGACTACACTGATGTCTTTGCTCCAGTAGCAAGATTAGAAGCTGTTAGGATATTCCTGGCATTTGCTGCATCCAAGAACTTCAAGGTCTTTTAGCTTGATGTGAAGTGTTCCTTTTTGTATGGAGTGATTGATGAAGAGGTATATGTCAAACAACCACCTGGTTTTGTAGATCTTGATCATCCTGATTATGTCTGCAAGCTTGACAAAGCTCTCTATGGGCTGCATCAGGCACCCAGGAAAAGGTATGAGACACTGTCTGAGTATCTTTGTAAACATGGATATAGGAGAGGTACTATACATGGAACTCTCTTCATCAAAGGACATGGAAATGAAATATTGCTAGTTCAAGTGTATGTGGATGACATCATCTTTGGTTCAACTAATCCAAAGCGTTGCAAAGACTATGAGAAGCTGATGAAAGACAGATTTGAAAGTGCCATGCGGGAACTCAATTTCTTTCTAGGAATTCAGGTGAAGCAAGTTGAAGATGGCATTTTCATAAGTCAGTCAAAGTATGTTCAGAACATACTCAAGAGGTTTAATATGTCTGACTGTAAGATTTCTAAGACACCCATAGCCAGAAACCACTCCCTTGGACCTGATCTTGAGGGGGAGTGTGTAGATGAGCACTTATACAGGGCTATGATTGGGTCTCTTATGTATCTTACTGCTAGCAGGCCTGATATTATGTTTGCTACATGCATCTGTGCAAGATATCAAGCCAACCCTAAGATGTCTCACCTTATCACTGTCAAGAGGATTCTAAGATACCTCAAAGGTGCTTCAACACTTGGTTTATGGTATCCTAAGAATCCTGACTTCAATCTATATGCTTATACAGATAGTGATTATGGTGGTTGCAACATGACTGCAAAGTCTACATCTGGGGGATGTCAGTTCTTTGGTGGAAGGGTTGTCTCATGACAATGCAAGAAACAATCCTGTGTCTCTGCATTAACTACTGAAGCTGAATACATTGCTGCTGTAAGTTGATGTGCTCAAGTGCTTTGGATTTAGAATCAGATGCTAGATGATGGGTTAAACTTCAAGGAGACTCCCATTCACATAGACAACAATAGTGCTATCTCAATCACAAAAAATCATGTGCAGCACTCAAGGACAAAACACATCAATATCAGGTATCATTTAATAAGATATAACTATGAAAATAGATTAATTAAACTAGTCAAAGTTTACACAGATGAACAATATGCTAATCTGTTTACAAAGGCTTTTGATGAACAGAGATTTAAATATCTAATATCATCTATTGGGATGATCAACTTTGAGTAAGCTTTTCTTAAAACTAATTCTTATTATTTCTTAAAATATGTGTGTCCTAAGTTGTCTAGTTCATCACTTTCATAAGCTCATGTTTTCTTTGGATGAAAATTTCTTTTTGAAGACTTTCCTTAGAGTCTTGAAAATTTCTGATACTTTGGAAGTTATCTTTTAACTTCGAAAGCAAATCATGCCTTCAAAATAAATAACTGTCTCAGAAATTTTACCTTTGGAAGAGCTTTCAGATATATCTTCCAAAGCTTAAATACTTGTCTCAGACACTTACTTATTTTTAAGGACCATTTACTTCCGAAGCAAAATTAACTCTTGGAAGCTTTGTGTTCTAAATACAAAGCAATCAAGTTTTAATTTCTCTTCCGAAGCAAAATTTTCAAACCTCTCAGGAAATTCTTCCGAAGTGATTTTAGCTTCAGAAGCTTTTTAATTAAAACTTCCGAAGATAATTTACCTTCGGAAGCTTTTTGACTTCCAAGAAAACTACTTTTTGAGCAAAAGTAAACTTCTTTTTCAGAGGTGGGACCGACATCCGGATTTCAAAGTTTATCCTCTTTCATTAAACTTTATCTGAAATCCCTCTCATATATAAACCAAACGGTTTTCCCCCTCTTTCTATCATCTGTTCTTCCTCCAAACCTAAAAAACCCAAATTTCTCTCTGAAATTTCTTTCTTCCTTCTTTCTTCATCTTTAAGCTATCTCAAAATGACCAACCTTGCTCACAGAAATGATCCCAACTTTACCATGCAGCTACACAGACAACATAATCAGGTTGCTCTGTTAAGCTCTGAGAAAGATCCTCATTTCTCAAAGGTTTGTCGATTCTTAGCTTTGTCTAAATACTTCACCTCCCTAACCATTGATCCTCCACTCTTATTAAACAAGCATGGTGGATGGGACCAGATTCCTAAGGATCTCTCCTTCATAATCCATGGAATGATTCAGGGGGTAAAGTTCAGGTATTCTCAGTGTGTTTATACCAATTTACTTGCTAACTTAGACTCCTTAGAATATTACATGTTTCCTAGATATGCGAGTATATTTTTAACTGTGAACTGGGCTCACAGTTAAGGGAAACAGGTAACATTCTTAAATTGGGACAGATGAAGCCCGACATCTTTAAAATATTGAGGAAGCCAACTGTTGGCTTCTTTGGGGTAGAAACAGCCCTAGTCCCAAAAATGTTAGAGCTCATTGCTCAAGGTGACAACCTAGCAGCACAAGCTAGTGTTGAACCCACACTGCTACATCCCAACCACCAACATAGCCTAAAATCACTCTCACTTACCAAAGAAAATCCAAATGAATCCCTGCTCAGACTATTCAGTCTGTGGAGGCCCCCACATACTTACCCACACAGGAGGAAGTGGACACTGGATCTCCCACTTCTCCTAAGGAGCAGACCACTCCTATCTCTTCAAGAATCAGTGCTGAGGTTCCTCATGCTCAGCTGATAAGCTCATTAGCCAAACTGCCTTAAGCCATCACTCTGAGTCTCAACACTCAAGTGATCAACCTTCAAGGGACAGTTACCATCCCCAGCCTATAGATCTCAACCAACCAATTCCTAACCTTGAGTTCTATACTGATGAAGATCTAGGTTTCAGTGAGTATAATGAGTCTCTCTTCTTTACCCCTACTCAAAGAGAGATGAATACTACTGCGTCTCCTATATCTATCCCACATCAGTCACCTACAACTGAGGTGGACACTTCTAAACCTGTTTAGAATGTCCATATGGAAGAGGCTCTCACTTCTGAAAGTGATTACATCATTAAGACCTCAACCATGGCAACTCAGCCTACTGACATCTCAACTAAGATTGCCAGTGAGCAGAGGAAACCAACAGCCAAGAACCTCAAGCTGGTGGTGAAAGAGAGGACTTTGGTCCAGTCATCTCATCCCCCACTGATTCTTCTGATGAAGATGAGGTGAATCTGAGACTAATGGTGTACAAATTGTCTAAAACGTGCACTTATTTAGTTTCAAAGGTCAGTCACCTTGAATCTCAGGTGACTACCTTACACAACAAGATCAATGATCAGCAACTTGAGATTTCATATCTTAAGGAAAAACTAGCTGGGAGACCCTTAACAAGAGCTCAACCAGGAACACAAGAACTTGTGGATGTGATTGACCTATCTTCCAGCTCACCTATGCAAGTGGGTGATGCTACCAAAAAGGGGTAGAAAGTCACTACAGCTACAGAACCTGTGAGTCCTTTAGAGAGAGTGGACATTAAGGACTCACCATCCTCACTTGCAATTGTGTATTCTCAGCAACCTCCTCAAATTCACATTGATGTGGACTACACAGACTCCTTCATATAGAGTCTGTTTGAGGATGGGATACCAAGGGCTATGTAATCTTCACCATCTTCCAATCACATCATTAGGTGGAGGTATGACAACATCAGGAAAGCCCTAATCATCATAAGAGTTCAAGGATAGCAAGAAGTCTTCAATTTTCAGACCTTGAACTACTATAAAGGTCTGGATCTAGTCAACATACCACTTGTCAACCCAAGCAAATCAAGACAAGCTAACAGACTAGCTCAAAAAATCCAAGACAGGATCACTGCAAAGTTCAGCTTAAGAAGGAGACTTAGGCAATAAGGCAACGCCATCGGTCAACTAGATGTTGAGGCAAACCCTAAGATTAGTTTCATAGGAGAAACCTTGACTGAAGGACCAGTGGCAGAACCTGATACCCCTGTCTCATCATTATCAATTGCTATAGAGATCCAAATTCCTTATGAGACACCTACTAGTGAAGGTGCTTCTCAACCTCTCTCTGGCCAGAGCTCAGAAGCTGCATCAAGCAATGAAGACCAAAGCTCTCTCCACCCTGAGTCACAAAAGTCTATGAGTGAAAAAGGGAAAAGAAAGATGACATCTGAGGAGGAGGAGAAAGAAAGAAAAAGAAGGCTTAGGGGAGAAGGTTCCTTTTCTGTGTGACATCCGGTAAATTTCCGTTATCAAACTCCGTTAGTTCCGTTAAGTCTTGCATACACGTGTCGTAAACACACACTAGTTGTCGTTTAACGTTGGTGACCTAATAATAATTAATAATATTACATTATTGATAATCTAATTGATTATATGATTATTGTGTTATGCTTATGTGTTTACACAATTTAAATGTTAACGGTGAATTTTATCGCGTAACGTGGAAATACGTATATTTAAATGCCTATCTTGTGACTTGTGAAAATAATATAAATATTATTATTGTTGATTAATAATGTTGGTATTATTAAGTTAAAACCTTTCAAAAAGTGTTTAAAAGAATAGTTTTTATAAAATATAAAATAAAGGGGGTTAAGTGTAATTACCTAAAACTAAAACTTAACAAATTAACAAACCTAATCCCCCCAAACCCCAAATCAGCCACAAACCCTCACCCACTCCCTCTCTTTACGATTTTGATCAAGAAACAATCATTGTGCTTCGGTTTTGGTCGATTTCAAGGATTACAACACGTAGGAAACATCAATTGCAGCAATTACACGTTTAAAGATTTTTCAAGTTTTTGTGAGTTTTTTTTATGATGGCCGAACCTAAAATCGTTTATGGATCTTCATAGGGTCGAAATTGATGTTGTTTGATGATGTTAGTATGTTAGTTGGATTGAATACATGTTGTTTAACGTTGATTATGTATGAATTGTATGTTTCTAGTGGATTGATCATGGACTTTGATTGGAAGCAAACCCTAATTCGAAAATTGGTAGGATAATGGATGAATGATGATTGTTTGATGAATGTTTGATGATTAATAGGTTGTATGAATGCTAGGTTACATTGATTTTGCAAGAAATTGATGAATTGATGTGGATGTTCATAGCTTACTAATAATAGTAACTTTATTTTGCATGTAATGTTGAATTATTGATAAATTGAGGTTATGGATGTGTTCATGGTGATAATTAGATGTTAGATTGTTGTTGTGATCGTTGGGAATTCAAGAACACATGTTATAGTTCATACATTACTAAAGATAGTAACTTTTTAGGATATGAATTGAGGAGTTATGATGTTTGGATGTTGTTGATCATGCTTAGATGATGATATGAGCTTGAATTGGTATATTATTAATAAATTCATGAATGCATTGGATGTTTGATGGATTTTGGGATGTGCTTTCCCAAAAGGGAAACTTTATTTATGCAAAATGTGAAAGATGATAGTTTGAACATGTTTGGGATGTTAGAAGCATGTTAGTAAGTTCGTGGATGAATTCTAAGGTGATGAAACATGTTAAATTAGTTGTATGGGATGCTTTGGATAATCATGGGTGATGTTTGGACTTTGATGATCATGTGTGATGTTGATGTTGATGAGTGGTTAGGTCATCATGTTTGGGACTGGAAATTGATTGTTGTGATGTTGTTGAATGCAATGTACATGGCTAATGAATATGATTATGATCATCATACACGCGTGCGAATCTGAGGCCCCTACTTAGTAGGATTGGCAGGGTTTAGGATGTGAAGTCGTGAGTGGCTTCACATGGCATGTGGTGAGTGGTTTGATCTTTGTGTGACATGTTAGTTGTGTTATAACTAGTGGATATATTAATGTTCTAGATTCGCATGACTTGTATGATACTTGGTTGTATGATGATCTAAGTGATACACCTGGATGATATAGCATACATATGATCTATTTCAAATGTTAACTATGTATGATATGTGTGTATGATTACTTGAATGGCTTACAACACATAAAGTCACCAACGGGTCAAACGGGTCAATTGGGTCAAACATGTCTGTTTTGTTTGAAATCTTGAGTCCTTGGTTGTAGTGTACTTAGGTTTCACATGTTCTTTGCTTACACGTACTCATGTACTTATATGATCTAGGTAACCTCTGAAGGTTGTCTGTCTATTCTGTTTGTCAAGTCAAACTCTAAGTATCTATACGCTATCAGGTGAGTTCATGCCCCACTCTTTATTTAATCTCTTTTGGGGGAGATAGCATACTGGTAAATCACAAACGCTTTATATATTCAAGTTGTGTATAATATTATATAGTGTTGATATCATGGAAAAGTCCTCACACTTTCGAATTGTTAATATTGAATAGCGGGGAAATTTGGGTAGTACTACTAGGTCTGACGAGCCCCACCTGTGTGACTCGAGGTCAACCGGGTGCAATTTGTCCTATTGAACATTGTCACGACCTGTTAAGTCGTGACAGGAGGCAACAACGTAACACAGTCAGCTTCAATTGCGAAATCACTATGAAATAATATTTATTGTTAACGGACTAGCTATCTGTTACGATGCACTACTTTTATATATCTATTATTAAACTGTTTATGTTTGAATATCTTTGAACTCACCAACCATTGTGTTGACATTTTAGTATGCTATTCTTAGTCATTAGCTTGCTTGCCATAGGAGCACTGCATGGTTCACTTGCATTCTAAGACTCGGTCTTCAAGACATTTTTAGCATTTTAATGATTATTGTTTACTCTTTTGGGTTGGCACATGTTTTGCCATAGTTATACTTTTATTTCTTTGGGTTGTTTTCAAAATGCTTCCGCACAGTTTAAAGTTTGTACTTTGGTTGATTTTTATTTAAATTATGGCATATAGAGTCGTTCTTAGTAACTATTGACTGTGATCCTGGTTTGTTCACGCGCCTCGCGGTAAAACCCCGCAAGTGGATTTTGAGGGTGTGACAGATTGGTATCAGAGCCATTGGTTATAAGGAACTAGGTTGCATACACACTAGACTATAACCGCACACAGTTAACTAGTTACACGTGCCTTATTCTCATCTACTGTATACTCATTGGCATACACGTCACACTCTCTGCAGCATGGCATCGTCATCGAGAGCTCCGGGTAAACGACCTGAATCACCTTCACGATCTGAATCCCCACCTCCCGCACCTGTACTTGATGATGGATTCGATTGGCCCCGACTGGCTTATCCTTGAGAGGAGATTGACAGGGATCAACCCTTTGCATTGATGAAGCGTGACCCTCCGCGAGACTGGCGTTTCTGTCCTAGATTTGTTGATCATATCATGGTTAGGGAGCGCGTACCTATCCTGAGGCCCAGGACTAGGAACAATGCCGACCAAAATGCCTTCACTCCCACGGACGGTGCAGTCCAACGAGCAACTGATTGTTGCACTAGTGGCTGCACTGGACACTGAGCAGCATCGAGTAAGACGGCTCACGGGTGATGTCTGTACACTACAGCAAGAGGTGTACAAACTGAGACATCAATTGGATGAACTCGAGGAACAACACAGGAAGACCCTAAACGGGTGTCACCATATGCAAGATGGTCTCATGGCACTCCAAGGGCGCGTGACTGCTCGTGAACAACGGGACGCCGTAGCTGATAATAGGATTGCCATTTTAGAAGCTCAACTAGCGGCACTTCAGATTGCTATAGCTCCTGCTCCTGCAGCAGACCCTGAGGATGAGGAGGATTCCGAGGAGGGACCTGAAGAGGAGGAACCGGAGGAGATGGAGGATGACAGTGATGGGTCATATGTTGTCGATTGACTTCTTTATATAACTTAGACTATGTAGTGTTTTTCTTTTTGAAACCTATGTGGAAGGGTTGTTTCCCCACACGAACGACAAACTTAAATTTTGACATTGATAAATACATTGTGACTCATTTACAATTTATTTACTGGGTTATTATTTTTGTTATGAATGTTGTGGTTGTGATGATTCATTATTTCTTTAATTTACTGTTTATTGTGCTTCAATGAGTTAAATGTGTTTGATGTTACTCATTATTGTATTTGTGAATATAAAGTGAAAAGAATGGACGCCCGTGGACGTGGACGTGGACGTGGCACCGGAGAACAGGGCGGTGGTGCTATTAACATGACCCCCGCAGAATTAGCTGCTCTAATTAATGAGCATGTTCAGGCGGCAGTGGCTGCTGCCCACACGGGTCAGCCAGTAGGTAAACAATGATAGAAAGATAAATCTGATATCCTTCATAACTGTATGGGATGTCTGATTAATGTGTGTCGTGTTAAAACAGGACCACCAGTGTGTACCTACAAGTCCTTTATGGACTGTAAGCCACACACCTATAGTGGTACAGAGGGTGTTGTAAGGCTTGTACGATGGTTCGAGAAGACTGAGTCTGTCTTCTCCAAATGTAACTATCCACCTGCGGATCAAGTAAAGTATGCCACCGGGACTTTAGAGGGTGCTGCTCTGTCTTGGTGGAACGCGCAAGTCCAGATGCTTGGACAAACAATGGCGAATGGACTTCCATGGGATGAGTTCAAAGCAATGATGACTGAGGAGTACTGTCCTCGCAACGAAGTGCAGAAGTTAGAGATGGAGTTCTGACAATTGAAGATGCAGGGCTCGGAAATCGAGGCTTACACCACCAGAACCCATGAATTAGCAACTTTGTGCCCGGGAATGGTGAATGAGGTGCATAAAAGGGTAGAGCATTACATATAGGGATTGGTACCCGAAATCCAAGGTATGGTAACTGCTTCCAATCCAGCCACAATTCAGCAAGCCATCCAGCTAGCACAGGCTAACTGACCAAGCCGTGGAGCAAGGACGTCTACCCAAATGGGGTGCTATGGCAAGCGTGCCCGACAACAAAAGAAAGTGGGATAATGCCAACAACACCAAAGCATCATCATCTTCTAGCGGTCAACCTCAACCTCAACAGCAACAACAGCCGGCTCAATAGCAACGGAGGTTCGACAATAGCCGTAACTTCACCCAGACGCCTGCAGATAATAAGGACCCATTGGTTATGGTGGTAGGCATCCGAAGTGCACTCGGTGTAATTACCATCATGTGGGAAGGTGTGATAGCTTCAAGTGTCAACGTTGTGGAAAAATTGGACACGCTGCAAAGGATTGTCGTGGTGAACTGGTAAGGAGGCCACAACAACCTCAAGAAACTCCCAAGGGTTGTTTCGAATGTGGGAAAGAAGGGCATTACAGGCGAAACTGCCCACAACTAAGGAGGAATGGTAATGGCAATAACAACAATAACAACAACAACACCAACAATCACGGTAACAACAACAACAACGGTAATAATAACAACGGTGGAAATGGTACTGGTAATGGCGGCAATAAAGATGGAGCCAAGGGGAGAGCCTTCGTCATTGGCTCAGGTGAGGGTCTAAATGATCCAACAACTGTTACTAGTAGATTCTCTGTTAATGATTGTTTTGCTACGGTACTATTTGATACTGGAGCCGATAGGAGTTTTGTGTCCTTAAAGTTCTGTAGTCTTTTAAGTGATATACCCTCTGCTTTAGAATCTAAATACACTGTGGAATTAGCCGACGGTAAACAAATCCATGTAACGCATATCCTTAAAGACTGTAAGATAGAATTTGCTGGTCATACTTTCGCTATAGATCTTATGCCTGTTACGCTGGGGAGTTTCGATGTTGTGATACGCATGGATTGGCTCTCTAGCAAGCAAGCGGAAGTCATATGTCATGAGAAGATCATATGAATCCCTGTTGATGAAAACATCCTTACCGTCAGAGGTGATAGGAGTGGTGCTATGATAGGCATCATCTCATACATGAAAGCTCAAAAGTTATTACGAAAGGGTCGTGTGGCTATTCTAGCACTTGTAACCGATAAGCAGGCAGAAGAAAGGAGAATGGAGGATATTCCCATAGTACACGATTTTCTAGAGGTGTTTCCAGAGGATCTTCCTGGATTACCACCTCACCGCCAAGTGGAATGATTAAATGTAAGTTATATGTTTTATGTGCAATGATTTACCAGCTGTAAGCGTCCCGGGAATGGGGCCTTACATATTGTATGATGATTAAGATTTAATTATTGGTTTAAATGGTTAAAGTTATAGATGTGTATGGTTCTTAGTTCTCTTATGAAAGGTAATCAGAGGAATTTTATTATAATCGATTGATTCAAAACCAAGGAATACAAGGAATATAAATACACAAGCTATAATGAGGAGAAGGAAATAAATCATCCTTTGAATAGAAGATATAAATATATTAACCCAAAATAAAACATTCCTATACTCCCCCACAAGTTGGAGCGTGAAGATTTCGAACGCCTAACTTGTCAAGTAGTGTGCGCAGGCGTTGATCATTTAAAGCTTTCATGAGTAGATCAGCAATTTGAGACTTCGAATCAATACTCAAGTGTTGTATTTCTCATGATTCCACATGTTCACGAACAAAATAGCAATCCATTTCGACATGTTTAGTGCGTTCATGAAATACTGGTTTGTTGGCAATATGTCGGGCAACTTGATTGTCACAAAATAGGGGTGTCGGACCATTTTGACTAAGACTGAGTTCCTTTAACAACCAGCACATCCATAAAACTTCACTAACCGTGGATGCCATAATTCGATATTCTGCCTCAGCTGATGAACGAGACACGACAGACTGTTTCTTTGACTTTCAATAAATCGGTGCTCCTCCAAAAAGTAACAAATAACCTGTTCGAGATCTTCTTGAGAAAGGACGCCCTAACTAGTTTGAATCACAATAAGTAACAATACCAGTTCCTCCTTCTTTTGGAAGCAAAATACCTTGTCCTGGTGTACTTTTAAGATATCGGAGAACCCGATAAGCCGCGTCCAAGTGAACTTGTCGAGGGTCAGCTACAAACTAGCTGAGGATGTTCACTGAAAAAGCAATGTCTAGTCGTGTGGCTTGAAGATATAGCAATCTTCCTACAAGTCTTCTGTACTGGCCAGCATCAATATGAGGTCCTCTATCATTTTTATCAAGTTTGAAATGTTGTTTCATGAGAAAACTACTTGGATGACAACCTTGCATGCCACAATCATCAAGATATCTAAATTGTATTTACTTTGGCTTAACACTAGACCTTCTTTAGTTCGAGCCACTTCAATTCCCAAGAAGTATTTCAAAACACCAAGGTCCTTAATGCTAAATTTTTGGTTAAGATGATCCTTGGTTTGTTGAATCTTGTTGATGTTGTTCCCTGCCAAAATTACATCATCCACATAAATGAGAGCTGTAACATATGAATCACCTTCTTTGAAGATAAACAATAAGTGATCGGCCTTTCTTTTCTTAAAACCAATCTCAACTAAAGCTATAATGAACTTGTGATACCAATTTCGTGATGCTTGCTTTAAACCATATAAGGATTTTTTTAGTTTGCAAACTCGCGTATCTTCATTTTTCTTAAACCTTGGGGAACTTTCAAGTAAACCTCTTCATCAAGATCTCCATGCAAAAATGCGTTGTTCATATCTAGTTGATGAATGATCTAATCTCGTTTGACCGCGACAGCTAAGAGAGTCCGAACGGTTACTAATTTCACAACCGGTGCAAAAGTTTCATGATAATCGACCCCTTCCATTTGCGTAAAACCTCTCACCAGTAATCTTGCCTTGAATCTTTCAACTTCACCATTAGGTTTATACTTGACCTTATAGACCCATATTGAATCTATGGCATGCTTCCCTTTCGGCAATTCTTCCAAGGTCCATGTTTCATTCTCTTCAAGAGCCATGATTTCCCTTTTCATAGCGTCCACCACCTGTCATCTTTAACGGCCTAACCAAAATGTTTTGGTTCATTGGTTGAGCCAATGGCCGATAAGAATGCTTTGTGCTCATTACTAAAATATTCATAAGTAACATAACTAGTTAGAGGGTGTACCGTCGAGGACGGCTGATTGTTGTCGGGTTGTGCATGGTCTAGAGATGGAGGAAGATTCACTTTGTAGTCGACATAACGTTTTGATTGACTTCTATTTCTCTTCTCCTTGACCTGCTCCATTGTTTCTTCTGTTTCTATATGTTCTTGACCATTTAAAGTTTCATTGTTCTCAAGACCGCCGGGTACTTCAATGTTTTCTTGGGCCACATGATTATTTTCTTCATCTAAAAGGATGGGCTCGGTCTATTGGGTGTATGATTTATTAGTATGGGTCTTTTCTTGGGTTGAAGTGGGTTTTATTGAAAATTGGTTTGGGCGGCGGCCCAAAACAATATTCTCATGGATGGCATCTAAAATTTCAGGAGGGTTAAAAACTCTCCTTCTTCATCTTGATTTATGCCTTTGGTATATAGGAAAATGTTCTCAAGAAATTTTACATCCATTGAGATAATTATTCTTTTACTCTTCAAGTCATATATTTTGTATCCTTTTGCTCCTCTTGGATAACCTAAAAACACACCAGGCCTCCCCCTTATTGCAAACTTATCCCCTCTTGTCTTTGTACTTCTATAACAAGTCAAACAACCAAACACCTTCATGTGTTCATAATCGGGTATTTAATTGTATAATACTTCAAAAGGAGTTTTGTTGCCAATAACTTCCGAGGGTAAATGATTTATTATGTATGTGGCCTTAAAACACATTCTCCCCTAAACATAGTAGGTAGGTTCGCTTCAAATCTCAAGGCTCGTGCTACTTCAAGAATATGCCTATGCTTACGTTCCACTACCATGTTTTGTTGTGGGGTATGTGGGCAAGTCGTTTCAAGAAAGATTCCCTCACTTGTGTAAAATCAAGCATTTTATTTGAAGTAAATTCAACACCATTATTACATCGAACTCTTTTAGTGACCTTTTTAAATTGTGTTCCAATTAACCTTTGAAAACCCACCAAACAATCGCTTGCCTCACTTTTATCTTTTAGTAAAAATGCCCAAACCGCCCTACTATAATCATCCACAATAGTTAAAAAGTAACTAGCACGTGAGTAGGATAAAGTGCGATATGAACCCCAAATATCACAATAAATTAAATCAAAACAATCATGTGTCTTTATTAAACTAGAAGGAAAAGACAGCCTTGTAAATTTGGCCTTAATGCAAGAATCACAAAAAAAATACTTTTGGTTTTCAAGAAGTTCAAAAAATCATCATGACTAAGTTTAGAATCCAAAGCATGACCTAAATGTTTGTGCCAAATATCCATGGTTTCCACCAATGCCCGTCTCTTTCTTCCTGTCAACTCCATTTGATAAACACCATTTTCGCACTTACCCGATCCAATCAATGTCCTCGAATTCAAGCCCGACATAACAAAGAAATCAGAGAAGAATGTTACTACACATTAAAGGTTTCTACATAATTTATTCATTGATAGCAAATTGCAATTAAAGTTTGGAACATGCAAAACTTTCTTAATTTTCGTTCCATTTTGAAGGATGTGATCTCCCTTCCCTGCAACTGCCACTCTATCTCCATTTGGAATGGTCACCGGTAGTTCATGAGTTGTTTTGATTACATTCTCTAGAATTGATGCATCATGGGTGATGTGATATGTGGCACCTGAATCAACAGTTCAACAATTTTCAATATTTATGTTGCCTGAAGTGTTAGCGGTGGAGGACGCTTAACCCATATTTGCAACGGGTTTAGTGTTACTCTTCGATCCACCAGAAAGCAATTTTATGAATTGATCATATTGTTCACCCGTCAAGCCCGACAATGGACTGCTTTCATTTTCTAAACAAGCAACCGTTCTTCGTTTTCCTTTCTCAGTCTTCTTCCCAGGCCACCAATCAGGATAGCCTATGTGTTTAAAGCAACCGTCTTGATTGTGGCCATCTTTCTCGCAGAAAGTGCAAAGCTCGACTATATTAGTGTTATTCCTTTTTCCTTCTCTTTGCACAACCTTTCCTGTGCGTTGGTTGCTTTCCTTCCTCTGGGTAGCAGAGACGTGAAAAGCAAATTCATCGACGGTTGTCTTCTTGCTAGTAGTTATAGATCATTGTAGTTCATCTTCTGAGACAAGATGATATGCAGTCCCGAGGGTTGGTGTGTGGCTCATCACTAGAATCTA
Organism: Flaveria trinervia; assembly: GCA_025506515.1. Lineage (NCBI taxonomy): Eukaryota > Viridiplantae > Streptophyta > Magnoliopsida > Asterales > Asteraceae > Flaveria > Flaveria trinervia. The sequence goes on from CM046452.1 coordinate 2,035,866, forward strand.
AGTTCTTATTGTACCAAAATCAACATCTAACCCTAACAAAAACTCATAGAGTCTTTCTTTCTCCTTCAACTCAATCAATTTCTTCTCTATGTTACAAGAGCAGCCATCACAAGTGCACTTAGGGGAAGGAAGAACAGATTGCAGTTCATCCCATAGAACCCTAAGTTTCGTTTAATAAGTGAAACATAAACGCCTTCTTGTCGCATGACTACAAGAGCTTTTTTAAACTCATATGCTCTTAGAGCACTTTCATTTGAGAATCGTTCTTTCAGATCGGACCACATCTCTAGCGACATCGCAACGTATTTTACACTGTTACGAATTTCCTTCTCCATCGTCGTGTTGAGCCATCCTTTAATCATGGCTTCACATCTCATCCACGCCATGTAGTCTGGCAATTTTATGTTCGGTTTCTTGATCGTTCCATCAATGAACCCGATTTTATTCTTGGCAAAAAGGAAATTGGTCATCTTTTGCGACCAATCCATATAGTTGTTGTCGGTCAGTGGCTCGTTGACATGCATTTTCCTAGGAAAATCTGAAGGATGGAGATATTAGGGGAGTTATGATCAACAGAACCCCCTTCGGTCTTCTCACCTCTGGATTTGGTAGTACCTTCTTCAGCCATCGATGATGATGGAGACAACAAAGTCTATTCCTCTTTGTGTGTATATATATATATATGTATATACATACATATATATATATATATATATATATATATATATATGTTTCTAGTGTTGTAGAGCTTGCTGCTTTGATACCATCTTATGAAAGGTAATCAGAGGAATTTCATTATAATCGATTGATTCAAAACCAAGGAATACAAGGAATATAAATACACAAGGAAATACTGAAATCATAACAGAAATCATACACAAACATGACGCAGTCAAAATTATTTATATGATGTAATCATACGCACAATCTATGACTAAGCATGAAATCAAAGAGCCGGAAGTTTGAGATCAAAGTGTTAACTTCTTAAGCCTGCAATTGAAGTGCCAGAAGCATGGAATCGAATTGTCAATGCCTGAAATTGAAGTGCTGAAGTGGCTAAAAGTTTAAAATCAACTAAAGTCAAAGCACCAATGCTGGTAGGTTGAAATCGAAGCTTGAATCCGCTATGGTAGGGAGGATAAGTGGTAGCACATGTTAGGATGAAACTTCAATTTATGCCTTTTTGTATAGAAGAGTAGTTGATGCTGAAGATTTATAGACGGACGTATGGAAAATGGCTAGGGTTTTTAGTATACTAATGTTTATATTATATTATTGTCATAAAATAAACTATATATACAAGTCCTTTACATGTTAACATGCATTTTAGCATGTTTAGGTACGAATTCTATCATGCTAAAAGTGTTAATCTGTTAATGACATGAAACCTGTTACCTTCAAACACCAAACCCTGTTAATTTCGTGTCATGTTAGCAAGTTTGTCTTAGAAATTGCCAACTCTACCTAAATCTAGGACCTTCCATTGATCCATTTAAAGACAAGTGATACAAACAAACAACAAACAAGAGATTTCATATTTTAGTATGTTAATCATCAATAATTATGTTGTATAGAAAGTAATGTAACTTAACTAGGGATAAACTTCAATAATAGATCTTAACCCTAAGATCAGAGTTATAATATACTCGCTAAAGCCAACATCAATGAAAAGCTTTGCCCAATCTTCTTCGTTCCTCTCTCTTCCCGTCATCATAAGCATATCAAAGAAAAGTTGAGTCTCGAGTAACTTATTCTCTCCTTCAGAAACCTTCTCGACCATGTCGATGATGATTAGTTTTCCTCCATTTTCCTTGCTAGGAATCGCTTTTCAGCATTTCCTTAGTTTCTTCATGCATTCCTCATCACTCCAATTGTATAAAATCAACTATTTATTTATAAACAAAAAAATAAATCAACATTAAAAGTTGTTTCTTTTTATTCAAATAGATAAAATACCTTAAGCAAAACTACTTTTGCATTAGAACTGGCTTGAAACATGTCTCCGCCAACATAACTCAAGTTCTTATTTCCAACCAAACCATTAACCACATGAAAAGGATAAAACTAATGCACCTAACATGGGGAAAACACCACGAAAATGTTTAAGAATGAAATTCATAACAAATCTTGCATCATTAGCCTGCGTTTCATTGAAGAACTGATTAAGCTTTGGCTCTTGGCCTGCTCATCCCATAACACCATCCCGTGAGTCATGTGAAAGGGGATGACATCATCGTTTTTGAACCATTTGTTCATGTGTTTCCATGGATCTAACAACATCGGATCCAACATGGCTAATAGAATAGGTTGAAGGCTTAATGGCTCATCATTTAGAAGAAATCGAGAAGCAAGAGCTAGCCCATAGCCTTCACTTCCCTCCTTGCCATTACCTTCGCGAGTGGTCAATACACTTTGTTTCATTAAGAAACCAGAGTGAACAAGGATGTGCATAAGCCGATAAACAGAATGAGTTCTCTCTTCTTTTATGCCGAGGGCTTCAACTAACTCTGAAAGCGACATTGATAAACCATGACGATGGATAATATCAGGTATTTGTAGTTGAATTGCACATTTAAGTGACATGGAGGTTATAAATTTAAAAATATGGTTCCATATGTGAGCTTGAGAATGAAGTAACTCATAATACAGCTTATCATTTTCCATTGTTTGTATTTTCTTGCAATGTATATTTATTGAGAGACAATTTCACGTGTGGTACATAAACATACATACCTAATTAATATAAAGATAAGTGTGAAGATTTATGATTGAGTTGTAGATGATAATATAGACAAAGAAGATTTATGATTGAGTTGTAGATGATAATATAGACAAAGATAATTATTATATTTAAGATTAAATGACATCCAAATGATGTATCTAGATCGATAAGATAATAAATCAAACATCTCATCATACCACTAGTCAGATCAAATTTAAAAAACTAATTACATTATAAAAATATAAATATTTTAAAATATATAGTTAAAGAATTTTGTGATACTTCAAACAATACAATTTTAACATTCAACAAAGACAAAAAAGTTTAACATTAAACATCTCATTAAGCAAGTGAAGAAATGAAAAACTAAATAAAAATAGTTTTAAATCTTTTTAATTAGGGTTGATCGCTACCAACATTATGTTCATACAATACTTCCAATCATGTTGTAAAACCATTATTAAGCGAGTGGTCGATACACTTTGTTTCACAAAAAAAACAAAGTGAACAAGGATGCACATAATCTAATAACCAAATGAGTCTCTCTTTTTTTATGTAGGGGCTTCGACCAACTCTGAAGTGACATTGGTGAACCACGACGATGGATATCAGATATTTGTAGTTAAATTGCACATTTAAGTGATATGGAGCTTATATATTTGAAAATATGGTTTCATATGTAAGCTTGAGAATAAATTAACTCATTAGATAGCTCATCATTTTTCCATCATCTATATTTTCTTGCAATGTGTATGTATTGAGAGATAATTTCACATGTGGTACATAAACATACATAACTAATTATATATAGATAAAGTGTGAAGATTATGATTGAGTTGTAGATGATAATATAGACAAAGATAATTATTATATTTAAGATTAAATGACATCCAAATGATGTATCTAGATCGATAAGATAATAAATCAAACATCTCATCATACCACTAGTCAGATCAAATTTAAAAAACTAATTACATTATAAAAATATAAATATTTTTAAAATATATATAGTTAAAGAATTTTGTGATACTTCAAACAATACAATTTTAACATTCAACAAAGACAAAAAAGTTTAACATTAAACATCTCATTAAGCAAGTGAAGAAATGAAAAACTAAATAAAAATAGTTTTAAATCTTTTTAATTAGGGTTGATCGCTACCAACATTATGTTCATACAATACTTCCAATCATGTTGTAAAACCATTATTAAGCGAGTGGTCGATACACTTTGTTTCACAAAAAAAACAAAGTGAACAAGGATGCACATAATCTAATAAACCAATGAGTCTCTCTTTTTTTATGTAGGGGCTTCGACCAACTCTGAAGTGACATTGGTGAACCACGACGATGGATATCAGATATTTGTAGTTAAATTGCACATTTAAGTGATATGGAGCTTATATATTTGAAAATATGGTTTCATATGTAAGCTTGAGAATAAATTAACTCATTAGATAGCTCATCATTTTTCCATCATCTATATTTTCTTGCAATGTGTATGTATTGAGAGATAATTTCACATGTGGTACATAAACATACATAACTAATTAATATATAGATAAAGTGTGAAGATTTATGATTGAGTTGTAGATGATAATGTAAACAAAGATTATTATTATATTTATGATTAAATGACATTGAAGTGATGTATCTGGATTGATAAGATAGTGAATTAGACGTCTCATCGGACCACTAGTCAGACCAAATCTAAAAGTTTAGTAACATTATAAAAATGTAAATATTTTTAAATATATATAGTTAAAGAATTTTGTGAAACTTCAAACAAAACAATTTTAACATTTAAAAAAGACAAACAAGTTTAACATTGACCATCTCTTAAAACAACTGAAGAAATAAAAAAAAATAGTTTTTAATATTTTAATCTAGGCTAGTCGCTACCAACATCATGTTCATACAATTCTTCCAATCATGTTGTAAAACTATTATTAAGCGAGTGATCGATACATTTTGTTTCACAAAAAACCAAAGTGAACAAGGATGCACATAATCTGATAAACCAAATGAGTATCTCTTCTTTTGTGTAGGGCTTTGACTAACTCTGAAATGACATTGGTGAACCACGATAATGGATATCATATATATGTAGTTAAATTGCACATTTAAGTGACATGGAGCTTATAAATTTGAAAATATGGTTTCATATGTGTGCTTGAGAATAAATTAACTCATTAGATAGCTCATCATTTTCCATCATCTGTATTTTCTTGCAATGTGTATGTATTGAGAGACAATTTCACAAGTGATACATAAACATGTATATCTAATTAATATATAGTTAAAGTGTGAAGATTTATGATTGAGTTGTAGATGATAATATAGACAAAGATAATTATTATATTTATGATTAAATGACATCCAAGTGATGTATCTGGATTGATAAGATAATGAATCAGACGTCTCATCGGACCATTAGTCAGACCAAATCTAAAAATTTAGTAACATCACAAAAATGTAAATATTTTAAAATATATATAGTTAAAGAATTTTGTGAAACTTCAAACAAAACAACTTTAACATTTAAAAAAGACAAACAAGTTTAATATTAACCATCTCTTAAAATAACTGAAGAAATAAAAAAATTAAATAAAAATAGTTTTAAATATTTTAATCTGGGTTGATCGCTACCAACATCATGTTCATACAATTCTTCCAATCATGTTGTAAAAACATTATTAAGCAAGAAACACGTTTAAACTATGTATGGGCCCTCCGAATTAAGAGTGAGGTTATTGTAAAAAAGAAGAACAAACACGAGAAGGATTATTATCTATTAGTCTATTAGATATTAGATATTAGATATTAGATCTAATGGCTAAGAAAATACGGTGGCATAATGATAAATAATTAAAACTTTAAATGGTAGGTCGAGGGTATTTTAGTGTTAATCACATTTTTAATTTCCACCTTTTTTTAAACGTCCGTAGCTTTTACATACAATATTATTTTTTTAAAAAAAATTACACTATAAAAACCAATGTTTTTTTAATATTTAAAACACCTATAATTTTGATATATAAAAAATGAAGTTTTTTCCACATTATTTCAATTCAGTGTGTAGTATTCGTCAACTTATTGTGTAATATTAAGTCATTATTTCATCAAATCATTGTGGCTAGTGTTGACTATTTTGTTATGGATTGTGTTTTTAAAATGATAATTTTCAAATAACACAACGTAAAAAATATATTTTTTATACTTTTTAGTTCATCGTGTAATCAAGATGAAGTCATTATGTAATACTTATCAAGCAACTCATTGTGTCTATTGTTAATCATCGAGTCTAATGCTAGTCATTGTGTTACTCATTGTGTCTAATGTTAACCATTGTGTCTAATGGTAGCCATTGTGTTTTTAAAATGGTGATTTTATAATAACACAATGCTAAAAATGTAAAATTTTGTACGTTTTTCCAGTTCATTGTGTAATCCTAATAAGGTCATTATGTAATCCTCGTCAAACAGCTCATTGTATTTATTGCTAATTATCGAGTCTAACACTAGTCATGGTGTTACCCATTATGTCAATTTTGACCATTATGTTATGTATTGTGTTTTTTAAAATGATGATTTTCGAAAATAATATATGTGTTTTAAAGATTAAAAAACGGTCCTTTTTATGGTGTAATTTTTTTAAGAAAATAATATCGTATGTAAAAATTATCAATTTTGCCCCCAAACTAATTTTAATCAAAAGAACATGTGTCAATATCTTAATATTTTTTACACTATTTAGTTTTTAAAAAACTTTGTATTTGAACTTTTTACCCGAGTTACATCAAATTTGGGTGAGAATGACATTTAAATATCAAATTTATATATAATCATTTTTTCAAATAAAATAAAAGTTCATAGATAATATGTAGGGAAAATATTCAAATACAAAAGTTTTTAAAACTAAAAAGTGTAATAATTAATCTCAAAATTTCATTTTCTTAATTAATGGGTGATATCAATCTGTAAGAAAAATTTTATTAGAGTAGTATTTTAGAATTAACCACTTCAGTTGACTTTTTACAACTTTTATTTTTTTTCAAACATTCATAACTTTTATGTACAACATTTTTTTGAATAAATATTACACCATAAAATCGAATATTTTTTATCCTTAAAACAATTATAGTATTGCTATATAAAATTTTAATAAATCTTTCACCTATTTAAAATCATATCTCATTATTGTATTTTTAGTGCATTTTATTTTGTCTTATTGTTAGTTATTATGTTTTTTCTAAATACTATTATGTTTTTTCCTAAAATGATGAGTTGTAAAAAATATTATGATAGGATAACATTGTTGCGTATCTCTAATAAGTAAAACACAATAATAAATTAACAACTAGTTAATCTAATACATTAAAAACAATAACAAGATAACACAATATCTCATTGTGGTTTTGATCGTCATTGTGTTTTCTGATCGTCATTGTGTGATTTTAGACGTCATAAGTTTTGAATAATACATTGATAAAATAAAATCATTATATATATTTAATTGTAAAACACAATAATAAATAACAACATGTTGATATAATGTATAAAATAATGACAAAAATAACATTACCCTTAGTAAAAATAATATGATATATATAATAACAAAAATATATTTTCTTGTTATAAATCGTTCACGGTTCTCTTTCATTATGATTGTAGAGCCCCATTGATTTGTTTTTGCTACGTCAGTGTGAGCATGATCTTCTAGATACCAAGTTGTCAAATGTCAACTTGTCATTGTTACCACCAATAAATTAGCGACAAAAACAATCGACTAGACTCTCTGGTCGTTTTCTCATATTTTTTATTAAAGGTATTTCCAATCCTTAAATTCTTTAAGTATATATTTACCCAAGTTTAAAAAAATAATTATATATTTTTTTCTTTCTAAAACATATATATTATATATTTACTCATTTTATTAAGATTAGTTACTAAATGGTTATTGTATTTTAATTTTTACTAAGTTTTTTTACGTATTTCTCTTCTTAAGAACATCAAACACATATTTCCTTAAGTTTGAGTTTTCTATATAAATAAAAAATATAATTATAACTCCAAATACAAAAGTTTAGTTCAAAACAATAGTCATAGTATATCAAATTATATCTCCAAATACAAAACATAATTGCCAAATGTTCAAGCAATTATAATAACAAAACATTAATACGTAAAAAAATTTTAGTAAAAACAATATAAAATAGTCACTTGATAGATTAATTTTAATAAAATGAACAAATATGTAATATATGTGTATTAGGAGGAGAATATGTAATTAATTTTATGTCTTGAGAAATATGTAATTTAAGGTGTTAGAAAGAAAAAATATGTAAAAATCCCTTTATTAAATAATTATAAAGATATAAAGTGTAACAATAAAAACTAGGTGATCAAAATTTTACATTTTAAAAGTTGACACGGAAGTCATAAGTAAAACAAAAAGCAACTTTAAATGTTTCTTCTTCAAGATTAGCACCATTTAATACGACCGATTAGTTTTCAAATACAGGTTGAACTCACTAAGATCATTTATATGTTGTATATTTTCTTTTAATGTTAGTTAACCTCAAGAAAATTTAGAATGTAAAGATCTTGCGTTTAAATCTTACTCTAAACAAAATAACTCAAGGTTGAACCATAATGTTTTTTCGATTGTGGGTTTTCTTTTGATACGGTCGTGAGTGTGGTTTTGGTTGAGAAACAAATAAGTAGGCCTGATTAATATAACATTTGATTGTACATTTGCACGTTCTAAAAAAAGGTTTACACTTGAATGTTTTAAGAGACTTTTTAGGTGACTTAGCACTAGGGATCACCTCACAATTTCACATTGTGAAAGTTGAGTGTTTAGTGTGTATACAGTATAGGGATAAAATAAAAATCATATTTATAATTAAAAACTATAAAAATAACCATTACTGAATCACATAGTTTATACTTAATTAAATTTTAAATTGTTTAAAGTATTTGTGAGTAAACTTCAATCTTACTTTTTGAGTTCACTAGAGATTTTTAACATCAATGATGGCGAAATAATTTACATATACATAACTAGTATGAGGTACATGTACACAATTTTTAGTTGTACACCTAGTAAGACATAATTACATATAAATAACCCCTACATGTACGTAACTCTTAGTTGTACATTTTGTATCATGTACTTACATATACGTAACCCTTAGTTTTTATTTATAACATGGTTTTCAAGAAATCCCTTATATATAATCCTGATGGAAAGATATAAACATCTAGACAAACATTTTCCCCGATGGTTATTCGTCTATCTAGTCTTCGATAAAAGAAAAAAGGTTACTCGTGTGTCGTATAATGTCATTTCGTTATACTCTTGTCAAACATTCTTTAGTAAGTTCAATTATAGTGACATATATATCAAAACGTCTTCAACCTTGTTACGTATTTCAATTCTTATTATACGCCGAATGGGTTTTATTTAACCAAAGTTAAACTTAACCAAGTTAAAAAGTATATTTATGAGTGGTTTCGAAAAGTAGGTAGCTATTTTAAAGATACTAATTTTAATATAGAGTTATAAAGCAATAATTATTGGCCGTTCATAAAATAAAAGTAATAATAATTACTGGCTGCAATTTGTGTTACGATTTAAGATGTATAAAATAATATTAAAACGTTATTATATGTTCAAAAGTTGCATGACTCTTGGAGAGTCACACAAATGAGGCAATTAAGCGAACCATATAATAGTTAAATGTGGTCCATTTGATCACCACAAACATTGGAATGAATCAGTATTTTGGATCACTTTAACGAAGACTTCTAGTGGGATTAATGAAATTCTAGGACTTTCTAACTTTAAGTAACAAAAAATAAAAATAAATTAGTGCGCGTTTGATTGCCAAAATAATGAGTATAAGCGATACGATAGTGAATGTTATAAACTTATAATGATATCAGAGTTCTTCTTACGTTTTTTAATGGTAGTATAAACTGTATAAGAGACATTGAGTTTGAGGGGGATGTTTATGATATTTTAGAGAAAGCATACACTGTATTGTTATCAAAAAGGGATGATAGGATATATGTAATTTCTAAAATCTGACACCACCAAAGTGTGTTGGAAGTGTTAGTTGCAAATGATATAAGAACCGTGTAGCGGGTGTACTCGGTGAAGGTAATTATAGAATATCTAAACTCAGGAAGAAACAAAAGCAAATTTATGAATTTAATGAAAGCAAAACGAACAATATTAGTTGATATTTAAGTTAAAAATGATACAACTGAAACGTGGTAACTACTGTGATAAGTTCAATAGTGAAATCATAATCTTTAACTCAAGGATCTTAGTTAATATTTAAAAACAAAATCTAACTCAAATGTATTTTCATACAATTTGACAAAAGTTATATAACCAAGTCCCTAAAAATGTCCCTATCAACATCTCAATCGAGCATATAAAAAAGGCCAAAAAGCCAAAAAAAAGAGATAAAAAGAAACTCTTTGAGAACATTCTTGATCAGAATAATTATGAATTGAACAAATTATAATATATTCTAATTTGTTTAATACTTGAATCTCTCAATAGAAATTAAAATAAATCCTAGCTTTTATTCTTTAATAGTGAATACACGAACTCTTCATTTTACATTTACTTTAGAACTCAAATCACGACATCTGCTTCTACATTATTTAAATTCACAATCATTTAGTTAAAAATTTATCAGAACTCAAATCAATAGTATTAGAAGAAAACAATCTCATGATCTAAGGTCATAAATTTTGAGTTACAGTCAACGCATATACTAAGGTGGACGAAAAGTATTATCATAATACGCATAAAAGCAATGGATTTCTCCAAAAATAGTGGATTGGTAGACTTACTATCGTTATATGTATTTGCAAGACATCCATAACCTTTCTCTAATAAATTTACTCAAAGTATTTACAGTAGATTTCTTATTTTTATACATATAATTACACAAAAAATCATTATATTTTCTCTATTTTTTTCACTAAATAATATTTTTATACACTTATCATTATTTTTTTCTTTCTCCTCCACTCACAACCACTTTAAAAATATTAAAAAGTTTATAAGGGATTAAACAGTGATTTTTTAAATATATCAATCCATAATAATATTTCTCTCATTCACTCACAACCACTCAAAAGAATTTCATATAATATATCAAACGCACTCACATAATTTAAAAAAAAATGCTCTCAAATAACTAAACCGTAAACATATCAAACAGAACAATTTCTTCAAAACCCGGGTTCCATCCGGGGCTCCATAATAAGAAAACCATTATAAATCCCACTTATCTCATTTCAATATTTCATTTTATCTCGATCTCATCCCACAAACAAACAACAAACACCAAAATCAAATCAAATCAAATCATATTAAAATCAAACACTGAAATCTGAAATTCAGAATGATGAACATCATCTTCTACATCTGTCTCCTCCTCCCAATCCTCCGAATCAGATCCGATCTCTTCAACCTCATCACCGATTTCATCTCGAATCTCTTCGGCTACGGTGGCGTTAACCCTCGCTACCACGAAACAGACGTCTGTCTCATCGATCTCCCCATCGTTCGATTCGAAGATCTGCAGAACCACCGCCGAAGATCTGTCGATCGCATGTGCTTCATTGCTCCAGCGATTATGATAAGGATGACGTGGTCTGCCAGCTCAGCAGGTGCGGCCACGCCTTTCATTCGGAGTGCGTCGGAAAACTGCTTCACCGCCGCCAGACCTCGTGTCCGTACTGCCGGTCGCCGGTGTTCTCCGGCGGTGGTTCCTTTAGGGTTTGATTTGCGTTAGGGTTTTCGTTTGGTGTGCAATTGTGTATATATATGGATTATAGCTTGAATATCAACGAGAATTTGATGCAATGGCAAGTGTTTGTGTTTTACGTTTACCAAGTGTTTTCGGAAAGTCGGTCGGATTGGTTGGACCGGTAACCAGATGTAAAACTAATCGAATTGGATCGGTTATTGGTGAGATTGGACCGGTTAATCCGACGAGGTGGTCGGATCGGATTTTAATAATTTTGTTTTTTATATTTTTTACACTTATTTTTAATTTTTAATTAATTTAGTAATTTTTTCTATATATATTTTTAGTTACATGTGGTAAAAACAATGTTTTAAGAACCGGTAATAAACCGGACGGATTATCAGTTCGTCGATCTGCCTATACATAAAAAAATTATAAAGTTATATTTATTTAAAGAAATATAAGAAAAAGTTACTAAAAAATTAAAAATGTATATATAAATAATTGGTTCAACCGGTCTGGTTTCTAGTCTGACCGGTTCATTCAATCCGACCACCAATGTCAATACGGTATCGAATTGGACCAGACTGGAGTTCGGTTCCCAATTTGACTGATCCAATACGGTTTTCAAAACAATGGGTAAAAGTATAAATTCATCTTAGAACATACTATATTTTATATTCGGTTTTTAAGTTAGATATGTGTAAATAATATTGAACATTTTATTATAGTATTATTTGATTTTTCTTAAATCTAGTTTGACCCATTCGACCTGTCTACCATGAATCATTAAGACATCTGGTTTGTTTTTCGATCCGAATTTAAAAACACGCTAGTTTATGTGTTTCAAGTGTTAATCTTATCCAAATTTTAGTGGTATAGACAACAAGAAAGATGAAAGTTTAATTGGGTATGATCATGGTCATTAGCATATTGTTTTGCAGCAGAATGGGATATTGTTAACTTGATTTCTTTTTAAAGATTTTGATTATGCAAAAGTCGAGAAATAGAGATTAGAAAGTTGTCCACAATATGTTATGGTGGTATTAAAATTTGAAAGTGAATTAAAAAATGTTTAAAAAAATTATGGCATGACGTTAATAAAATAATCATGTCGTAATAGTAAATTCAAATTTGATAAAACATAACGGTTGTAAGAGATAAATAATAGCAATTTAAAAATTGAAACTTTAAAGCAACTTTGATAGCTTATACATTATTCATTAATGACTTGTGTATTATTAGACACAAGTCCTTTATGAATGAAATTTGCAATTAAATTTGTAACGTAGCTAAAAATAAATTGTGGTAAATACATATTTTAAAGCTATAGAATATTGTGTTGTGAAAGTTATAAAAAGTCTAAAATAACTATAATATTAAAATGAAAAAAATAGAAAATAGTTTAAAAACTCGAAAGTAAACTCAAATGGAAATGAGAAGGTCTACTAATTGACTCACACGTTTTGTAAGTACTAACTACTAAGTAAGCTTTTTTAATTTCTGTTCAACATTCAACCATGAAATTCAATGAAAATAGAATTATTCTCAAAATATAATATTTTTGTGATCGTAAGCGGTTTTGCACATGATCGACTATCCGATGAAGACCATTATTTGATCATCTTGGAAGCACACGCATACCCATCGCAAACTAAACAAATAGTCGAAACATTGCCGAGAGCTCGTGTTTGATTCAAATAACAAGATGAACGAGAGTTGTAAAAAACATTTTTAAATTAAAAATTATTTGGGGTTCAATCAAAACTTTCAATCGGATAAACTTGAAATTTTATGAACCATATATGGACTTTTTGAGAGAGTATCTTGAACCTGAAGAATAAGTATCAAACCAAATTCCAGAAATTCATATTTTGTATGGATATGGTCAAATGCTTAAAGCAGTTTTCATGTTTAAAGTATTCACTTATTACCTTCGAGCTTTACATGTGAAACTTCAAGAAAAAAAATTGATTATGTTTTTAATAAAGCAAATTTTATCAAAATGAATAATTTTCGAGCTGACCTGGTACCCTAGCCACGAGTTCTGTCTCTTAGACCACGATCCTAGGGGCGCTACCCTAAAGGGGTTTAATATCGAATATCACAATAAACTCAAACAAACTATACTCTACACATCCTGACTTGTTTAATGAATATTGTGATTACATTGATCGACTAATCAATCTAATTACATTTAGATATCTATCGACTCACATGTTGAAAAAGATCTTTATAACACACTTAACTTTATACAGAAAAAATAAACCTGAACGTTGTTAATAACATGACGAAACATTATGCTACAATGATACGTAAAAACATGTATAAAAGTAATGTTAGTGATGTTTAGAACCCTAGATTATTAAAATCAAACGTACACCCAAGATTATCAAAAGAAATTATATACTTATCTTTTGCTATTGAAACCCTAAGAATGCAAAGTCAAAGGGAATCAAACACATGAACACAACCTAAAGTGACCATTTAGTTTTCTTGGCTAATGAAAATGAAAATATAAAATATAATGTGATTTGTAAAATGTATTTTCTTGTTTATTCTGAAACATTTTATATTAGAAAGCCGACATGTAATTTTGGTTAATGTTGCATGAAATAGACTTGCAAATGCCTTCAATGATACAACTAATTTCCCTTCAAGGTTTAAAACCAATTTTTAGTTACGGTTGCATATAAGAAAGGGGGGCCAAGCCACGACAATCAACACCATTGTTGGAATATAATCGTAGTCTTTGTACTACCAAAGAACGAAAAGTCTCAGAAAAACACATTCATCACCATCGGCACATCAGTTTTTACAAGATAACCAAAACATCAAAATCCAAATACAATTTACTAAACCACATAACATCACTGGGAAAACATATACATTTCATCCATTCACCAATATATGACCTCTTCCATCCAATATAAAATGCAAAAGATATCAAAGTCCAACCATTCACCAGCATATTCATTCATATCCAAAATCCAATGTTATGAACACAATTGGTAATCAAGAACAGTAAGATCGATAAAGAGAAGAAGAAGACAAAAAACACAGAAAATGAGGAGTTCAAACTCAAATTATCGATACTTGCTTTTGTATAATAGCATCATTACAAAAAGACCCCTTTAACTATTACATGTTAACGTAAAAGACCCTACACTATAAAGACCGTAACAACCAACCCTATCATACCCGAAACCGCTTAACGCTTACCCAATCCACCCGAATGTTTTTTGGATCGGTTATCGGACAACGTACACACATGACAAAACCAATTAACCCAAACCGATCCGCCCAAAACCCAATTAAACAACCCGTAAACCACTTGAGTACATGTTTGGCCAAAAAAATTACTTTTTGACTTTTTGAATGATAAAAAAACAAAATACTTTTTCAAAAATCACCAAAAGTTAAAACCTTTTAACTTTTGATGAGTTTTGGAGGGGTATTTTGGTATTTTGATGAGTTTAAAAACAAACAGTTTTTTTCTTGCAGACTCAGACGTTTAGTCCATCTCTTCTGCTAAACGTCTGCCTCTTCTGCTGCAGATGTCAGCAGATGTAGTCCGCAAACTACAGACGTTTTCCTACAGAAAAACAAATAGCGTTTAAATCTTAGAGTAAACTAAATGGTAACCGAGGATATTCCTATCAAATTGATCTGAAACCCTAGTCGACAAATCTAAATCTCACTCTCATTTCTTCTCAGTTTCATTCATTCTTCAACATCAACCACCACATCGGCCTCTTACTCTCTGTTGAAATTAAGGTTTTTTCTTATCTTTGCTTGAAATTAAGACACTTTGTGTTGTTTTCGCTTCATGAAAGTAACGATCTATTGGATATTATTCGAAATCACACAGTTGAAGTAGTTAGATCTGTGTTTATGATAGTTTGCTTTTACGCTAGTTTCAGATGTGAATTTGAAAAGTAAAAGAGTGAAATAGCAAAATGCTGATGGAATAGAAGTGAAACACTGCCATAGCCATAGAGTTGGGGTTTAGATCAAATCTGATGGTGTGATTGGTGATCATATATTGTGTATCTAGTAAGCCCTAATCTGAATCGGCTGCATTTGAATCAGTCAGTGGTAGAGTGTGTTTGATTCACTTAAAAGACACCTATTAGCACCATTAGTGGTTCATGAAACCTTTTAATGGGTAATCTTTTTAGAAACATACTTACTGATTCAGATGCTAACTCTTATTCAGTTAGACCTCTTAATGGATCAGCATAAGATTGCCAAATAGTTCCATAGTTTACAATCGAATATCATGCAATTGCATACTTGAGTCCTTTGGTGCTTTTATTCTATACACAAAATTAGTTTTAATTGTATAATGTCACTATAGATTTTAAGTGTGCTTTTGAGATTGATTATGTTATAGGAATATTATTATTATCAGATACATTATAAGGTCACTGGATGGATATCCACAATATTAACTTTCATGATTTGGTTTCAGGTTTCTTCTTTTTAAACTAAACCTAACAGAATGACTGTCACTGATGCTGCTGGTATGTATATAAATATATATATGTATATATCTCTATTTCGCTCACTTTTGTCATTTTTCTAATTGAATCTACTTTCAGTTGCTCGTGAACTGGACAAATCTGCCAAGATCTTTGTGGCAGGTCATCGTGGACTGGTGGGTTCTGCTGTTGTACGCCGCTTGCGCAGCCTTGGCTACACAAACCTCATCATTCGGTCCCACTCTGAATTGGACCTCACAAACCAGTCTGCTGTCAAAACATTCTTTTCTATAGAAAAACCCGAATATGTCATCCTTGCTGCAGCCAAAGTAGGTGGGATCCATGCTAACAACACCTACCCTGCTGACTTTATCACCATTAATCTTCAAATACAAACCAATGTCATCGACTCCGCCTATCGCTATGGTGTCAAGAAACTCTTGTTTTGGGCTCTTCTTGCATCTACCCTAAACATGCGCCTCAGCCCATACCTGAATCCGCTCTCTTAACAGGCCCATTAGAGCCCACCAACGAGTGGTATGCAATCGCCAAGATCGCTGGCATCAAGATGTGTCAAGCGTATAGGATTCAATACAAGTGGGACGCCATTTCAGCGATGCCCACAAACTTGTATGGTCCAAATGACAATTTCCACCCTGAGAATTCACATGTTTTGCCAGCACTGATGAGGAGATTTCACGAGGCCAAAGTTTCGGGTGCTAAGGAAGTGGTGGTGTGGGGTACTGGATCCCCACTACGTGAGTTCTTGCACGTTGATGACCTGGCTGACGCGGTGGTGTTTCTGTTGGAAAAGTATTCGGATTTGGGACATGTGAATGTGGGAAGTGGGAAAGAGGTATCAATCAAGGAGCTTGCGGAATTGGTGAAGGAGGTTGTCGGGTTTGAGGGAGAACTTGTTTGGGACAGTTCCAAGCCCAATGGAACTCCAAGGAAGCTTATGGATAGCTCGACACTCGCTAACTTGGGTTGGGAACCAAAGATTTCACTTAGGGACGGGCTTGTTGGCACTTACCAGTGGTATCTTGCAAACCAACAAGACAAGTGAAAGTAAGAAACACTGCAGGCATCTCATCTTATCTCATCTATATGAGTTACATACATGTTTCTTTGTTGAGATTACTATACTATTTACATTGCTTTGTGCTTATCTTTCTGTTGTATCATTATTATATACTCGAACGTTTTATAAGTGATTGTTGGAATAATCAACCAATAAACGAAGAAGTATTCGACTATGCGACTCTTTATTAATATAGCAAGCAAAATGTGAAAATCTGGTTTCAAATGAATGCTTGTAATGTTCAAGGCATGAGCATGATTGTATTGCTTTGTGATTGACTAAGAATAGTCGTGTGTGTGTGTATTGTGCTTTGAAATCCTACTTTGATGTTGTTTGGTTTGTTGTTGAGATTCTGCAGTATGTGATTGTTGTTAAATATTAAAGATAATGTAAGATTCTTAATTGGGTTAATAACTTTTGTATATACAAGTTAAGTTCATGCTGATAATGTGTTTAGTTGAGAATTTTGTAAATTTGTGATTTAGCCCTACATTGACCAGTATTGTGAAGTTATTGACCAAACTGGTCAATTTTAATGTTTACAAAGGGGTAGGATTACCAATTTATGTTTAGGACTAGAGGGTTTTGGGTTTACACATGTGTAATTCAGTGAACTAATCAATAATTCATCAATTGTGCACAACGTATTTAAATCAACTCAATTGCTTCATGTATACCTAGGACGTTTGGCTCGTAGAATTCAATGAAATACAATGTAATTGGAATCTGAATTTTATTTTTCAAATGTGTTTGGTTGACAAATGATTTGAAATGGAAATTGAAATGAACTCTCTCAAAATTCTTCAAGCAAAGGATTTCAATAATCCTTCAAGCAAAGGATTTTAATAATCCACCAAATTATGAAGGAATTCATGGAGTCACTATTGTCGTTTTTGCCACCCCTGCAACCCCACCTTGGTGCCTCCGCCACCACCCTTGAAGGTCGTCACCAACCACCATCATAGCCGCCATCCCCTCCCCATCACCTAGCCACCAATCCTGTATGATGAGGGTGATAAATTCTAATTCTTTATGATTGTTTTGTCTAAACATACTATAATTTCAAATTCCTGTAAAACTAAGTCATATTACACCAAAATTTTAACTATACAAACAAAAGGTGATACCTAAGTGTGTATCCGTGTATATAGAGTATGTAACTAATGTATGAAATACATGCATTTTAATGTTAAAATAATAAGAATATAGTAAGATATGGTGTAAATACATACACGATTTTGTTTTCGTTTATCATGAGTCATGAGTATAGTCACTAAAAGAGATTACAAACATTTGAAAGACAACATCTAGGGGTGTAGATTATTGACGTCGAAACATAATCAAGTAAAACGTTTAGGGATGGCAAATGAACCCAGACCAGATGGGTAAACCCAAAACATTTTATATGAATATTTGAGTATAGAATCATGGTTACGGAACAAATATGGTATTAGATGATACTAGGCCTAATAATCCCATATCAAACATACATATTTACATGGACTATACGCATAACATTCTTTTTATTTGCCTGATTATTATTAAATTCACAAATTTTAATAAAAACACCTTGTTTCCTAAAATTGAGTTCCGTTTAACCTATTTAACTTACCTGATTTGGTCCCCTTTGACTTGATCTATAAACCAAATGTATAGAACGATGATAGATTTCATAACAATGATTAAGAAGCATTATGTGAATGAGCCAACACACACGTGTCTTTTGGGTTCAAACCCCATTGATACTAAAGGTGTGTTCGTATATTTATCATTCACATTGTAACTAATTAGATGTTGATGGCTTCTTAGCCTATTGAGACATGATGTTTATCCCCGCTAAACTGATATGGGTTCAACCATTCAAGTCGCACATATTGAACAATGGGTGCATTTTAAGAGTCGAAATTAAGGATGTATACGTCTGTTGCTAAAAAACACTAACTCGATTTTTATTATCAAACAAATTGATTACAAGTTCTGTTTATTCATCAAAAAGGAAAAAAACTATGGATGACACATTAAATAAGCAACTAGTGATTCGGATTGATGAGTAGTTAGTTGAAGGACAACTTGGCGAGTGTTAGCGCCAACACCTTCACTCCGTTGGCTATATCTTCAGGGGAGGCATACTCCTCGGGTTTATGACTGTAGCCTGCACATCAACACAATTATTCTATCACATGTATGAAACTAGAGGGTTATGTTGCACGTTGCAACGACTTCATTTTGAATAAAATTTATATGAAAATGAATATAAAAATAAGCATGATAATTACATTGTAGTGAAAATGAGCATTGATGAACACCGCACTGAATTTATAAAGTAGAAAGTTATTATATTTGACGTGACTCGGTTTTTAATAAATTTTTATATCAAAACATAAATAAAAATAATCACGTCACATCGGTATATTTAGGATTTAAGAAAACATTATGGTTTACGAATTGAAGGCCGAAAACGAAAAGTTAAATGATATTACGCTCAGTTTTGAAAAAAAAATTATATCAAAATGTATATAAAAATAAGCACATCGCAACAGTATACTAAGTAAACATTATGTATTAAAAGTTACTAGAGAAACATAGTATTTCTATAAGTAATTATATATATATATATATATATATATATATATATATATATATATATATATATATATATATGTGTGTGTGTGTGTGGTGTGTGTGTGTGTGTGTGTGGTGTGTGTGTGTGTGTAATAACATAAAATAAAAATAAAAATAAAAAAGTAAGAAATGATTATGGTTGTACCTTTATAACATGGTATAAATATCATGCCCATCCGTGCTTTCCTGCATTCCAAACCAAATTAGTTTATCACTTTTATTTTCCTAACATATGAAATGAAATAAAACGAAACGAAACGAAACATATTAAATGAAATGAAATTTTCAACAGCCTAGGCAAGGAAAGACCTGGCCATAAACAGAGAATCATGATACGCTCTGCTGATCATCTTCTTGTGACTCAAACCCAATACTTGGGTTGCAGTTTCCACTGCCTTGATCACAGATTCATCTGAGAGGGCGGGCGGATCCTGATTTACTATTTTAAACTCCAAAAGCTCCACCCCTCTTCTTTCTGATATGCTCACAGCAGACGCGTGAACCTTCTCAATAACCGTATTTCTTCGCTTTTCATCAATGTCCCGTATATCTAGTCAAATTTTCCCAAATTATACATCCATGCCTAGAGATTTTAACTTATGAGTGGTATACCTTTTTGAGTATTATAATACTAATAAGAAGGATTAAATTAATTTAGCTAAGAAAAAACATACTAGCATATTAATTTTATATCCACAATGATATTTTGACCACTTGGTGGATTTTCTTTTAACTGGTTACAGGTTAAAGCTATCAAAAAATATACATGTTACAAACAAGTTAAAAGGAGTTGAGAAAAATAATTAGTCGGAGGGAAATTAACAAGCATTTTGGGAGATATACCTGTTTCGATGTGTGATTTGCTAGGGATGCTGTTGATTGCTCCAGGATGCACCTCGAGTATACCTTCAAAAGTTTATTTCATATAATGTATGGAATTTGATGCACTCAGTTCAACCAAAATAAATAAGAACATAACATGGGGCTACCAACTGTCCCAACAGTGTCTATGGATCCAGATTCCAGAACATGTTTTTCCACAGCTAATGCCAACTCTGCAGCAGCCAATCCCGCATCATTTCTGTTCCAAATCATCCCAGTTTAGTCATTGCTGGAATCATTTGATATATCTTTAAACTTTTAAGATTGTTTTAATAGATGAAAGTTGTTATTACCTTTGTGGCATTAAGACGGCCCCGGCATGGCCTCCATTTCCTCCAAAATCAACTTTGATGCTTGCTGGTGCCGCAATAGCCGTCACGATACCAATAGAAATACCTTTGTAAAACAAAACTAATTTATTAACAGTTCTACATAAATTTATATTTTATAAGGCACCTGAAGTAAAGGTAAGGCAAAAGGCATACAGATACCTTGGTTTTCCAGAATAGGACCTTGTTCTATGTGCAGCTCAACAAAGGCTGAATAGCTTTTTTCATCTAAAAACACACTGGAAAAATCCTCATTTTTTGCATAACCAGCAGATTTCGCAGAATCAAGGAATGAAATATTTTCATTATCTACTGTCTGCATAAGAGCTTTAGCGAGCGACTCACTCCCAGCTAATAAGCGGCTGAAAAGAAACGATTATCAAGCTTCACTAATCATGTTTTCTTCTTACTCTCCTACTTTAAATAAAAAATGGAGGCATAATCTGACCTTTCTTTAATTTAAAATAAAACATTTAACCAACTGTGTGCAAAAGACTAGTCATAGTTGTATTGTCTTGCCAGATTTCTAGTGTTGCAACATGAGAAGTTGAAACATATTAAAGCTATTACGATGTTGAAATCAACTATTTGACATTCGAAGTCAGAGCATTTAAAACCAATAAGGAACTAAAGAACTATTAGTGTTTGAATACTTTCTTGTGTTGTTTGACTGACAGAATAGAATTAGGATTTAAAAAGTCAATTGCACAATCAATTGGAGGTAAAGACCTTCCCAAACAGCTGATTCCATATCTTGTAGGCTCTTCTGAAGTAAACATTATTACTTCTAACGACCTTTTAGGTTTAAATCCAGACCTGTAAATTCAAAACCATAACAAGCCAAACTAAAGATGTTATTAAATAATATTAAAAGGTAAAACACTGCAAATAAATCAGTAAATTCTGTAAATATTAAAATATTGTTTATTCCCACATTGTCCTTGCTTTTTTAAATAATTAGCAGATGGTTTGCAAGCAATAACAGCACATCAGTTCCGTTAGATGGAGCCACAATGGGCCTGGTGTGTAGGATAGAGCATCCAAAAAGTATTATTCTCCATCTGAACATAATTCATACATATGTATGTATGCATGTATAATAATTTGGTTGGACTCCGTTATTGGTACCTCTTTAGTACATTTATGGCTTCAATTGCACCCAATACACCTACTACCCCATCATATTTCCCAGAGTATGGAATAGCATCAATGTGAGATCCTGTTGAAACAGCAGATAGATCTGGTTCACTGCCTTCCCTGTATACTATCAAAAGTTAACTTTCGAAACCGCATAGGGTTTTGAGTCTGGGAACAAAACTTGTAAACTAAGTTATCGACCACATACAAAACAACAAAACTCACCACCGACCAAATATGTTGCCAACAGCATCCTCCCTGACAGAAAGGCCAGCTAGTCCCATCAAGTTTATGATGAACCTACGAATAGATTGACCAAAAACCATCTATGATTAAAAAAGTGTACAGAAAATTATTTGCAGAAACCGTATAGATACCAGGGAAAAGTATTAATGAATGCAACAATTAAAAAGGGTAAAAACTAATTTATGCTGCTAATTCAAGTAACTATAGGACTGATGTGTTCCATTCTTTGGGATGTTAGTAATAGGACAAGAGTATTAGAATTTAATGGAGTTCGGCCCACAGGCAAGGTTTCCTCCTATATATACATACAGAGTCGATGATGTAAAGATATAACATGAACATACAGGCTTGTTAATTTCCCATCTCTGATTAGAACTTAGAAGAGCATAGTGAATGATATGTTGGCAAGCTAGAATGTAAGTTTTATAGAAAATGCTATGATGTATGGACCAGTTTTAGGGTTGTAGTTAGAACAAAGTAGCTCAAGCACAACACAAATTCTACTTGTAAAAGGTGAAACGCCTGATAGGCTCAAATCAGCCAAATATTTCCCCATGTATTCCAAATCTAAAAGGAACAAATTACGAACCACACATTTCCCCATCAGTACGAGTAGGCAAGCTCGCAATTTGCAAAGACTATAATCAACCAAATATTGTATGTGGACTACTTGGCTTGATATGCATCGAGTGCGCTCAAAGAAGAATCGAAAATATCAAATGCTTATATCAGGATTTTTATCTATCGTAAGTTTATAAATCTTTAGAAGAAACATGAAAATAGCAATCAATCCAAAACCCAAAATTCACAATGAGAATTTGAAATGTAATCAATAAATAGTGATATACATAAACAAAATTGTTAGGAGAAATAGAGGTTACCAAAAAATTTTATGGAGCTTTTATGAATGAAAAAAGGAACAGATTTTTGTATATGTGGATGGATGCGCAGAAGGGTCTCGTTAGAGTTGAGCTGTTTGTGTTTCTATTAACATTCACCACTACATGATTTCTTTACGATTATTTCTAGCTCACCGGATAAAGGCTTATTAAGTTATTAAGTCAACTGTATATAAAAAATAAAATAAAAATACAAATAACATAAAATAAAATTTAAATAAAAACTGTTTTAAAGGTTAAGGGATCATGCTGCTTGTTTATGAATTCAATCTCTAAAGTAATACTATGATGACAAATGAAGACGCTGGAAAAGATTTAAAAGCACACAAAACTATGATAATATGCCATCATGATCAAGTACATACCTTCTTGCTGCTACATCATTGTCACTATACAAGATCCTTGTCACCGAAGGAGCTGGTGAATCCGAGAAAGTTGAGAGTTCATCAATCTTACATCCAAACACATCAAATAATCAATCAACTATGATAATATCTCACACGCAATGCTTAAGTTAAGAGTTAAGATTTGAAAGTCGAACCTGAAATCAGACAAAGTTGTGATGGAATGTGAATAATGAATTATTATTTATTCTTATCATCATATCGTGGAGGGAGTAGGATTGGAAAAGCCATGATGAATACCTACCTGTTTCTGAAGATTGAGAGTATCCACCTTCAGTGTTTTAGAGGACAAAGCAATGGAGTGAATCTCATGAAAAGGGTCGGGGTATCCTGAGAATTCCTCCATTGTTTTGATCGTCTCATCAACATTTTGAGCACTCCCCAAGTGTATGCAACCCAAACAGATGAAGCTAAGGAGAACAACATCAAGGAATCTGGAACCCATTATTATTTTGCGAATGAATACCTCAATCCGCCTCTATTGATCAAAGCAAAGCAAGCACCTCCATTAATAGAGACAAACTTTTTATTCCCTAAAATATTCACACCTACTTGATTCCAGCTCAAAAGAACATAAGAGGACGTATAAAATAAAAAAGAAAAAGATACAGTGACGTATCATAAGATAAATTAACTGATATACACATTGTACAAAACATCTATCGCATAATTAATCTGCTTAAAACAACAAAGAAACTCACAAACATGCTTCCAAAGATACTCAAACTCACAATTTATAGGTTCCAAACACATCCTAACATCAACTTACAGCACTTCTCATCTGCTTATTAATCATCCAATAGCACACAGTGTGACAGTGATCCAAATGTTACAGTCATCAATACTACTTCGAACTAAACGCCTTCAGATCACTATAAATCCAATCTACCTCACAAAATCTAAACTCATTGAATCACAAAAGCACACAAAACACAATCACAACAACAACATAATATACTCCATCACACAGATGTCGTTCAAAGCGGAAAAACTTACGCATCGATTCCAGAAGTCGTACGTACCAAAATCAAAACAATAGATGAACAAAAAGCTCAACAATAAGCGAAATCGAAGTGATCCGATTGAAGTAGAAATAAGTACAAATGGAATAATTTACCTTAGGAGTGGATTATCATGGAGATTATGAACCCTAATTATGGATAATTTGGAATTTTGGCTTCTATTTGTGGTAAGTGTAGTGGTAGTGAGTGTTGAACTAGAGTGATAATATCATTGGGTTATTGCAAAGAATGATAATCATGTATGACTTAAATAATTTTAAAACTATAACTTTTCTAAGAACATCAAATCTATAATTATTATAATATAAGAGCATTTACAAATACGTTTTTTATACTATAAAAATGATTATTAATGATTGTGAATGAAGTGTTTATATCTATTAATTTATTTTTTAATATCTGTTTAAAGAGGTTAGTAGTATATGAGAGATAAAATGTAATGATAAAAATATAAAAAAGAAACATGAGAAAATAATAATTGTTAGTATAATTATAAACATAAAGATATAGAGAGTGTGTTGTGAATGATAAAATACTCATCTTTTATATGTATATTTGATTTTTTTTATATTCAATTAAATTATATTTTAATAAATTTTATCAACTATTTCTCTTTTATTCACTTAGAAAAGAATAATAAGAGATGAATAATAAGATAATAAATATAAAAAGTCATTGCTCGGTCATATATTTCATTCTTAAATTTTAAAGATATACATTGATTTAAGGAATAAGTTGTAGGAGTGATATGGATATTTTGCTTAAATTCTTCACTAAATATAAAGATAAAAGGGCATTTAATCTACTTTATTATAAATGCTCTAAAAATGGTTTTTAGAGTTAAGTATTTTAAGTTGGGTTAGGATAAGTATAACTAGATGGAGTTTGTTGTCTCGTCTCGAGAAATAAGAGATGAAGACCTTGTCTCGTCTCTAAAAATGTCTATATATATATATATAATATTATATATAGACACTTTGCCAGTTTTAAATTGGTTTTTCTAATTGTGGTTGGTTTGGTCGTAATACGGTTCATTTAAGTTTTTTGGTTTTTGTTTCGGTCAAAACCTAAACCAAACAACAGATTCAAATTTGACAAAGCTTCAACTCAAACCGTCGGTTTTTGTTTGAGGTTAGCTATTTTTTATTTGGTTATATCGGTTATTATGGTTACGGTTCAACTTATTTCGGTTTCATGCGCACCCCTATTAAGTTTGAAGAGGGTATAATTATCTTTTGTTATGAAACTATAATTTGAACTATATTGTAAGAGCGATTGAAAATGTTTGAAGATGTAAATATACATAAACACATATTGTCGTGTCTTATTGCTTGACTCGATCTTACTTCATTAATAGTTTGTCAATTTCTTTTGGAAACCCAAAAATTTGTTTAACTATTACCAATGGTAATATTTTTAAAACCGGATCGGACAGTGAACCAGACGCTTTACCGATCCGATAGTCGGACCGGTTTAACCGGTCGGACCGTATATAAGAACCGGATAAAATTATAAGTATTTTTTATAAATATATGTAAAAATTACAAAACAATAATAATATATATAAAAAATCCGGTTCAACCGGTCCGACCACCGATTCAACCGGTCCGGTTCCCTGTCCGACCACCGGTTCAACCGGTCCAGATCCTGGTCCGACCACTGGTTCAACACTAAAACGGTTTTAAACACCAAACCGGACCGGATCGAAGTTCGGTTCCCGGTCCAACCGGTCGGATTGGCTGGTCCGGTCCGGTTTTCAAAACCATGATTATTAGTCCTTGATAGATTTGGGGACTGTGTTGGGTAGTTGCATTGGCCCAACGTATATATATAACACAAGAACACATCGGAAGTTCGGATGCTATCTATTTTAGACTCTAAAAATTACTACTATGAACGAAGTCATGTCAAAATAATTGCATTAACTCACTAATTATATTAAACTGGTATTAAGCCTCACGTGTTGCGGTGGGACCGTAAAACCCTATCAGTAGTATTAATACTACATCGTTGCTTGCGGCCATCAACACTAGAAAAGTCGTTAAACAAAAGAATTAAAACCGAACAAAAAATAGACGTGAAAATGTTGAATCATACACACGTGTTACGACGTGTTAATGTGTATAAATTAAAACGAAACGCAAATACAACATGACCGTTAAACAGAAAAAATAAACGTAAATATATTAAACCGCATACGCATGTTGCAATATGTTAACTCGAAAAGTTTAGACCTAGACGTAAAATGGAAATTTAGTAAAAATTAAAGTAAATTAGACTTAAGTTGAAAGATAAAAAATATTAGTGTTAAATGTAAAAGATGAAAACTATAAAGTTAAAAGTAAAAAAGTAAAGAAAAAACAAAACAACTTACAATCCACAAACCATTAAACAAAACTAAGTTGATAATTAGTATTATACATTGTTTTCGCGACCGGATCGGACCGGCTGGTCCGACCGAGGATCGCCCCCCTAGCCGGTCCAGTTCGCTATGATTCAGTTTGTGGCGGTTGAATCGGCCGGTTCGTCCCGAACGGGTGGTCGGACCGGGAAACCGGACCGGTTCAAACCAGATTTTGACTTTTATTTTAATTTTAATAGGTAAAAATGGGATGTTAAACCATAAATTAGTGTGTTGGATATACAAATATAGTTAAGATTTATATATATTAGGGAAAATGTCACAGAATAATAACCAAGTTTCAAAAGTGTTCTAATTTACTCACTCATGCATATTTTTCTCAAATTGGACCTTCAAACGATCAAATCGAGTCATTACCAAATTTTATTATGACAAGAAAGTAACGATGGAAAAGACATTGGAGTTAGAATTTTCAATATATAAAATTATATTAAAAAATAAAAAAACATGTTAATTATGAAAAAAATAAAAAAAGTGCCTAAAACTTAAGTCAACGTTCTATATCAGCATCAAAAGATAGAAAAAAATATTTTCTAACTGAATCCAAAAGTATAACATGCTAAAAAATATATTATGACTTTTAATTTGTATAAATTATAAAAATGAGTGATCTAGTTGGAACACTTTTAAAACTTGAGTTATTTAATTGGAACACTTTTGAAAGTTGGTTACTAAAGTAAAGTTTTTATTTAACTATATAAATTACTTATATTTAATTATATACTATATATATAATTATGACGTCATCTGGTTCTTAAATCCGGTCCGACCAATCCAACCACCAAACCAATTGGTTTTCAATTTTAAAAATCAATTGGTTTTTATTTTTTCATGTAGGTTTTTTAGTTATGGGTTGGTATTTAGATTGGATTTAGACCTTGAAACTTTTGGCTTGAAATTTTTGTTAACCAAACTTACTAATAAACTAGGGCCTAAACTTTTGGTCCAAAGTAAATTACTGGGGCCACAAATCCAACAACAATCAAGTCAGTTATGGTTAGGTTCGGTTTCGAGTGGCTTCGATGCGGTTCAGTTTTGAAACAAGATACAACCGAAATCGTACGTTTCAGAATTTAGAAAATAAAACAAAGTCAAAACCGTCTATTATCAGGTTGGGTTGGCTATTTCCGTTTGGTATTGTCAGTTATTTCGGTTCGGTTAATCTATTTTCGCTCACCTCTAGATCTCAGCTCCACTAGAAGCCCCAACTAACACATAAATCAAAGCCCTAATAAAACTCATATCAAAACATGATGTATCATGGTGATGCCAGTGGTGGTTTTGCATTGTTGGCAGTGATGATGGGGATCAATGTTATTAGCACTAATTGTGGTGACCTAAGGTAAAGTTTTTATTTCCGATAACAAATAACTTAATGTAATGTTTTGCTTCTAAATAATGGGGAAAAAATTGAATACTCTATGAGTGAATGAATATCTTTAGTTTGGAAACAACCATGAAAACGAAAGAACGGAATAAGTGAAGTTAACTCCTATATATCATCAAATTTAAACATTTAGGGCTTTTTAGTATTAAATTTGATACATTATTTTATTTAAAGGTAAGTAAAACATTATAATATTGTGTATATATAACTGAAATAATTCAGACAAGCACACGTGTGTTTTCTAAGAGATTGTTTCAAACAATAAATGTTACTCTACTACTAACTATACCACAACTAAATTATATCAGCTTGTCATAAACGTAGTTGTAACCCTAGACCTCCAAGAGATAATCTATTGACTTCCGCTAGACATTTTACTAATAACTACTAAATAGTCTATTTTCGTTAGAGAACATTTATTGTTACCTGGAAAAAAGAAAAATCTTGATAGTCTATTTTATCACTGGTTTATATTTTTATATTTTACAGTCCATACATACCATTTGTACGTTTATCGGTTTATGCAGGTAAAAACATATCAAACTAAGTTTTCATATGTTCATAAACTTTTGACTATTTACCTATACATGTATAGTTACATGCTTACGTATAGGGCTCTAGGCAATGTAGCCTACACATGACACGTGTAAGCTAAATGCATAAATAGAATTTGTTCATTTTTATTTTGATTTTCAGAAGGGACATATAAACATTGCACCTTTTTATTATTCACCTTTAATTAAAAGTTTTTAAAATTAAAATATGAATAATTCATGATCTCCCGCATGTTTCACAATGTTTAGTATTTTGTATGGAACACGCCCCTGTTTATATGTGTCAAATAAAACGATTATTTTATAAGATACATGAATTATTAAGCAAAATATATATAAAGTTTTTTAAAAAAGCAAAAGCATAATAAATAGAATGAAGTGGATGTCAACAAACTTGCTCATGCTTTAAGCGATGGTTGGTTTGGTAATTGCATATGAAAAAGTGACTCCATCTTATTGGGCATTCACAATGTCACATTAGGTGGATTGCACAATTGGCGATTGTAATTTGTACACAAGTATTTAGTTATTTTATATATATAATACAACAAATGATTGATTTGGTGATTGAAGACAAAATTAAAAAGGTTATCCAATTTTAGTTCTCCTTTTTCTTTATTGCTACACCCGTGACATTACAAGTAAAGTTATTTATA
The DNA here is from genome assembly GCA_025506515.1 of Flaveria trinervia. NCBI lineage: Eukaryota > Viridiplantae > Streptophyta > Magnoliopsida > Asterales > Asteraceae > Flaveria > Flaveria trinervia. Next base: position 2,065,491 of record CM046452.1, read on the forward strand.
ACAAAAAAAACTCATCTTAGTCGTAAAAAAAAGCTAGTTTCGTGGTGCACTTCGGATGTTCACATTCAACCAACGATAGAAGAGAGCATTTGAGAACTTCATACACTTCTATGCTAGTGATCTAAGTATACCTATCGACTTAAATGAGTTGTAGGCTCGTACACTTTGACTCGAACACTTTGACTCGTACACTTTGAATGGAACTAGTTGACATGGCTTTCTTATATTTGATGTTGTACGATAAACTATAAAACCTTTGTTTAAATTTGAAACGAATCAAATGAACATAAAGGACCAGTAACCTAAATTTATTTAAACAGTTATAGTTTCTTAATTCTTTTTTCAAAAAGAAATACTAAGATCTAATCTCTCATCAACATAGTTATTTACTTATTTTCTTTCTGAATGGTATTTAAAACTGCTCGCAATACTCAAGTGAACCTTTCTGAAACGGAATCAACCATTCATACTGATTTTAACGTTTCAAGCCTTACTTACCCATGAACACATCAACGTGGAAACCCACCATACGTTAGAACCTAAGACCATAAAGATCTCAAACCTGAACCATCACCCACATACCATTAAACCAGAATGCCAACTACATCTGTATAGCTATTTAATCATATCTAAAATACACGTATTCCAATTTAAAGGAATAAGAAACAAAAATAAGATACCATCTCATCACATAGTTCAAATGATATTTGTTTTGACCCGAACTCACTTGAACCATTTGACCCGCCCATTTGAACACATCTATTGAGTTTTTTTTATGGACTTGCTTCTCCCTTGATGGTTTACATTAAAAGCAAGATGAGAGAATTTTGAAGCAAAAGCAAAAACAAGGACACATACAAAAGGGAACTTATGTGAAGAATGAAACAGATATAGAAACTTAAAAGGGTGGTATTAAACAAGAAACTTGTGGTGTGAGAGCCTAAATGAAGAACTTGGCAACAATGGGAAGTGGTGTGTCGGTTGATGAGAACGATGAAGAAGAGATGTCGAAATTGGCTTTTGCATCGTTTCAGGCCCGCGAAGAAGAGATTGAGAAGAAGAAGATGATGGTAAAGGAGAAAGTCGAATTGAAACTAGGCCGGGCAGAAGAAGAAACCCGACGTCTAGCCCAAGTTTGGGAAGTAAGCCACCGAAACTAAGTTTACCAATATAATTAGTTTTTGTTGCAAACAATCTTACTTGTAAAAATACAGAGGAAAAAAACTACATTCTGCAAGAATAGAGATTTTGAAACACCATGTTATATGTTATTTTTCTGTTTAAGACCTCAAACGTGTAGAGCGTCTAAATCTTAAACGGGTTAACTAGAAAATTAGCTGGAAGGTAAATGAGTCAAACAGGGTAAAAGCCACTTCAAAACTATTCTTAATGAGTTCAAACCCCCCAAATCCTGTCCATTCAAGGACTTATATTATTGTTGCAGTAATATTTTCTTTAGTCACAATTGGCTGCAATAATATTTTTATGTTCTACAAAAGATCTTGAATGAACCCCTTTATGTTTAAATATTTAGATTTTATAGTATTTTCTAATAATACTTAGCGCACCAACTATTTTTTTAGAAGGGTCATGTTGTGTTTGCGGGTCAACTAAGCCCAGTCCATTTTGACTCATACTAAAAAATGTTATTTGGTAGATTAGCACATAGATATTGGTCAACTTGAAAAGCAAAATGAAGTAAAGACGATTTCAGAATGTCGATTGTTCATTTGTTCCTGCTAATTACTAAATTACAAATGTTAAACAGAAAGCATTTAAGATTAAGATATTGGTTCTATTTGTGTAAAAACATATTTCAGGAGCTTGAAGTTTTGACAGATCCAATGAGGAAAGAAATAGCAACGGTTAGAAAGAAGATAGATGTGGCTAACCGTGAGGTGAGATCACTGGGACAAAGCTGTCAGAAGAAGGTATGATTCTCTACCCGCCCGCCCGCCTGCCAGCCTACCTTCATGTTATCTGCAATGAAATATGTATTAAAAAAACATGAAAACAGGAGAAAGAGTATAAAGAAGCATTGGAGGTTTTTCACCAAAAGAACAATGAGAAGAATCAACTAACCGCAACTTTAATGGAGGTAAATCCGAGTCAATTTTAGTTTTAACTATGGCAACTTGGCAAGATGGCTTGGTTGGGTGATAAGTCATGTTAGTGTGGGTGAAAATAAGCTGGGCCAGTTTAGTTTTATTTTGTTAAACAAAAGCCATTTCTAATAGGATTAATACCATAAGAAACCAAAATACTTTCTTATTTTGAACAAAAAGTCACTCATCTGAATTCTGACTTATTAAAGTTTCTGAACACGTTAAATTATACAAACCTGTGATACTTTTGTTTTCAGGGTTTTAAGAAATTTAGTTTGTTAAGGTCAGAAAAAAACGTTTATGTGGCATCGATGATAACATAAAAAAAGCTATGTGGTGTACTATGCCATTATTTCATAGGTTAATATTATGTAAAAAGGCTCAATAACTTCTGATATACCAAATTTCAGTTTAGGGTTTTTTATATGCCCACAAGGATGTTGGTATTGGGGAGGGTTTCTGAGAAAACCAATAGTTATATGAAAACCAAGAAAACCACAAAAACCAATAACATAATTCATAATTTTTTGTTATTTTAATTGTTAAAAGGTTATTTAAGTTTTTGTTACATATATCAACAAAAATACGAGAATGAAGAGTCTTACGTATACGTAACATTATGTCGAATGAAAAACGGTTACGTATACGTAACCTATATGTGACGTATATGTAAAACCGTGCTACGGTTTTTCATTTGATCCCTACCCTTATTTATATATACGCATACACAAATATAAAGGGTGGTGATCAAGTAATTTGTAAATTGGCCGGTTTCATTGGTTTTCTCTAGTTTTCACATAACATTGTAGTTTTCTTAGGATCCCTCCTCTTTTAGTATTAACCCTTGGTCCCTTTCTTTAAATAAAATATTATTACTCTAGATATAAATTATTTCAAAAAGCCCTATGCATTAAATATATATTAACATGAACCATCGACCCATTTGTCCCATTTAAGATGTAACACAACCCAAACCAACCCGTTATCAAATGGTTTAAAGTTGCCACCACCAAAAAAGTTATCATAAACTTCTTGTTTGTTTAAAACTCGTTTCACCATTGCTATCATTTTTGACATCTTTTTCCAGCTGGTGAAAGAAAGTGAGAATGTAAGGATGAAGAAACTAGAAGAACTCAGCAAGAATATAGATCCTGCATGCTGATTCGATTATATAATCATTACATGTGATCTAGATCGATTTACCTCATTTATCTTGTTTCATTAGTGAAATATGTAAAGCCTTTAATGTGTTGTGTTACCATATTTCTTGTGTTTCTCATAAATAATTCGGCTGTAATTTGAAACTGAAATTTCTTTCATAAATTCATTGATTGCATACCTCATGTTAATCCATTTTAGTTTGCAAGATTCTTTCATAAAAGAAATTACTCCAATGGTAGCTGTTTGTACTCTGTCAACAGACTGGAGATATCACTCATGCGTAGCTGAAAACATTAACAGATAATTAGACCTTCAGAGATTACACATTCCTAGATATCATATATAGCCATATCAAAATCTAAATAGCATATATATATATATCGCTCTTTAGTAATTAAAATATAAGATTTACCCATTTTTATTTATTTATTTAAAACCAATTTATAGTATGACCATTTTACCCTTGATATTTTATGTAGCTTAAAATTTTCATATTTAGTTATTTTTTAAAACTGTTTTCTACTACTTTGTTTTTCATTTGTCATTACAGAATTTACTGTGATTTCAGCAAAAAATTTATAACTTTTAACAGATATTTATTGTAATTTTCATTACTTATTTTCTAGAAACTAGAACTTAGGGGCAGTGGCAATTTAGAGAAAATGGTCGCCCCTCAATACAATGTATAAAACATTCTTGATTGAATTCAGACAGTAACAAGAATAAAGGGGTTTGTTTTTCCAGTTTTATTTGAACCCTTGTGCTTCTAGTTCTAAGATATGCTTCTAAATCTAAGATATCATCAGTAATTCTTCCATTTCTGATGTCATGAAGATATCTCGTGATTTTAAGGTACCCTTTAGATTCCCACCGCTTGTTCTTGTAATTAATGATACGGATTTCTCTAGACAATCAACTCATTTAAACACAACAGAACAGCTCAGCAATCTTGTGGAACGCCCACGACATTGTTAATTTTATTAATCAACCAAGTATTCACACATTAAAATGACCATATACTCCCAGTTTATACTTAAACATCACCTGGGAAAACAAGAAAACTTCTACTCAACTCAATGTCAAATCAGGGAGCTTAACAAAATTATTAAGTTAACCAAATCAACCACAAATCCAAAGACAATATTCAGCCCACCTAACTTAGCCCCACTTTACAACTTTTCACATGTGAAATCAAGATTAATCAAAGAATTTGTGCAATTCATGTTTTCTCACATGGGTATCAAAGATATCTTGAATTAATTAAAAAATCCATGAAATCATGAAGAAAGCATATTCTTCTCTTTATTCTTGCTTTTTAAAAGCCGGGGGTAAAAAGATTGCATATTTGAAAAGGGTAACTTGTCATTAAGTGAAAAGTTATTAAAGAGAGATATGTATGATATTTAAAATTTGGTTATGATATATATGATAGTTAATAAATTTATAAGGATATATGAAATTCTCCCATAATAAATAATTAGATCTTCATATATAATCTTTTACCTGAGAACCATTTTGAATATGATAAAACCGATATGAATCTTTCTCTATGAACCCCCATTCTGTAGACTGTAAATGAGATCCGACATTTGCCCTGCCATTATTAAAAATTTACTTAAAGTAAAAATATAAAGAGAATATAACAACAAACTGAAAAAAGTGTTCTCTTACGCTTGAGGCTGTGGAGCTACTTAGTCAAGTTCAATGGGTCATGCATAGCATACAAATCCAAGATCTATGGATGGTGTTTCTAAAAGACTAAGTTTTGCTATCCAAAAAGGGCTAGTGGCGCAGTTGTTGCGCATTTGCCTTCTATTTTGATGTAAACAAAAATCTAGTAATGAAAAGTGTTATTATAATTTGATCCGGGTAACATTATTTTGTACATCATATAAAAAACACTAAATGATTATAGGAAACTGATTGTTTTTGGAAAAAAAGTAATTTTGTTGACCAAATCGACCCATTTCATGTGATCCGCCCATTTTACTTACAAATGATGGCGAGAAATCAGGCGTTGGTAGTCACGCAATAATACGGTCAGCTCCTTCAAACGTATTGATTTTGGGGTAGAATTTCGCCAATGCTCACGAAGTACTTGAGCTGCCTGTATCAATAATAATAATAAAATATTTTAGTTGCGTAAGGTAGTTTTGACAAGTGTTTATTCCATACAAATTACATACAAGGATTAAAGAACAAAGTCAACATATTAGACCTGTTTGTCAGTTAATGTTGTATTTCCAGTAATGCTTGATGCTAGTTCAAGAAATTCTTTATCTTCCGATTCATGAATAATTTGAAGACCATCACGAGATAATGAAACAGAAATATTTAATCTTTTTTGTAGCTCTGAGATGGCTGACCCATCCATTTGGTTTTCCTGGAAGCACAATGAAAAGAGAAACTTAACAAAAGATGTGTTGGCACGTTTACTTATGAATGGGTATACTCGGTGACCTTTTATCTCTAACAGGTCAAACCGGTATTAGAAACCTTCAAAGGAAACAAGCCAATAATGCAAAATCAAAAGGTCGACCAATGTACATTTTATTAAGCAGTGAACAATTTAATTCTTTTATCCAGATAACATTTAAATTTCAACTAATATTATTGTAATATGTAAATCATTAACAATTTATAAGAAGTTTAACCCTTTTAGACAAAAGTGCAAGGCAAAGTCATCCTAAACTAATTCATTCAAAAAATAGTTTATCACTAAAATTAGAATAATACAATGTTAGTAATCACATTCAACACACTTACTTACGAAAGTTTAATTATTTTAAACAAAAATACATTTCAAGGCATAAAACATCATAAACTCCTTTCTTTGAGAAATTAGATTATTATTGAAACAATATACAATGTAACAATACTCTAATAATTTATAAAAGTTCAAACCTTTTGGGAAAAAAAGTTTCTGTTAAACCCAACCCGTTTTCACCTGTTATTGAACCCACCTGTGTGACCCGCCCATGTAGCCACCAACTTCCTAATTCAAAGTTGATAACATGATTTTGTTAACCAAAAAATCAATAATCAATTAAGCAATATTTAAAAAAAATATACATTAATTATAATATAATAATACCTTTGATTTGGATCTGAAGCCACCAGTCGTGGATGAATTACGGCTTTCATGAATTGCTTCTGATGGGGATGCAGACAATCGCTTCGTAATAGGATCATCTACAAGTTAGGATGAAACCCATCCTACTTAGTTCTTTAATAGAGGGTAATGGGCTTGGGCCAATTGTCAGAATGGGTGATTTTCGGAATAGGTCCGTCGAATTTACATGAAACAATGTGTTCGAATCTTTTTAGCATTTGTTATCAACTAGTGTGTCGAATTCGAATATGATCACAAAAACTATCTTATGCCGGCAATAATCTAATTCTTTTTTTCATAAAATGATTAAGGAGCTTGTACTTTTATGCATTGTAAAAATTTTAAGGGCAATATGTAATCCATTTGACCCGTTAGAGATAGAACATGCCCTGATCGACTCAGTAAAAAGTATTGTGTAAACTTGGACTTTGAAAACTTGGACTTCTGTATTCAAATTCAAATAAAAAATGAATACCTTCTGGAACTAACCACCATAAATCGCCATGAGTCACCTTCCCATCAAAGCCTCCAAATAACAGATAACGAGAGCCAACTGATGTCATGGTGTGGTAAGCACGAGCAGGAGGAGCTTCACTGTTAGTTGCCAAGCGTTTCCACTGCACGGATACTGATAATAGAAAAGTATAAACAAACAAATGAATGATTAAAGGAAAATGAAATGCCAGATAGACTTAGAACGGGATTCAACGCAGAATTCAAAGGTTAAGAAAATAGATATTTGTAAATGATAGAATTAGGAAGTTCAATATGTTTTCTTATAATGGGTTGATCCATGTTTAAAATATAAAAAACTAGCATAAAAGGAGTCAGGTCAAAAGTCACTTGAAAGTGTATTTTAATGCATCAAACCAGTGAAATCATTTTATTAAAAATCATATTTCATTTAAATAACCCCCATTTTGATTTAATTCCGTATGTATCCTTCTGAAAAGTTCAAAATTTCATATTTACCATTTCAAAACACTAAAATATATTATATATAGACACACACACACATTCCATTATCCATACTAAATAAGATAAGATCAGATTTTTTTACAACTTATAAGTGATTTTATTTCTTTAGTGAAACATACTAGGAAAGCATTGTTACAATGAATTTTTTCGAGCATAACGTTCTCTTTGCTTATTCACTGATATTATTTGGTGAATAAAACATGATATTTGAGTGTTTTGAACGATCAAGTACGAAATATAGAATATATGTGAAACTTTGAACTTTAATAAGGATGTATATGTAATTCCATATAACTTTCATGAAAATGTGAACACAATTTATTAATAAAGAACATACAAACCCTAGGACATATGTGTTTTGGTACCAACCCAACCAGTCCTGTTTCAACAGATGCAACCATCACATGTTACCCGACCCACCCATTTTCCCACCTATAGTGAAGGAAACAATATCAGCATCCAAAGTGAAACCCTCACCCCTGTCTAAAACAACACAGTCATTGAAATAAACGTCATAGCGACTCAACCAACCACCAGTTCCATGGCCACCAAACATGAGAAGCTGAAAAGCACGCAATTTATTCAAACCATGTTAATGAAGTTTAAAATTGGACACACACACGTGTGTGCAAGAGTGTAACTTCTGAACATCGGCCAAAATATGGAATAGAAGACGAAAACAGGACTAACATAGTGGCCTCCAGATGTAACAGTATGGCCACAACGCGCAGCTGGAGCTTGACCAGGAAGCTTCAACAGGGTCCATCCAGGAGCTTCAGTATCTTCCTTACACAAGAAATTCAAAGAATCTATTTCAGGTAAATGAAAGGAGAAGAAGGAAAAAGTACACAAGGTTGATATTCAACAATCAACCTTCATAATTATATTTCTGTCTCCAAGAGGATTTCAGAGCCCACAAGTACGCTTTTCAAAATTTGGTGTTCAGATAAATTTAATTGCCCCATAGCTTTAATTTTCACACTGAACTGGTTATAGGTGTACATGTATAATCATTGATTAATTTTAAATGGTAGCTTATGCATCCTGATACGATTCTAATGGGTTAGGACTCGGGTCAACCTAGTTTGGTCTGTCTAGCAGGTATTCAATTCTAGTTTTGACCCATTCCACCTTAGTCAAGACAGTTAGTTGTTGGGAAGGCTAGTGGGTAATTGAGCAGCTAATGTTTAGGGGGGTAATTGCAGCAGTTACTTATGCTATTTAGGTTTATTTAAGTCTAGTGTTCTAGCTATAGGTTTTTGTCTTGATTATTTGAATTATTTGTGAAATGTAATCGGAGAATTGCCCTTCTCGAATCGGGCTGACTATCTATCTATTTATCTTTTTGTTCCATCAGAATTCTTGAGTTCTATCACATCCATACTTACAATTCGATATGTCAAAAACTTACTGCAAAATCTAATTAATCTGTATATTTATTATATTAGTTTTACAAGCTTGCTAAATGATAATAGCATACCTTCGTCAATGAGACCCTTCAGTGCCCATAAATCACCCATGATTGGGCCTCCACCTCCTGCGAATATTGACATAAACACCACACGATAAATAAAGATCACATTAAAACAAAGATAAATGGGCATTACATTGAGGTCATATAAAACAGAACCGCAGAAACAAGTAAATAATTAACAGATGCTAGTATCATTAATATATATCAATCTCAACGCCATCTAGCATTTCTCCATCCTGTGTATACTAGAATTTTCTTCAATTTTGCTGTAGATTTATGTATTTGTGAATTCTTTTTAAGAAGCATTTATAACACGGTCCCAAGGTGCATTTATATTGACTTGTACAATTTTGGAAAATTAAGATGTAAAGAAGAGGATGAGATGCAAATAGTTTTTTATCAATCTTTTAATATACAAACTGCAACTTGCACATGTTAATTGTGGTTCAAATGTCTATCAAGCAAATTGTTAGTGGCCTTGTCTCCAAGATCGAACGAGCCATACAATGCCATAATAACAGAACTTGATATAAACAGATTTAGGAATACGAATTGCTATAAATATTTACCTAAGATGAAACACCATGACCTTTCATGAGAAACCGTTTCATCATAACTACCTATGCAACAAAGTTTTCAAACAAACCTACGACTTAAGTTTAAGTTTGTTCGACCCATGCATGCTGTTTGTTGGCCTTTGGCCAAACAGATTTAATACAAACCAAACTAATAACTGTTTTATAATCATTGCTTGCCTTATTCTACTGACCCAAGTTTGAATAAAAGTTACAAGTCAATTGTGTAATAATAAGTCATAGTTATGAGTCAGTTATGTATTTATAATTACTTAAAGGGTCTTAGTGTAGAGTTTGAAATATAGAAACTGAATTGGATGTAGGGTTGTGGTGTTCTAAGTAAATGATGTGTCGGTCTCTCACAATCGTTATATCTGCCACTCATTGTAAACAGATTAAGGGTAACGAACCCTAAACCATTTATTGAAGAATTTGTTTGTTTTGTATCCAATTTTGATTGTCTACCAATCCTGGGGCAACAAATATTACATATGCAGTTGAGTAATCAAAACAAAAAAAAATACATTCTCCTATATGATATAACTTTATTTAAGTTCAGATTCTCATTTGTCACCCCAATTACATATTTTAACATGATGTGCTTAGACTTTGACTTGTGTGATCCCGATTTTGACTTCAACTGTGTGATCCCCTAGAACACACTTGAGTTTAAGAAAAGAAAAAAGGGAAGAAAAGAAAAGAAATATTGTTTTCTTTATTTGTCTTCTTGCTTTGAAAAGAAAGAGGTATATTGTTCTAAACAGATCAAGTTAAAGAAAAAGGAAGAAGATGGCATATACGAGGTTGGAAATCCCGAACACATGACAAAGCAATCATCTATCTTTCCTTTTATAAAAGCAGAAAATGAGCATACTCTTTTTGATTGTCCTCCTTGATGAATATGCACGAAAAATGATGGATGTGATAGATTGAAACTCTGTTACATATTTGACTACGTCTTAAGAGCTTCATTTTTCTTTCTTGGAAGTGAAATAAATAATTTTGTGATGGTAAATTTGGGTGGATTATAAAATTTATTACATCCAATTATGAGATGCATGCTCGTGGATCTTGATCTGGAACATAGATTAGCCCAAATGTTTTAGAAGATATAGCTATGTTGTAGTTATTTATACAGGATGGCTTAATTGTAATTTCCATAGAGATGGATATTAATCTCACCTCTTCCACCGTATACAAGCAATCGCTTCTCAACCATAGTAGCTGTATGGCCACACCTTGGTGGTGGCAATGTTCCTGTAACCGCCAACTCAGTCCACTCCAATGACACTGTTCAAAAAGCATAAATTAAAAATCTTAATGTGTTGGTATAAATATATAACAATTACAGTAACAACACTAACTAAAAGAAAAAGGATAAGATTTCAAAGGCAAAATCTTTACTTGTATCCAAAACAAATACATCAGATAACCACTTTTTACCATCCCATCCGCCATACCTATAGATAAGCATTTAAGGTACATGTATTATTGTGTCATGTAAACCAAAGAAGACAAAGGAGAGATTAGGGAAAATAACGTGAAACATTTCTGACATTACTATTTTTTGATTCCCAATAGCTGAAGCAGCTGCAAAATCTCTTGGTGAAGGCAAGTCACCAAAACTAGTAAGCTCGGACCATTGCCATATATCTGAAAAATAAAATTAAATTCCAACAAAATTCTAATCAAGAAATTTAAAAGTTATAGTTGATGAGTAAAAAGTATTATGATTTAAGGTTCACCAGTATCCAGGACCCAAAAATCTCCCAACCTGCAGGTTGAGTATCTTTATCAGTAATAGCTAAATAGTAAGGATCTTGGCTGAAATTTTTCTCCATTTTTTTTTTCTGTTTTTGTAGTTGTCCAAAAAATTTATCAATTAAAGGTTGATAGTTGAACACCTCTTGGTACCAAGTCTCCCGCCAAAAACAAACATATGGCAGTCAATTGCAATGGCAATATGAAATGCTCGAGGACTGGGTGCCGTTTGCCCTTCTGAACCACTACCAGTGCATTCAGGTTGAAACCATAGCTTATTGTCTACAAAAATAAAAGAAAAGATATTTAGAACAAGAAATTACTATGAATAAATGAATTTCATAACTCAATTCCACACAAAAGGACTTTATAATAAGATGTATAGCTTTTCAGTTCTAATACTACTAAAGCGAAGTAATTGTGAGTTAGCGTCACCAAAGAAGTCCCACTAATGAAGTTGTAATTGTAACATAACAAGTCACAATGACAACAAACTTGCAATCCAATAATCAAAATTAAAGCACTATGTCATGGAATTATCTCTACTCAAACTTCCTTGTGTAACCTTAGTCCCTACTAAGTTCAGCCTTCCCCTTTTCGTGATTCTCGCGGCATTTCATAACTACTTACAGCGAGCACAAGATTATGCGAACACAAGTCCTTTTTGTATTGCTTCGAGAGCACTTTACAAAGGGAGGACACTTTACAAAGCGATCACAAGGTATTCTCGAGTAGCTTTGGTGGTCCTTTTGCGGTGTCTTGGCCAAATGAACCATATAAACACCTATCAACACAATTCTAGGATCTTCCTTGGACATATCCAACCTTTCCATGGTGTTCCCATATCCTTTCAGGGATTTCTCCATAAATCTTTATGAAGAAATTTAGAATTTACCACCAAAACCCTTCGATTCAAGATTGATATGGAATTCAAAATCCCAACAGCCTCCAGGCCTTTTGAATTTATGGTCCATATCTTAGAAAGAACTTAACAATTAGCTAAAGAACCTAACATCTTTCCACCACAAATACCCTATAGCATTCTTCCAGAAAACATTTGCATGCCTAATTTTGGTCTAAGAATCTTTTCACCATTGATCATACAAAAGCAACATGTGTCGTGTATAGGCTACTATCCAAAACAAAATAGGTATGTGCATATGCAAAAAGGTCTCATTAGAATGTCAATACAATGGAAGATCCCCTATATATATGAATGAAAATGGAATAGGAAGATGTAACAAACGTTAACATATAACTAAAAAATAACTATTTGGATTTAAGCTCCCACATGTCCCCACAAGTTGACATACAATGTGTATGATGATCATAGCATAAATATCTACAATGATCAGAGCATAAACAAGGAGTGAACTTAGGTGAGAGTCTATCTGCTCGAGTGTCACCAATAAACACATAGCACAAACACCCAAAAGTACGTAAGATGAAGTAATCAGGATGAAGGTCAAACAAAACCTTAAAAAGAGATGAATATATAAAACTAGTAAGGGCAATCGATTGATGAGAAAAGCAACAACGGCATGTGCATCATACTCAAACTTCTTCAATAGATGAGATGAGCATGAAAAAATAATGAGGTTTTCAACAAGAGGTTTAAAGTGTCTAAAGGTATTGACTGCTTAAGAGTGGATAATCGTTACATCAAAGTAAAGCACCGAAATTGTCAATAAAAGTGATGAAATGGTGGTACCTGACAGCGAGCAGTTCCCATGTATCACAATTGCATGATATGCAAAAGTATAGTAGAATGAGTAAAATAAGAATGAAATTTCTATCTAGTGGTCAAATACACCCACAACAAAGTCGCCTTCCTCAACTATTACCAGGATATTGGTTGAAAGTAGCCAGTCCTAAATGTACATTCCTAATTTTTGTCTACTAACTGCCATGGATTTCTCTTTTCACCATTGATTATACAAAAGCAGCATGCTACTCGATGCCCTTACAGTTGTAATAGTATATTGTGTATAAAATACTATCTAGCAGCAGTGCCTACTTACAATAACAAAATTTACAGTACCGATTCACTCATTCAACTGACAGTTGATAATCGTCACGATAATAACCACAAACAAAAAGAATCGAAAACTAATAAACTGATATCATCTCAAACTTCGGTTAACTGATCCAATAACATTAACAATCAAACAAAGCGATACCGATGTCGTATACAGAGATGTCATTGAGAAACTTCTTATCAACCAGACCACCAAACACCACGATCTTCGACTTTCCGATGTTGACCGCGGTGTGACCACTGCAATCGCAACATCAAATAGCACAAATCAGTACAAATTTCATCCGAAGATGATGGAAAACGTTTAGGTTAGAGGAATTGGGGGAGAAATTGATCGTGTTACCTTCGAGGTTGAGGAAGTGGTCCGGTGAAATCGACTGGTGAAGCTTGAATCCAGTAATGCATAGCTTTTATGGAGATGCAAAACGATGAAGAATCAGAGGTTTACGATACAGAGGAATGTTGATTCTGTATGAAATCGGAGTAGAACATATGTATGGATTTTGCTTTTGATATTTGATAATTTGGTTTAGATGTATTAATACTTGTAAATTACTATTTAGTAAGGGCCAAAGGGGTATTAATAAGTTTTAACTCACTTGAGTTTAAAAAGTATTACAATTAACTAAGGGTGAGCAAAAAACCGAAATAATCAAACCGTAACCAAAATAACTGACGCAACCGAATTAATAAAACCGAAACCGTTAGAAAACCAATGGTTTGGTTTGATAACTTTTTAAAACCCGAATTTTTCGGTTCGGTTTTGGTTTTGCTTGTAACAAAAACCGAAAAAACTGAATTGAAACCATATAATCAAACTTGTAAATTTAGAGGTGTAATCATATAGTTATAAAAATTATTAGTCTATTAGTTACTTATTCAATTTATCTTATCTAAAAGAGATTAAATATTTAGATTTCAAAAATAATATTTAATTTTTTTATTTGAATTGATAAATGAAAATGTTTTATTGAATATATTGTTCTTATATTTTATGTATTGCATTTAATTTTAATGTCAACTAAATTATATAAATATATAGATTATATTTAGAGATCAACAAAATAATGTTAGGCCAAAGTTTTTTGCTTAAATTCATTTCGTTAAAACATTTTTTTCTAAAATTTGAAGCACATATAGTAAAACCGAACCGGAGCCGAAGTTAAAACCGAAAACCAAAAACCGAAAAGACCGAAACCGAACGGTTCTAAAAACCTAAAAACCGAAATATCGATTTTTGGTTTCAGTTAGACTAAAACCGAACCAAACCAACCATGCACACCCCTACAATTAAGTCATTTGGGTTTTAAGTTTTTTTTAGTTTAAACGTTTAGATATAACTTTTAGTCTATTTTTCTTTTTGTTTTAGTTAGGAAATATATTTTCTCTTTTTTTGTGAATGTGAGATGATGAAGTGGATTTTAGGGTATTCTTTTACTTTTTTAATATAAATAACATGTTTTTTATTTGTTTAAATAATTACATATATTGGATATCCCAACCAAATGACCCACATGTCTTGTTCTCCATTTATTTCTTGACTTGAAATAAATCGGTGATGACTCAATTTGATGGTTTATTTATCTAATTTTGACGAAATATACATGCTGACTTAATTGAAACATTTTTAAAATTTGATTACTATTTATAACATTTTTCAAATTCTAATATGCTTTCTAACACTTTGCAAATTGTACATCAGACAACAAATATGTTAAATTTATAACGAGTAGCCGTCTCAAATAGCATAAATGCGTTTTCGACACATTGAAGGTGAATAAGATGAAACTTTATAGTTAAATGTGCCCAAATGAGGTAAAATTTAAGGATTGATGACATTTTATTAGGAAATATTCACCCTGACAAACTCAAAAGAAGAGTTGAGGGCTATTTGTTAGGAAAACGAACAATATTTGTTTGTTTTTAATGGCGGGTATTACAACAACAATCTTCTTGGTCTAAGAGCAACATATTATGTATACTATTCAAATGTATATGTTGGTTTCCCCATGACTCTTTTTAGATTTTTTAAGTTGGCTACAAAACTTTGAAAACTTGTAAAATTGACCCACTATACTTCGTTTTTATTCAACTATATTTTTTCTTTGAAATATGTAGATTTTGATTATAGTCATGTTTCCTTGTGCTCTACGACTATCATCTTTTCAAAACGGTCGGTTGAACGATGTTAGAGATTTGAAGGATGAAACATGAATAAACATGACGAGTAAGTCGAACGGGTTAGCCATCATTAGTTACACTTGAATGATTTGGTAGATTGTTGTTCACTAACCAGGATTGGAGACGATGAGGAAGATCTGAATCTTGGACGAGAAACATAATCATTATGTTACAAAAGAACCCTCGTGACAACACGCAGGGTTCAAACTCTAGTTATAGGTTACAAAGCTAATTTGACCTTCAGAATCTTCAGAACATAAACCAGTTTAGCAGCATGTGATTGTTGGAGGAAGAGGGGTCAAACCGTCATTCTAGGATTTGCAGTCCGATACATTTCCATTATGTTACCTAGCCAAACCTGCCACCTCACGTGCCAAAGTAAAACGGTTGTTCTTCCTTCCCCGCTCCCTCTTTTTCGACATATGCGACGACGGGTTACTAGAGAAGAGGGGACAACTTCTTTCTCCTTTGCATTGCTCAATCTTCCTTTTCTGATTGAAAATAGTAAACCACTCAACTACTTACAGAGAAAGTGATGAAATGCATTGGAAACTTAAGAACATTTTAATTAATTAGATGCGACGCATCTTGTGATAACTCACAAGACGAAACCGGTAACGACACATTTTATGTCTAATATTAGGAAGCCAAGAAAATGTGCACATAATAAGAACAAACATAAGTTTTGTGGCCGAAGTGTAAAATCAAAACTCACACCGTAGTATTTACTGATAACTAATACTAGATATATCTTGAGACGTTAATGTACATTGCCAATAGAATAACACATCACGTTGTTACATGAGAATATGATAAACTAATAAAGCTAGTCTATTTATGTACTACAAGTAAAATAAACAAATGAAGAAAAAGAACGAACGATGATTTAAGCTTGGCGCAATTCATTTGAAATAACTTTTGCAACTCTCGTAAAAGAATGTGTCCATATATTGTAATTCAATAATCATTTTAAATGGAAACATTTGATTATATTAAACATCCTTGATATGTAGTTAAAATGGTTTTTTCATTGTTTTCCCGCTAACAAGGTAAACATTAAACTTCTACAACTGTTAAGGTGGGTATGGTAAGAGTAGGGTTCTCAATGAACCAAACGAACACGAACAATGCTTTATTAATGTTCATTCATTAAAAAAACGAGGTTGTTTTATTGTTCACGAACACTAACCGGACGAGATATATTATTCTTGTTCGTTTACTAACAAAATGAACTATTCATGAATACTTACCGAAAATATATATCACAACACAAAGACAAACGAACAAAAATAAAAACAAACGAACACAAACAAAGTTTCTAAACATAAATGAATACAAACGAAAACTTATCAAGCTTTAACGTATGTTTAACATAATTATTTGAACATACCTAGACATAATTATAAGTAACACAAAAAATAAGAAGTATGTTAAACTTAGCATAAATAAAAGTTTAAATAGTCAAATGGGGGATCTTGACCCAGACATATAGGATAATTACGGTTCATATGTTTTTAAGTTTTAAAGCAATAAAATAAAAATATAGATTTTAAAAGCTGTAAATTAACAAACACGTATAAACATATTATCAAATATTCACGAATATAAACGAATGAATGTGACCATTGTAATTATGATGGAGTTCCTGTGCTTCTTTGTGTTAATGTATGGTTTGTTTAATTCTTACTTTTTGGTTGTCCAAATGTAGCACACAATCATGGTATGTCCCACCATATAAGGATCAATGGTTGCACGTATATTAATATTCTGAGTGCAAGCTTTAAATCATATATAAAAATTTAACTTACGTTATCTAATATTAAAATACAATGTTTTGCTTAAATGTCCATAAACTCATAAAGTTATAGATTAAAGATCTAAAACAACTAAATGATGTTGGATATACGCCTAGAACGACCTAGTAAATAAAAGAATCAAATTTAATTTAGGTTGTTTTTCTCATTGAACATTTGTAAATCAACTATATATTTTTATTCGTGCACAACTTATTATCAACAAATCTAAATTATGTTACAATTTATATGAATTTTAATGCGTAACTTGTCAGTTGAATTGTTGTTATAAGGATGAAAAAAATCTAATTTCGGTTGGTTAGTAAACCAAAATCAGGACCAACATTGATACTAGTTAGGAATAAACATTACATATAGGATTGGAATCACAAACCTCTACGTTGAGGCCGACCAAAACCAAACTAAACCTGATAAAACTCATTTTAAAATTAAAGTGGCCATTTTCTTTTTTAAAAACTAGTCTCAAACCCAAACAACTTTGACTAATAACTAGCGTTGACCTTTCTTGATTCAACCCGAATCAAATTGAACCAATAACACAATTTGTGCATTCATATATCGTTTTATCATCACTAGAATATACATAACTTTTTTGACTAGTGAGTTATATATCAAATGGTTTAGAAGAAACACTTTATGTTTTTCAAAGTAAAGATCATAAATTAAAGTCTCATTTGATACGGTATGCTTAAAATAGATAAAACTTTTATCACAATTAACCGGGCTTAAAATACTCGTCGCTCATTCAAAAAAGAAAATATATATTTTTGACTTAGATGCTAGAAACCACTATTAGAAAAAGTTGTAATTTTCAATTTATTTACTCATCCATGATTATCATCACTCTTTGCTATGGAAAGTCGAAACCAATAATATTGTTAATCCTTTTTGACTTTCACCCTTCACAGAACCTTCGTCCTATAGTTCAAAACTCACTATCACTTCACTTTCCACAAATAGAAGCCAAAAATCCGAATTATCCGTAGTTAGGGTTCATAATCTCCATGAAAATCCACTCCTAAGGTAAATTATTCCATCATTTCTTCATTTCTGCACTTAATTGCTTCTTAATTAACCTCTTTTGTCAATCGGATCACTTCGATTTCGCCTGTTTTGAGGTTTTACTTGATCTATTGCTTTGATTTTAGTACTTACAACTTCTGGTATCGATGCGTAAGTTTTTTCGCTTAGATCGACATCTGTGTGATGGATTTTTCGATGTTGTGGTTGTGATTGTGTTTTGTGTGTGTTTGTGATTCGGTGAGTTAAGATTTTGAGAGGTAGGTTGGATTTATCGTGATCTGAAGGCGTTTAGTTCGAAGTTGAATTGATGACTGTAACTAATTGATCACTTTGTGCTAGTGGATGATGAATAAGCAGATGAGAAGTGCTGTGAATTTATGTTAGGATGTGTTTGCAACCTTTGAGTTGTGAGGTTGTGCATCTTTGGAAGCATGTGTGTGAGTTTCTTTGTTGTTTGAAATAAACAATGCGATGGTTGCTTTTTACAATGTGTATATCAGTTTTATGCTTCTGGTTCATCACTTTTGTAGTTTCCCTTGATGATTGTAACTGTTGGGGAGAAGATAGAATGAAAGGAAAATAATAGTGATAATAAATAAATTTATAAAGATACAGACACTAACATGAGATTTAAGTGGTTTATCATCAAATTTGCTCAGATGTTGCCCTGCACCAAGATCAAGGTTTCCAATGTTGTTTGTCCACCCGAAGTAGGATGATATAAAGGCCTGGGCCTTTCATGTGTTTGCAACTTTGCATTTTTTATGATTTGATGGATAGCGTTGTGATAGGTTTCTTTTCCCTAATAGGATATTGTATCCAGATGTAGGTTTAATAGTTGTTTTGTGTTTGTTTGTGATGGACAGGAATGATTAATTGAATTATAACACATCTCCAAAGTGCTTTGTAAGGTTTGAATAATTGCCAATCACTGTCAGTACTAATGATGGTTGAACATCTGGTCTTACAACTATTCCCTCAAACCTTAATTGCAAGAGAGGTTGTGCCCAATATTCTCTTTTGAGAATCATATTTGAAACTTAGTAAGGTCGAAATTCACACTTAACATGACTTCTATTTTACATCCAGTTACGTTTCATGTATCAGAATTTTCTTCAATAAGTAGATGTATTTACACTACGCCGTTAAAAATAAAAAAAGATGTACTTACACTAATATAATTGTTGAAAAGTAATTTAATTGTCTTTGAAATTCAGAAGGGGAAAGGCAGAAGTAGGGGGATTTGAGTCCTACTAGCTATATTTCCAGCTTCCAATTGGGGAGGTTTTTTAAGAAACTGATTCAGTCCTTATTGGAAGGAAGACTGATTTTCAATTTTTTTTCTAATATGAATTTCTCGTGTAATGTAGTTCTTTTGTTATGTAAATATCAAAATGAATGGAGTTTATAATGTACTCTCCATTCCAAGATATATTTGTAAATTACTAGAGGTGGCTAGATGGGTGTGTTTGGTAACATGTCACAAGTGTTTAGTTTTTAATATCACTTAATACAGATCTAGTTAATTTGGTTTACCCACCAACACTTTTATTTAAT
Organism: Flaveria trinervia; assembly: GCA_025506515.1. NCBI lineage: Eukaryota > Viridiplantae > Streptophyta > Magnoliopsida > Asterales > Asteraceae > Flaveria > Flaveria trinervia. The sequence continues at coordinate 2,085,270 of CM046452.1, forward strand.
TTTTATAACTAGCGTATTATAGAATGCGAATAAAAACTACGCAATTAGAGTAATAATTTTTTTTGTAAAGAAAAGGTTACAAGCATTTGGATACACTCTGGCCTCAGGGTAACTTTTGACCTGTTTGAACGTTTTACTTTTAGCTATTTTTTTTCCTTTTTCCCCTATTTGACATGTTGGAGAAAATAGCCCAGTTTGACCTGTTTTAAGGTTAATGGATCATAATGGTCACTACTATAATTTACTACGAGTATCTGCATATGATTTATGTGATGAAAATTCCCCTTAATAAATACTTATTCAAGACCCGTTATTTAGTTCTATACTTCTATAGAGCATTTGAATTGTAAAGCATGTACTCGTGTTATTCATCTTACTATTGTGGTATGTACTCGTTTCTTCTCTCATCAACTTTGCTATAACACCTTCCCATACCGTTCACCACTCTCTGAATACCAATGTGTGTTATATATATCTACATAAAAGGGCTGGTTCTAGTGAGAACCACAATAGGGTTCGGAACTGTCAGTACTTTAAAATTACACATTATTCTATTCATATATTAATAATTAGTGGTGGTTTAAATGAGAACCGAAAAAGTTAAAACCATCAAATTATGTGTAGATTCGCATGTGCTTTGATCCATTTCCATGCTAAAAGCCTAGATCATTCACATTTGGATGAATTAAATAAGATGAGAATTAAAAGGTAAGTTTTGTGTGTTTTCACCTTCCTTTTTCATTTAAACCTCCAACAATAGTCACATGTGAATCGCTAACATTTGAATTATTAATTAAGTCATAATTATAAAGTCCTTAGGGTTCTCAACCTTCTAGTCTCTCTCTCTCTCTCTATATATATATATGTGTGTGTGTGTGAGTGTGGCGCGCGTGTGCGTGCGAGCGTGTGTGAGTGCGTCTGATTGTTGGCGTACCTTCCTTTATTCCCAATAAGGAGTTAAATTCTGATTTCTGGTCTTTCAGTTTCAGAAAGGATGGGCATTTTTTATGGATAATATGTGGAATATATAAGTCAAAGCATTTCACTTGTAATACATTGAATACCGACTGTTTATTTACCAGTTCTTCCTTGAAGTTATAATGCCAAACTTAGAATTGGAAAAGTAGCCACTTTGACTCAGAAGTCTAAGGCACGCCTGGTTGTTCTATTATGAATTTGAGATGCTATTTATGATCATCAATGATCATCAACTAACTTCTTTTTTCAATTAATGTAAACGAGTCTTAACTGGAATCCCAGCAGGGTAAATCTGTAAAATTTCATACATAAAAAAGGAACAGTATCAAAGTTTGTAATTCAGTATTCCAATACATTTGCTTAAAGGTTTATGTTTCTTGCACTTTTTATATATTTCTACAGGAATAAAACATATCATGGAAGACACAACTGCCAAGACAATCGACTTTCTTCGGGCACGGTTGCTGGCTGAAAGATCTGTCTCAAAAACAGCTAGGCAGCGAGTTAATGAGCTGGCAAAAAAGGTTCGCTTTTTATTTAATTTAATGGTGGAAACACACATGCACTCAAATACATAGTACTACTATTTATTTATTTTTGCCTTTTCTTCCATCTCAACTCAAGTAATCTTCTCTGCTGCATAGAGGTGGCAATTTCGATTAATTTACTTATAAATGTGTTGAATTTGGATAGTGTTTTATCTCAAATCAGTCATGTTTTAAAGTCTGTTTTATATGTATACAACCTCCTAACTCGTTTTGTTCAAAGATTTAGAGGGTTACTATTTTACTATTGCTTCTGTTAATCATATCTTACACATTAATTATGTATGAATATTTTGTATAATGGACAAAAGATGTTTGCTGATCAACTTGGTCCATCATATTGATCCATTTGCTTATGGACACATAGGTTTGGGTTTTCTTTTTATCTCGAACGGGCCAAATAAAATAGCTTAGCGAATGGGTCGAACTGATTGAAAGTTGCCCAAAGTCTTTATGAAATGTATACAGCCTCTTAAAATGTTATATTCAAAGACTTAAGATTTTTATTGTAATACTATTGTTTTTTGTAATCATAAGTAACACGTTAATGATTTACATAAAATAAAATTTGGATTAGAAGTGTTTGCGGGTCAACCTGACCCAGCAAGTTTGACCCATCCCCAGCCCATTTTGACTTTGTTATCCTGACCTTCTGACCCACCCATCTTGCCACCTCAACTATAAGAATCCTGAAAGTTAAACTTATTATTATATTTTAACTTGCAAAGGTAACGGAGTTGGAAAAGCAACTGAAATATGTGTCCCTGCAAAGAAAGAAGGCAGAGAAAGCAGCAGCAGATGTTCTTGCTATATTAGAAAATCATGGTAAAAACGATATTACGGAATCAATTGATTCAAGCACTGATGAGGAAGAAATGTCGAGTGATTTTAGGGGTGATAAACATGTGGAAACAGAAGGATTTTCAGGTTCTGAGGTTGAATCTTCTTCAGTAAATGGTAAAAATCTGTCTTGGAAAAACAGTAAGAATTCCTCTTCCCGTTTTCTTGATAAGAAGTACATGGATGCTTCCAGAAGAAGGCGTAATAGTTTTACGTCCACTGGTGCTTCACCGAGACGTGTTGGTAAATCTTGTCGCCAGATAAGACACAGAGAATATAGGTCAGTTTTTGTTCTTTTGTGTATACTTGATTTAGTATTTGTGTTCTTTCTTTATCTTTTTATATAAATTGTAAAAGTTTTCTATTGAACTTTTAAAAACTTGATAAAGATCCAAATTTTGCTGATGGATTTGGAAATTTTATATCTGAGTGGCAAATTGATCTCATGGGCGCTTTCTTTTGAAATGTGCATGTTGAGTTGTGCCTATATATGCTTAAATGCATCTTTTAGAATTGGTGAATCGGGGAGGTTGGGCCACAGGTCAAAACGGGGTGGGTCAAAATGGGAGGCCTGGATGGACTGACCTGCAAACAGGTTCGGATGCCTTTTATAAGGGTTAAAATTGGGCTCATGTTAAAACGGGTCCATTTTAATAAGAGTCGACTGAGCAATGCCTGGTTGGGTTGACCTGCGATCTCTTTTTTACTAAAACAATAGAATTAAAAGAATAATATAGATCTGTGAATAAAACATTTTAGGAAGTTGCATGCATTCCAATATAGGCTTTCGGTTACTTCCAACCTATTCGACCCGTTCTCTTTTTCTAGCAATTCTTTTCATTTGACCAGATTGATATAAAGCACAACCCAATTTGACCCATTCACAAATAAATGGGTCAAACCAGCTAGCCATCAACTCCAGTATGATATTATTCCTTAGATATTGGAGATCTTTTTGTGAGCGTTAACTTTCTGACTAATGCTATTACACCTTGTTGCCAGGTCAGGATCTGATGTGTCACAGAACAATGATGCTACTAATGGTCATCATGAAAACGTAGGGCAAACGAGTTCAGAAGGTGTTCAAATTTCTGGTGATGTGGCAACCGAGACTTCACTTGAAGAACCCAATATGTGCAATGGACACGCTGGTCAAAGTAATAGAACTGAAAGAGAATGGAAAAAGCATTAAAACATCAAGCTCAATTTATTGCACAATTTGAAGAAGAAGAAAAAGCGCAAAGAGAATGGGAAGATAAATTTAGAGAGAATAATGGGTCAACACCAGTATGTTCTGTATGTTATCTCGATTTTTATTTCATGCTTAGGTGAATAGGTGGTGATTTTGGCCCTTTTACTTATAAACAGGTCTATCCTACCACATTATCTCTCTAATGGGTAAAACTTGTAAATTTAAAAGAATTAACTATGAAGAAAAGAGCAATGGTCAAGAAACCATAGGCTTTCATTGATTTCACACAAAAGTCCCGCGATTAAATCCTTAGAATTTTAAAATTCAACAAAAAAGTTATATCGTAACGTTTAGGGACTTAAATCATGCAAAAAATGACCTTTCGTACATTATTGAGAAGTACAAGGATTATGCAAAGAAGTACTTTTGTCTTAATATGAAGTGCAGTCACTAAAAAGCTATTATGGCATTGCTGACAAATGCCAAAAGAAAACGGGTCAAATGGGTTGGATGGTCGAAGATTGTCTTGGCAATGTATAAAACCTCCAGATCATTATATTCAAAATAATATATTACGAGTGCGATATATGGCTTTTGCAATCATTTTCGACCCTAGTTATTTATGAAAATTTTCTTTGAGAAAAATGGTTTCCTGTAAAATGAGTCACCATTTCAAAATGTACTCGTTTTGACCCGTTACCCCACCTCTTTTGCCACCACTTTAAACTAGAAAATGATCTTACTTTAGTTATGAATTATTAACGTCTACTGCCGCTAATATTGCAATCTGTTTCACTTAATGCTTACATATATATTTTCAGGAAAATTCATATGATCCCGGAACACACTCAGATGTAACAGAAGAAATAGAAGAAACTATAGCTCTATCTCCATCGCCACCAGGTGCTAGTGACAAACTTACCTCTGGAAGTCAACCAATTGACGACGGCGTAGTAGATCCCAACTTAAGTGAAAATTTCAAAACTGACCCTGAGCCCTTACCGGGCCACCACATGAAAAATGAGCCATTAGATAGTCAAAGTCAACCACCAGATTCGCAGGGTGCCCCTACAAACCTCAGCCAATCACAGGCGTCTTCTTCTCAAGGTAAATCATATGAACCCGATCTTGAAACCCAAAACAATCCCGACAAATTAGGTTCTGTTCTTGAGGCACTTCAACAGGCTAAACTATCATTAAAACAGAACCTCGATAAATTTCCATTATTAGAAAACGGGCCTTCTGTTCTTAATTATAGGGGTGGGGAGAAGTTCCCGGTTCCTTTTAGCTCTGCTGGGCTATTCAGATTACCAACTGATTATGAATATGAAGGAACAACCACCCGAGCGAACTCCTTTACTTATGATCCTAGATTAAGTTTGACTAATTACCCTACCAACGACCCATCTGGACGTCGATTTATTTCTAGTCCGTATAGAGAATCTTTTTCTAGATCAACTTCTTCTCTGGATGATCTGTTTCGCATGGTCCCCACCTTCCCTTACCAAGAAACCATGCCTGAAATTCCTAGACTACCTCCTTCCGTCCTTAATCCAAGATTAGATATCCACCCGTCTACTCGTGACCCAAGATTCGATAAGGGTCTGGACCCACCCGCCCTTGATCCACGAGTGGGTATGGGCCCAAGTTTCCTTGACCCACGATTGGGTGTGGTCTCATCTGCCCTTGACCCACGATTGGGTGCGGGGCCATCTGCCCTTGACCCACGATTGTGTGCGGGGTCTTCGGCCCTTGACCCACGATTGTGTGCGGGGTCGTCTGCCCTTGACCCACGATTGGGTGCGGGGTCGTCGGCCCTTGACCCACGATTGGGTGCGGGGTCGTCGGCCCTTGACCCACGATTGGGTGCGGGGTCGTCGGCCATGGACCCACGATTGGGTGCGGGGTCGTCGGCCATGGACCCACGATTGGGTGCGGGGTCGTCGGCCCTGGACGCACGATTGGGTGCGGGGTCGTCGGCCCTTGACCCACCATTGGGTGTGCGCTCATCTGCCCTTGACCCACCATTGGGTGTGGGTTCACCTGCATTTGATCCAAGATTGGGTGTGGGGCAGTCTGCCTTTGACCCAAGATTGGAAACAGATCCACCCTTTATAGGTGATAGACGTGTATACTCGAGTGCAAGACTGCCTTTGTCTAGTAGATATGGAACTCTTCCAGGTGACATACCGCTTCAAACCCGCTCGTTGTATGATGATTATACGAGACCAAATACATACAAGTAAAAACGCATAAATTAGAGTTTGTATAGTTTTCTTATATATTTGACAAGTTAAAAGATTGTTCTGTTTGGTTTTTTGTACCGTGTTAACAAACCGTTTTACTGGATACTTGTATCATCCTGAAAGAGATATAAGGTGGTGTTGTGTCAGGGTTCTCCCATGGTAGTTTTCTCGTGTTTGTTGATTTGACATTTGAGCGTTGTGTTGTTTTCGTATCGTAGTTTTACTTCATCGAATTGGAATTAGTTTGTGTAAATTATGTAATACATGTTTATCGACTCATGTTCATGAAATTTTTGTTCGTTTTACTCAAAATTTTGTGCTCCCATTTCAGGTTGACTATATTACGATAATATTCTCGTTTCATAAGGTTATTAATAAGTTTAGAATAATGTATTGACGAATGACGAATGAAATAACATGTTTTACTGGATGGTGTTTAGGGTATATTTAGGTAAAAACAAGGGTGCTCCCTCCACCTTAATGGTTTGATTGACTCAAATTTATTCAATGAATCAAGATGAGATTCTTTTATAAAAGTAACTACTTTAGAACACCCATTGTCTATCTCGCCACCACCAATTGGTTGCCCCCAACATGGTCATCATCACACTCATCATACTGTCTCTTCCGCTACCGCAGTCGCCACCACCGCCACAACAATCGCTACCACATACCAATCATTATTGCCACAACAATAATCGACGTCGTTGCTGCAACCATTGTCATTGCCACCACTACTCTTCTCTTCATTGTTATTTTCATTGTTGTCGCTAACGTCATTGTTGTCGCCATCACCTCCACCGCCGTCACTATGGCTGACACCACCATGGCTGTTATGCATCATCGCCTCTGCCTATATCGACCGCCACCGTCATTTTTTTAACGGTAATGACCCCTTTTGGACCCAAACTCAAATTTTAACAAGTCAGATCCAAATTATTGAACTCCTAAATATCATAAATCGTAAATAAAAAGATATAACAAGAGTATAACTTGTAAACATATTCACTATATCATACTATATCTTAAACCCAAACTTGAAAAACGTGATATACAATTATATGATTCATCTTTTTACTAAAATAAAATGGTAAATTGAATGTCATGTGTCATCATTATATTTATTCTCATCAAATATTTTCGTTTTTTTCCATATTAAATAACCATATTAATCATTAATAATTTTATTTATGTATTTTTACATTATATTTAGTTTATAAATTAAGAAAAAGAACTAGTTATTAATGTTATTTCTATAAAGATAATTTTTTATAAAAAGAATTTTTTTACAAAATCAAATGATTTTTATGTAATATTTTAACATTAGTTTTTTTAAGTAATTATTTTATAAAACAAAAATAATTAAAATAGGGAGTTATAGTAAGGATATTTTTAAAAATAAAAAAGTTAAATAATATTATTTTAAAAGAAAATGTTTAATTTAATTTAAAAAAAAATTAAAAAGTTCATATTATTGTTTTATTAATTATAACTATTACTTATATATAATTTCAATCATATTATGTCTTAGTCTATCATTTTATAATTAATTATTTAACAATCTTTTTATTCAACCCGTGTAATAAACAGTTTTATTAAAACTAGTAGTCCATGAGCTTTACAGAAAGTGAAATACATATTCACAATTGGACAATGAAAATTTGTTTTTTATTCATATTTAACCTATGAAAGGTTATATTTTTAACCTTCACGTTTAGTTATATCTACATTTTGTACGATATACTTATCTATATAAATTGCAAATGTATAGTGGCATGCTTATTTTTTTTTATCACACTTCGGTATAAATCTTATTCAAAAGGCATTCTATATCATATTGTACACAAGTTATTGATGTATAAACGTAAAAGCCATGAAAGCTGATTCTATGGTTTGATTTTTTATAATTTCTTTTTCTTTTTATTCTCTGGCTTATAAAATATATATTTTTTATATAAATTTTAAATTTATGCTTACCTATTTTTATCAACATTAGTATTCTTAAATATCTTTTTCTTTTGCTGCGTTGTGTATGTATCAACGTTTTGGTTTTGGTGTTAGTGTTTAAAAGGAATTTAGGCAAATTGGATTTTAATAATCCAAACTACTACCCATAACCCGATAATAATCTATACTATTGGTTTGAGCGGTAATAATCTAAACTTTTATACTTATTACCAACAATAGTCCCACTAACATAAGTATTAAATGATATGGAATCAATTTCATTCACAATGATGATTATGAATGAAACGAAAAAACATACAAGCTAAAATAAGTAAAAATCGAGTGTGAATCTATTATAATTATGCTACTAAAATTATTGTTAGTAATAAAAATAAAATTGGAATTGTTACCGGTCAAATTAATGGTATAGATAACTATCGGCCAACGAGTAATAGTTTGAATTATTAGAATCCAATTTACCAAGAATTTATAATATAAACTTTGAAATATCATCTACGGTCTCACTGCAATCCACAAGTTTGTGATAGTTTCATTTTTTATATAAAGTTTCAAATACTTTTTTATGACGTCTAGATTTTGTTTTCTTACTTACAACATGTAGGTTTACATCAACGTTTTAACGTTAGTTTGTTCATGATTTTACACTCCTGTTGCAACACGAGGCCTTAACACTAGTTATTGTATTCTACCAAAAATAAAGTATTGTTATATAAACACGAGCCATGCATGAAATGCTTATAGTATAATGATATTTGATGTGCACATCATAGTATCCCTCCTCATAAAGTTGAGTGACCAAAGTCCGATGATGGATGATGGTTATATAAGTATGATTTAAATAGTGCATGTGTGTTTGCCGTTTAATAAAAAAGATAAACGTTAACTAACCTCTATTACATCTATAACATTTATGAAGTCACATAAACATAGTTGTCGCTTATTGGTTCACACATGAACGAGTGTTATGTGACAGCATAATTTTTTTTTAATTCTTTATATTTTATGTGAATAGTAGTTGTCTCTTATGGTTTTTCTTTCTCTAGTATTTTAGTTTTAAGTTCTTTCTAGTCTCCACTAAAATCTTGTTAACTTTACATTCATGTTTCTTTTTTATGCATATTATTTTAACCATTGCATCTATTTTTTCATAAAAATGTTGTTAAAAATCGATTTGTTCCGTCATGCTACTTGAGTGTAAACTACTACTTAAAATACATGTTTTAACTTGTTATTTAACCTCGTCACTTTCTCACCTCTAATTATTGGCTTCATTTTTTCTTATTTTGAAAAATTATTATAAACTTTTCATAGCACAAAAGAATAATTTCTAAGAGGTCATTTCATCTTATCTTTAATGTCGTAATAATACCCTTATTTGTTTAATATTAAAAGTGATGTCTTCCCAAAAAAACATAAGCTTTTAAAGTACCTAAAACTAATCAACCCTATCATTTAATGTGTCACGTGGATTTCCATTTTTTATGTAAAATATTGTTGCTTGCTGATAAAAAGCATATAAAGTAACACACTTTCATAGCTTCATGATATTTGGAAAATGTCTACAGTTAATTGTCATGATTAATACACTTTACACATTCGTAGTAATACTTATTATTATGACATCATTTCTTGTAAAAGATGGACATATATTATTACTCCTTGTATACTTTTAATAACATACCTTACGATAATGTTATAAAATGGTAATTCGAAAACTAGAAAATTAAACGATCCTTAGGTATCTGTTTTATTATAAAAAATTTAGAAAGCTTAGTAGGGAAAACCTTAATTTGGGCAAAAAGAGTACAACATGCGCTCTCAAACTAATACATGTCTTTCGGTTTGTGGAGTTTGATCTTTTGTGACAAGTGTTTGATTAAATCTTTAATTTGGTCATCTTTTATTTAAACCATATACGTTGCATTGTCTTCTTAGATGATCTTTTAATCTTGGTAGTCTTCTTTTACTTAAGTTCTCCATGCTGGTTTGATGGTGTTATGATGCTGGTTTGATGGTGTTACGATAGTGGTTTGCTTGTTAAATTTTAAGATTTTTTTGTGTCGTTGTATTTGAACGCCTAACATGCATGTTGGGTTCAACTATATTAAATTTACAAACTCTTTTCTTGGTTGGAAATGGTCCTTGTGTATATGTCTAGCAACAAGACAACCATGAGTGTCTTTTGCGGATAAACATTGATGGATTAATATACAAGTATGCATATAATCAAACTACACTTTGAGTCATAATCTGTTCATGTCAAGGTCTTTTATTTTAAAATCTTCTCTTTAACAGTTTGACAGTTTCTATTTAATCTTTTCAAGAGATTCAAATGACGTATATATCATTGGCCTAATCTATGATTATAGTGAATTTATAGTTTGAAAGTTTCTTTATCTTAAGGGGATTCAATAATGTTTAATTAGGTCATCATCATAACTGTGACTACAATAAACTATAAAAATTGAAAGTTCGATAAACTTGTATTAGTTTTTCCAAAATATTTACTTTGTCTACTGTATCACATATGACTAGTTTCTTGAGAATAAAGATCTAGCACGTATATCTCGAGGTAATGATTTTAATCCAAGCGATTATTTAATCCATCATGTTGTTACATGAGTAACCTATTTAGTCAACATTATGGTGAAACTATATATAAGTAGTTGTTTCTGGTTACTCACCGTGCTTGATTCTATTAAATTTATTTAATACAATATATATATATTCTAGTGGTAAAAAATTTAGTCTTATGATATTGTCTTCATGTCATATTTTACAAATGCGTTTGATTATATACAATATGTTATTGGTCGCAATTTTAATGTGATAACCGTTTAACCGAACTTACAAAGGTTTTCAAAGATTTAACAGATTTGAAAATATTATTTATTATTAATGATTTCACGTAGCTAATAAGTTACTAAGGTTTTCAAGATTTAATATAAGGCATCATTTATTATTAATTGAGTATATGTAGGTAAGAAGTTACTAAGGTTTTCAAGATTTAACGAAATAAAAAAAACGTTACTTATTATTAAGTTTATATAGGTAATAAGATATGAAGTGTTGAGCAGCACTAAATCTATATTGATAAATGATTACATGTGATGTGATGATACATGTCATCATTAGATTTCACCTTATAAAACCTTTTCTACCTAAACTTTTTTAACAAACTTTTCACAAATCATGTTGTATTTTTTTAATTTAAGTTTTTAATATATTTTATTTTTTTTAAACAACAATGTGAAGTTTTTTATTTTCTAACTACCTCAATCACCACCAACCATTTTAAGGATTTTGAATCTAAAATATCAATCATCTCAAACATTATTTAACCCTTTAAACCTTATGATCATAAACCCTTATTTTATAAAATCGATTTAAAGAAAAAACAATAGAGTTTAAATATTTTTGTTTACATATTTGAATTATACATTTATAACTTATAACCCGTGTAATACACGGCTAATAACCTAGTTAGGTAATAGGATGCATGTTCTTTTAGAGCTTTCATATCTATCACATTTGTTGTTTAACTCGTGGTTCGATATGATATCATAATGAGATGCTTGTTTTAAGAATGTTGAGAAAACAATATGATTAAGTATAATATTAGTTGCTCTAGTACGTACTAGACATTCGTGTCTAATATTTGTGAAGTTCAATTGGAACCATTTCAGATATGTATAAATTTTATGTTTTCTAACACCTTAGTGTATCAATATATGATTAGTGGTTGGTCATTTTGTTTCTTTCTTACTCCTTTTAAGACCTTCATCTCGGTATCACCTTCGTGTTGTGTTGGCTTGACCAATTAAATCTAGGTTTTTTCATGTATCACTCGTCTATGTAAGTTATTCCGTCAACCCCTACAACCTCTTTTAGGGTCGTGATCTATATTTCACTTACAACCATGCTCGATGATAGTCTAATTTGCTTTAGTGAATGGGTTACCACAGATTGTCATATTTGGTGGTTTTTAAGTAAAAGTTTGTTATTTTGCTTACGACTAGAAGATATGATATAATCTTTGAGTATTTTGTACGAAACATATTCATTATACCGCCAAGACAAAAGTAGGTGAGAAGCATGGGAATATATTTTCGAACATGTTGTTATTAGTGCTTTGATGAAGACAACTTCATGTAAAATGATGGTGTGAGGATGGAGTTGTAGACGAGTGTATTCATTGAGTCAAATTTTTTTTTGTATGTTTTGACAAGGACGACTTATTATTCTTCAATGAGCTTTTCTTTGATTTTTAATGGTTCCAAAGACATCAATCATTTAATTGGATTATAATCAATACCAACAAGTTTCTCTCCAAAAGCAAGTGACAACCTAATCTCCTACAACACATCCGCCATGAAATAAAAAAAACACAACGTGATTATGTCTTCGGGTTTGAACTTACACAGTCGACTGAGGGGGATTAGGGTTTTAGAAATTTGTAGAATCACGGGTGCAAAAAGAGTACACAACAAAATGAAGGTTGTATAGTAGTGAAATTAGTGGTGTCCATTCAAATAACTACCGATTTCACAAAGAGTACTTTCGTGCTAACAATATGATCAAGATATACTCTTTCGTGCTAACAATATGATCAAGATAAAAGACTGAAGAGAAAAACTCAAAAAAAAAAACACCGTAGTATTATCACTTAGACATGGAGGTTAATCATTAAGATGAAATTACAAGAACAAATGAAGCAAAAAAAGATGATAAATGTGAGCACTTAAGGTTGTTATCAAATGAATTGTAACGGTTTCCTAACACTAAAAACTTGTTTTCTAACGGCTCTAATCTAATCCAACTATACTTTAGCTTATATATACTCCATGCATCAAGTGAGCCTTCAATTTCATATCTTTTGAGTGAGGGGTATGCATTTTTATCCCTAGACTAGTCTAGTGATTGTCATTAATATTTTATATACATAATAATTTGCTTTATAAGCTTTCTCCATATAGATGTTTTTGTCATTCATACGTGTTGCTTTAGATTATTAATTATATAAAAACATTTAATAATGGTTGATTATTAATCGGTCAAATCCACCTTATTAATTATACATTAATGACCTTTCTAATGTAAAATTTTAAGAAGATAACTTGTCAAGATCCAACTAATTTAATCATGTTAGGTGAAGTTTAATTGTTTTGGTGATAAAATTTAAATCTATATTTAAACATGTAAATATCACATTGAATAATGAAAATGACCGATTATACTTTGTTTCTAAAGAAACAAAAATGTGGTTTTTTTGAATTATTTAATTTTATTCAAATATAGTATTATAATGGGTACAAATAAACATTAAATATTCATATGGTATTGAATGATACTAGTGTTATTGCTCTCCGTTGATGTTGAAGGGTCGTATCATTGTCTCTTTTAAAAGTATAAAAACGAAATAAAGACTCATGTACCATTTGAAAACGTGCATTCACCAAGGAAGAAAACAAAACCTAACTCAAGTTTGAGCTAACAATAATTTTTATTTAACGTTTAAAGGTAATATATGTTAGATTTGTAATTTTATTAGTATGTCCTAAAGTCTTTAAGTTTTTTTAATGATTTATAAATGTAATTAACTTTAACTACTTGTCCATAATGGGTTAGTGATGATGATATTTATAGATCCGTTTTTCTAGTTCTACATATAGTTGTTTAATTAATTTGCTTGAAATTAGCTTCATAAAAACGTTTAGGTTGGAAGCGACTAAAATGTGTGCTCAGTTTCTAGCTTGATTGAAAATGTCATGACGAGTCAGTTCATCTCTCAATATTACTAGCTCGCACGTTGAACATTGAACTCGACTCGTACTATACCCACTCTTTAATTCACATTGATATACTTTATCGTTATAAAGCATTTAAAATTTCTTTCAATGATAGTGTGACATTGTTGACATTTAATGAAAAGAACACACAATCAATGATCTACTTGGGAAATAATTTCTTAAATCATAGTAATATAACCAATGTGATACTAACCAACTTGATAAATTATTTGTCTTTTAAAAGGGAGGTTTTGGATTCAAACACAGATATAAAATAAATTATTTTTATGTAATTTAGGGATAGAAATAGGGTAGATTTTCGGTCAAAAATCATGGTACTATAAAGTAGAACAATTTTTGGTCGTTTCGTATATCAACAATATAATATTCTTTGACGCGGGAAGTTATTTGATGTTAAACCTAATGTTTATGTAACATAACTATATTCCGATTTCATATAAACAATGTTTCATTGTGGTTATAGTTTTGTCAAAAAAGTATGGGATTTTAAGATATATTTTTAGTTAACAATTATAAAACAACCAAAGAAATATATTTAATTGATAAGCTAACAGTATGCTAGAAAGAAAAAGTACAACTAAAGTATTACATTACAATTGAAACCACCACCATGCATGATTCCCGATTAAACATATCATATTTCCCCTATATCTAATTCGTAGAAAAGACATGGATTTTATCTCCCCAATTAACATCACAACTTTTTTTCTATTAAATAATTACTCTAATTAATAATAATATTATTTCATGCTTTTTTTAATTTATTAAACTAAGAAAGAGATCTAATTATTAATGTTATTTCTAATTAAAAAAATTAAAAAATAAATTGTTAAAAAGTTGATATAACTATTTTATTACTTAAAATTATTTTTTATATATAATTTCAGTCATATAATATATTAGAATATCAATTTATAATTAATAAATTTTATTATATTAATATTTTATTATTCAACCTGGTGTAACATATGAATTTACTATAGTTACTATATATACATACACATGTATATGTATACACACATGTATATATAAATATCGAATTGACCTGTAAAATAGTCTGTATATAATAACAAAAAATATTTTCTTTCACTAGAAATTATTCCAACTCTAACAAAGTGGGGTTGTGTGCGTTTTAAAATTGTCTACTATGCATGTGTTTTTATCATATTTCTATATGTTAATATCTTAAGCAAATGAATATATCTTTTTTACAACAAGAATCCTAGTTTTAAAATCCAATTTGGCCACCCAGAAGTGATTTTGTGCAATCTCGATTTGGATTGCATGATTGTGGAAGCACGTGTCTAAAGCACATATCTAATGTATCACATATCTATTGTGCAATCAATGTTAGGTGTTCACTTTATCTTAATATAAATTTTATAGATAAATTGAAATTGCATAGGTTAGTAATTTAGTATCGGATAATATTTGATTCTTATAAAGTGTATAGACAATCATGATAGACTTATATGTTAGGTTATTTAAGAGATGTCAATTTGAAATTGAAGTATTAATCGGTTAATTAAACGACAACATATTTTTTACTTTGCTTAGGGTCTTGAAATGATGAACGAGCTGGGTCACTAGCGTTGTCTGTGTTCGCGGGCATCGGTGGCCTTTCGCTAATGGGTTTACCTGGGTGACCGGGCTTAATAGTTATTCGTTGGCCGTTCAAAAAAAATTATATATTTAATTTATTGATTATTGATTTCAACTGAGATTTATTGTAACTAGAGTTATAATCTATTAATCAGCATGGCGAGGTAAATTCATTTAAGTTTTGAATAAAAAGATAAAAAACAATAATTTAAAACACCGCTACGTTTGATCTACAGTTATATGTAGAAATGATTTACGTGGTTTGATCATATTATAAGTTTGATCCCTAGATTTAGAAAATACTTATTTCAAATATATGGGAATTGGTTGTAAGTTTAGTGCTAACTGTTAGTGTTAGTTAAAAACTAACAAAAAATATCCATTAAAAACTAACAAAAAATATCCATTAAAAACTAACAAAAAATATCCATTAAAAACTAACAAACACTCGTGGTATTGGGTTATTATGTGTTTATGTATAAGTTCTTTGTCTGATGCTGATTCCTAACTTTTATATAGCACAACGAAGTTTTTTACACATCTTATGTTGAGTATTGGGTTATTATGTATGATATTATTATGGTGAGAAGATGGATAATACGTAAGTCATCGTGTATACATTGATTTTCATCGGTTAACAACCGATGTACGACTAGATGTTTTCAAATGACACGTGAATTAGTTGTGAAGGAAAGCTGGTATCAGATACATTTGCGTATACATTGATAATAAAGTTTTAAACACGAGTAAAACCGGATACATATATGTGAAGTTCTGTTTTCCGACTAGAGGTGTACAAACCGGGTTTTTTCTAAAACCGGTTTGGGTTCCAAACCGGAACCGGTTTGGTCAATGGCGGTCAAAACCGGTTTGGGCTCAAACCGGTTTGAGTTCTTCATAGTCATGAAGTGTGGATAGTAAGTTGAGTTATTCACTTGTACATTGACCATTTAAACCTACTCTTCTGCCATGAACAACAAAAGTAATATCGACGAACCAAGAGTAAAATCGAGAGTTTAATGGGTTTTTCATAGTCATGAAGTGTGGATAGTAAGTTGAGTTATATACGTGGTTTTGGATTTTACAGCAACAATAATTTAATTTTTGTTTTTAATTTTATCTTCTTTTATTAAAAAGAACTTGTAAGATTACGAAGTCTTTAAATTAACCCATTTTGGCCAGACCCATTCTGACCCCAACCCATCTTAACCCAAACCAAATGAACCTGTTTTTTATGGTGGTTCATTCCGACCCGTACCCATTCTAACCAAAACCCATCTTGATCCACTGTCTTGTCCAACCCAACCCTCCCATATTGCCAGGTATAATTTGTAGTTTATATGTTTTTATGGTTTATGTTGAAAAATTGAGAATTTTAATATAATTGGATTTGACCCGTCCTGACCCGACCCATCCTGACCCGAACCCATTCTGACCCGAACCCATCCTGACCTGAACCCATTCTAACCAAAACCCATCTTGATCCAATGTCTTGTCCAACCCAACCCGCCCATATTGCCAGGTATATTTGTAGTTTATATGTTTTTATGGTTTGTGTTGAAAAATTGAGAATTTTAATATAATTGGATTTGATTCGTCCTGACCCGACCCATCCTGACCCGAACCCATCCTGACCCGAACCCATCCTGACCCGAATCCATCCTGACCCGAACCCATCCTGACCCGAACCCATCCTGACCCGAACCCATCCTGACCCGAACCCATTTTGACCCGAACCCATTCTGACCCGTTTCTTACCTGAACCCATTCTAATTCGAACCCGTCCTGACCCGACACCTAACCTGACCCGACCCACCCATTTTGCCAGGCCTAGTTAGTTGTTTGATTTTCAGTTCTTTGGAATTATTCGGACAACACATTTATTTTAGTACAACCATACACCACTTATCAAATAATTACTTGCCGTTCAAAAAAAAGAAAAAAAATCAGATAATTACCTTTTTATTTAAAGTTTATATAAAAATAAAATCCTGAATATAATTAATAATTTTTAGCTTATACTTCACGGGAAAAGTTTAATTACAAAACAAGTTTTTACAAAATTATTACACAAGAAGTCACGTTTCGAATGATATTATTACAAAAGGATTAAAGTTATTTACGCATGGGTTGAAACTATCATATAATAGTGGTATTATAACAAGAAGCTAATGTGAAATCAATGAGTTGATATGATTGTCTTTTGTAACAAAAATAGAAATGATTGTTCAAACTAATAGTATATACTATATGCATTTAATACTTCATAGTTTAATTTATTAAAATCTAGTTTGTTTATAAAAATAAACTTTGTAAAGTATTTTCATAAAATTTTCTAAAATCTAAATCTTATCTTCATTTTGGATTTACTAATTAAATAGAGGAGTAAATTACTTGGACAATCTTTGGGTGTGCATTATTACAAATTTAGTCCACACTTTTACTAAATTATAGATGTAGATCTGAACTATTCAAATAGTATACTTGTCTATTTATCACATTAGAAAAGGTTATATTTCTTTAGTAGTTTTTCTAAAAAACCAAATGTAACATCCTAAACTTGACGGCGGAAACGTCGAGGAGTGAGAGTTAAGATCGTTCACAGCCACATAACGCTATTATTAAATCCAATAATATTATACATAAGTTTCAAATGTAATATTACAAACATAAGTCTCAAATAAAGAAAACATAACAAGCTTATTCATTTATTTAACTAGGTCCATTCCTAGGTGTGAACAACTTCAAAAGTGGCGATCAAGCTTGAGTATTTCTTGAAACATGTTAAAAATAAAAGGCCAACATAATATTGGTGAGATTTCTATAGTTTTCGATACATAAGTATATAAAAAATGGCAATTCATGTTGTAAGTTAGAGAACAAAGTGACTAGGGATGTAAGGCAGAATGCACAATCAAACCTCGACAAAGTTTTACAAGTCTCAAATGTTTAAAAGTATATACGATTATCTAAGTGTACTTGGATCAACCAAGCAGGTTTGTCTAGCCCATAGATCTATGACTTCGCTAGGTTAGCAATAGTTAATGATTGTGCATATATTCGACATTACATGGTAGCTACAAGGTTCAACTAACCACAACACACAAGTGAAATGCCATAAATTTACAAGAATCAAACGTTTACAAGTGCAAAGGTTATAAAGTAACATGTTTCACCCCAAAGTGTGAAAATATAAAAAAAGGGGTATAGAAATACTCACTTGATCAAATACGTATAGTTTGACGATTAATAAGAAAAACATAAAATAACGCTCCAATGCAAAGCCTTCACCATGAACCTAAGAATATAAATATATTTACAAGGTTTAAGTTTGATAATATGATAAACGTTTTAACGTGAACTAAAGTTTAATTTGATGTTTGGGGCTTTGTCAATTATTTTTAACAAATGGAAACCGAATATATTTTCTTGGAATAAATGAAAAGAAATATATTTATATTTTATATAAAGATATGAAGGAGAAAATATTTATAATAATTTGAAGAATTTAGATATAAAGTTGAAATAAAGTTTTATAATTAAATAAAATTAATACGCTTCAAACAATAATTTAAAAGCAACGTTTAAAATAATAGTTTACTAATTACTATTTAAAATTCATAAAAAATAACCAAAATTAACCTTTGTTAAAAATTAATTGTTTAAATACAGAAAAATGGTTTGATGCTTTTAAAAGTATTTAGAGTTTACAAAATCCATTTTTATATTCATTAAAAATATTTCAGAATTTTATTTAGGCTAAAAACCTTTTAAAAAAATACATGAGGTTGCCCGGGTTTGAACCCGGGACCTCATGTTTAGGAGGCAAGTGATATAACCAATAGACCAGGGCCGCAGTCGTGGTTAAAGTTGGTTTTGATGTTTTATAAATCTAAATAAAAGAGTTTCCTCTATTCTCAAGAACCCTAGATACAACTTGAATCCAATTACCCCTCGATTCGTGTATGTTAAAGAATTTAAGATTAGGGCTTTCATTCCCTAGGTAAAAACGAGTGCCTAGGTGTGTTTGATTACCTGATAACTTGCTCGAATCCGAGTTCACGATGCGATGAACAGCCGCGACCAACGTGGGGTTCAATGGGTGCTTAAATGAACGATATAGCCAAATTAGCTTCGTGGGGAGCTTCTTCAAGTGCTAAAAATGATTTCCCCTCAACCAATTTGGATTAAAATAGCTCATAAGGTTAGTTTTGTAAAAGTTGCAGGTCGTTGTTAACGAACAAATCAAAGGAGATGATTGTGTGTGTTTCAGGTGAAATTGTAAATTGTAATTGATTAAATATAGTTAAATGATTGTTTATTCTTGATTAATTTGATTATTAAGGTGCCTTCATTGTCGAACGGTTATGCGATTTAAGGCATTGTTCAATCGGGTGTTTCAAGCCCGTAACCGTCGCCTTAACTCGATTATTATACACCTAACGGGTCGAAACCTCCTCACGAAGCGATTGGAAACGGTTTTGGTGGAAATCCGATGTGTTTTTAGGGTTTTTAAGTTTGCCGGAGTCGGCCGGACTCTCGGCCGGAAAAACGGGATGGGCGGGGGTTTGGGTTGTAATTTTAAAACTTACACATTGGCCCCCTTAAGATTTGAGTTGTTATCATTTTATGTAAAAACTTTCTTTTAAAGTTTATAAAGTGACAAAACAACCCCTTAACTTACTAATTTAGGTTTTAAACATTTTTAAGTTAATAATTTGTTTATAAGTTATTATCATTACTAGTATTAATATTATTATTATTAACTTCAATATTATAATATATTATTATTAATGTTATTATTAATATTATTACTATTATTATTATTATTTATATAATAATAATCATTATAATCTTAAAAGATTAAGAGACAAACTAAAGCTGCATGCAAAAGCAATCCATAAGTTCCATATTAGGCACAATGGTCCATACAAAGATTAACGATGTTAACATTTTATTAACGTAAAAATACAGGATGTTACAGTCTCCCCAACTTAGAAGAATTTCGTCACGAAATTAAGAATAAAACTTAAACGAACAGGAGACTTATGACGAAAGATAAGTGTACTAACGGACTGTGGTTGGCGTTTGATTACGGGTGAGATGCTTCACTTTGCAAATTTTGGAATTTTACACGATGCATCCAAGTTTGAACTCTTCCAGTAGAATGTGGAAGTTATCATTGACAAACTAATGCGGAAGTTATCATTGACAAACTAACTCTTTGAGATTTGACACATGAAATGTTGGAAAACGATGATGAGTTCCTGAGGTATTTTAGACTTATAAGTCACACTTCTCCCATCATCTGGAATGAAATTGTGTAATAAAGTGACGTCTTGAAAGCAATAAGAAAAAAATTATAATATCCCGTATTTTTATGAAAGTTTGACCGTCGGAATTTAAGAATCCCAAGTGCCACTATATAATGACACAAGCTTAAAGCGTATCTTGTGATTACGTATTGCTCACCCGGTTAAACCGTCGGGTTACAATATGTCGAGATTTTGAGCTGGGTTCCCAAGGATGATTAGAGGCATTGCTAATAACAGAAAGTGAATCGATTGTCAAAATTTAACGATCGAGATTTAACGACACACCACGATAACCGACTATTTGAGGTAAGTACGAGTCAATTTCTCGACTCGTTATCTCACATGAGTCAATTTGAAATGTGTGAAACTAGCCAATCGGTCAATAATGCACCAAATGACATCAAGAAATACAAGACAATCCAAGCTACGTCAACATTTCCTTTATACCAAACCATGAATACCAATCGCGGAAATTCATTATCCTTTTTTTCCATATCGGAATGAATGTAATAACAAGTCTTGTGAGTCGCAATCAAGATAGAGATTTAGAGATTTTCAAGATTAGGAGTTCAAGATTATCCAAAATAATAGGAATTGCATTTTTAATTATGGGTAAAGAGTTAAACAAGACGTCGTTCATGATCAGATTGGAATTTAAATAATTCAGAATATCGACGATGAAGGCAATCACAAATAGCTTTCCAAGTACGGCTTGCACACGCGGTTCATCAAACTCATGAACACAACCGTAAATGGCTATAACCAGAAAGGCATGGCATAAATTTATAATAAATTTTATCTTGTACGAAAAATTGTTTTAGGAGTGTTATCATCGTGCAATTAGGTTTTGATGATAACTTAGAATGAAGGTTGATAAAAAGGTTTCATAAGCTAGATCAACCGTCAAATTGAAATATAAAAGCATGAGAGAAGAAATCGATTCAAAATTTAACTATTCCAGGCTTGGAACTAGGGTTACCCCAAAGTAACAACGACCCCTTTTGAGTTCAAGATTCATGCTTTAGCTTGACTGGCTGGAACACTATCGTCAATAAATCAGATAACGTGTTCACCCTTCAAGTTATTACATGTTTCTTGTTAATTGAAGTCTTAAAACCTTGGTAAGTTTGAGATCAAGGAATGGGAATACTCACCAAGATGTGGTTATCACTCCTAGCTTAGTGGTGTATTTCCCAAAGTATGACTCTTAACTACCAAATGAGAGCTTGATCCTAACTCATTGTTGAGGATCCATAAAAATAAAACCAGGTAACTTACCATTAAGGTAAGGATAATCACTCCTATCTTAACAGTGAAGTTTTATAGAAACAAAATATAGCAAAATGAAAAGTTTCATCAAAGAACGGAATTCACTCCTATTTTGATGAGGTCATTTCATTTGAGGAAAATAAACATCCATAAAATTTTAAACAGGAGATATTATCATCAAGGTATGGATTTCACGCCTATCTTGATGATTGAATTTCCTAATAATAAGAAAACAATCAAGAACTGACCTTTGTCACCAAAGTACGGGGTTCAATCCTATTTTGGTGGGGTCATCTCATTCGTGAAATACGAGTGCCAAAGGAAAATAATTGAAATCTATCCCCAAAACAAGGAAATCATCCCGATTCAGAGGATTGGATTTCATAAAGCACACAATACAAAAATTGAAAATCATCACTAAGATACGAAATTTTACTCCTATTTTAAGGAAGTAATTCCATTTGGAAAATACGAATTCATAAAAACAAAAAGAAGGAAATCGTCATCAAGGTATGAGGTTCACTTCTATCTTGACGATGAGATTTCATAAGAACAGTAATAGCAAAAGGGAAGTCATCACCAAAGTAAGGGAATCACCCCTATTTTGATGAGATAGAGTCATTTAGAGGATACAAGTGTCTTTAGTCATAAGTTGACTTGCGGACTCTTGCATTGCCTACGATGCAAAACGGTTTGAAGTTTTTATAAAGCTCGACTTAGCAAACGAAGAGAATATCGGCTAGAAATTCAGAAACTTCAAATTACATGAATGTAACATTAACAGGAAAAGAAAAATCATGCTTGCTAGGATTAAGGTTAAAGTTCGGGATAACGGAGTTAATTGTATTAGGTTCTCAAATCTTGAATGGTTTAAGTCAGGAAAACAAGATCAATGACGGAAGTGATTCAACACAATAATGAGATGTAAACGTTCGGTTCAATATAAAAGGGAAATGCGTTGACTTCTCAAAGTGTTACGTCAACCACAATTTACGGTAGACACACGTACCTATAAGCAAACACCCATCTCATGAGTTCCAGGTCAGATAAACAGATCCAATGGTCGAATCAAATTTATGTGTATACCTTGCCTAGACAAGGTATCTCGGGATGCAGGTATTCCACCTTTCAGCATTGCATGATTTCAGTTATGGGACACACTTTAAGGACATTTGAAAACCTAAGTAACAATTTTAAGTTTAAAAAAAATAAACATTCGATTTAGAGGACCAATATCTTTGGATATATTAAGATCCATGTACACGTTGGTCAAGGTATGAAGATAGTTACATAAGATGCACAACGTATAACGTTGTTTAAACATAGGAATTGAGGAGTATAACGAGTTCAATATTAACAGATAGGAATGAGAAGACATTAGAGTTTCGATGATAAACCAGTCCAAGGAATCAAGGATTTTTGATAATTTAAACATAAAGCGGATGGTTCCATTTGGTAACGCATTACCATTTGGGAACGTTGACACGTCTAGGTAAATTGACCCATTTGCCTTAGAAACTTGTGTATGTTGACCATAGTTTATCACTCATCCCAGAAATCTCCAGGTAAGCATAACTAGTCCCGTAGGATTTATACGATATGCTTGCCTTAGCCCGAAGGCCTTTTGCCAGGAAATCCAGGATAGAGGTGTCTATGTGCCACACAAGATTTCTTAGTGTAACATCTCGTATTTTCGTTAACTAAAAGTTAACTTCGTTTACTCTTACAAGGGTTATTTTTGTCAATTTTGAAACTTGCGTGTTGTTTGTGCTTATTCATTATTGTAATTGGGTTTTATGAAATGTTAAGTATGAATAATAATAATAAGGTTAATATTAATAAAAGTAAATATAATAATAAGTAATAATATTGAATAATAGTATTAGTAATAATAAGATTACTTTTAATATGGTTATTTATAATTTATAAGGGTTACTAAACTTAACCATATTTAAAATATAAATTTAAATTAAGTTTGAGGGTTAATTTGTCATTTTAGAAACTTGAAATAGAACTTTATGCATAAAATAATAGAAAATCAAAGTTGAGGGACCAAAGGTGTAATTTATCAAAACCCCAAACCACCCGCCCTTTACCTATAAGCCTTCACCATGAACCTAAGAATATAATATATTTACAAGGTTTAAGTTTGATAATATGATAAACGTTTTAACGTGAACTAAAGTTCAATTTGATGTTTGGGGCTTTGTCAATTATTTTTAACAAATGAAAACCGAATATATTTTCTTGGAATAAATGAAAAAAAATATATTTATATTTTATATAAAGATATGAAGGAGAAAATATTTATAATAATTGAAGAATTAGATATAAAGTTGAAATAAAGTTTTATAACTAAATAAAATTAATACGCTTCAAACAATAATTTAAAAGCAGCGTTTAAAATAATAGTTTACTAATTACTATTTAAAATTCATAAAAAAATAACCAAAATTAACCTTTGTTAAAAAAATTAATTGTTTAAATACAGAAAAATGGTTTGATGCTTTTAAAAGTATTTAGAGTTTACAAAATCCATTTTTATATTTATTAAAAATATTTCAGAATTTTATTTAGGCTAAAAACCTTTTAAAAAAATACATGAGGTTGCCCAGGTTCGAACCCGGGACCTCATGTTTTGGAGGCAAGTGACATAACCAATAGACCAGGGCCGCAACCGTGGTTAAAGTTGGTTTTGATGTTTTATAAATCTAAATAAAAGAGTTTCCTTTATTCTCAAAAACCCTAGATACAACTTGAATCCAATTACCCCTCGATTCGTGTATGTTAAAGAAATTAAGCTTAGGGCTTTCATTCCCTAAGTAAAAACGAGTGCCTAGGTGTGTTTGATTACCTGATAACTTACTCGAATCCGAGTTCACGATGCGATGAACAGCCGCGACCAACGTGGGGTTCAATGGGTGTTTAAATGAACGATATAGCCAAATTAGCTTCGTGGGGAGCTTCTTCAAGTGCTAAAAATGATTTCCCCTCAACCAATTTGGATTAAAATAGCTCATAAGGTTAGTTTTGTAAAAGTTGCAGGTCGCTGTTAACGAACAAATCAAAGGAGATGATTGTGTGTGTTTTAGGTGAAATTGTAAATTGTAATTGATTAAAGATAGTTAAATGATTGTTTATTCTTGATTAATTTGATTATTAAGGTGCCTTCATTGTCGAACGGTTATGCGATTTAAGGCATTGTTCAATCGGGTGTTTCAAGCCCGTAACCGTCGCCTTAACTCGATTATTGTACACCTAACGGGTCGAAACCTCCTCACGAAGCGATTGGAAACGGTTTTGGGTGGAAATCCGATGTGTTTTTAGGGTTTTTAAGTTTTCCGGAGTCGGCCGGAGAGTGGCCGGACTCTCGGCCGGAAAAATGGGATGGGCGGGGGTTTGGGTTGTAATTTTAAAACTTACACATTGGCCCCCTTAAGATTTGAGTTGTTATCATTTTATGTAAAAACTTTCTTTTAAAGTTTATAAAGTGACAAAACAACCCCTTAACTTACTAATTTAGGTTTTAAACATTTTTAAGTTAATAATTTGTTTATAAGTTATTATCATTACTAGTATATTTTTATTATTATTATTAACTTCAATATTATAATCTATTATTATTAATGTTATTATTAATATTATTACTATTATTATTATTATTATTATTTATATAATAATAATCATTATAATCTTAAAAGATTAAAAGACAAATTAAAGCTATATGCAAAAGCAATCCATAAGTTCCATATTAGGCACAATGGTCCATACAAGGATTAACGATGTTAACATTTAATTAACGTAAAAATACAGGATGTTACACCAAAATACCTCGTTTTATATATTTTCTTTATATTCACCAAGCACCACTGCCGCCTCTACCCTCAAGCCGTCGCCACCACCACCACCAGAACCACAACGACTCACAATTGCCATCACCATTACTCATAATGGTCACCACCACAAGCTGTCGCCGCTACCACCACCATCACAAGCCGCCGCCGCCACCACCACCACCACAAGCCGCCGCCTCCACCACCACAAGCCGCCGCCTCCACCACCACCATAAGCCGCCACCGCCTCCACCACCACAAGCCGCCGCCTCCACCACCACCACAAGACGCCGCCACCACCACCACCACCACCACCACCACAAGCCACCACCGCCACTGCCACTACCGCCACCATCACCACCTGTCACAATAACCACCACCACCATTACCACTTGTCACAATAACCACCACCACCTATCATAATAACCACCACCACCTATCACAATAACCACTACCAAAGGTCACCACCACCATCATCTGTCACAATAACCACTACCAAAGGTCACCACCACCACCTGTCACAATAACCACTACCAAGGTCACCACCACCACCTGTCACAATAACCACCACCAAAGGTCACCACCAACACCGGTTGAGCCTGTTGAGCACCATCGCCGCCATCCCGACAACCTCTACCCCATCTCCGTCGCAACATCATCATCATCTATCTGAACGAAAATCATCATAATCCGAACAATCATCACCACCATCACAGCTTATGACTTCTTCTCCAACCACCACTAACACCGCCACACAGTCCATACCCCCACCCCATAATTCTTCTTCTTATTATTATAATTTTTTTAACATCTAAATTTTTGCAAGATATACATTTACTTTTAAGAGCATTTACAACCGGTTTCCTATATTTATATAAGTGTATTTCTTATATTATATGATGTGGTTATAAGTGGTTGTGAGTGAATGATATGTGCAATTTACTATTAAATCTGTATATTGGAAAAACATTGTTCAAACCCTATAATATTTTTAATATATTTTAAGTGGTTGTAAATGAAGAAGAGAGAAAAATAATGATAAAATTAAAAATAAAAGAAAAAAAAGTGACGATTTGTCTAATTATTTATGAATGCTTTAAGTTTAAAATCCACAATCTTTTAATTATAACACACCTCTAAGCATTAGATCTTGACTTCAATATGCTTAGAGATAAGTAGGCTTCTAATATACTAAAGTTGAAATTCTGAAAAGAAGAAAAAATGAAATAAATTTATAATTTCAAGAAATTATTAATGTTTTTTCCATAACGTCATAAAATTAAAGAAACTCATTACACATACACCTTCTAAGTATCAATAGATTACAACATAAGACCACCAAAGCCTCGATTTAATTTTGTTTATGACAAATTCTTTTGTCAAAGAAAATTATAAAATGATAAAAATACAATTAAAATTTTAAATTTGATTAATTGTATGCTTCGTGTACATATTCTATATAGCTAAAAACTTTACTATTTTCATCGTATGCTTTATAGCTCAAATTTTTTACTATTTTCATTATTTGGGAAGTTTGACGTAGAACATATTATACTAACACACAATTGTAAAGACCGGTGGGTTTTTTTATTTATATTCTATTTAAATTATTTTTATATAAAATACTTTCCAACTTTCTAGATAAGTTGTTTTCTGGTTTAGTGGTTTGTTTCTTCATCTTCTAAACAAGTGCCTTGGGTTCGAACGAAGGAAAGAGCAAAAAGCATTTTTTTTTCTTTTTTTATATTTTTTTCATTTTTTATATTTTTTTTTCATTTTTATCAAATACAATTCTTTATAAATTTAAAACGTAACTTGACCCTTATGTTTTCATTTTTTTTACGTTTCAACGTAATTTTAGTTTGAAACAAGTAGAAATGACTGGAAGTTTATGTTTCGATATAATTTTTGTTTGAAAAAGATCGGGTCAAATATTATGTTTTCATTTAATGGTATAAACGACTTAGATCGATTATTGTTTATAATTATCACGACGTGTACGTACGTACGATGCCGCGACAACCTAAAAAATCTAGTTTTGAGACTTAAAAGTGGCATGTAACATTGTTTATATATCTAGGTTACCTTAGTGTAGCTTTTAAACTTATATATATAACTCAAACTTAAAAGTTGATTATCAAAAAGTTTCAATTGAAGCTAGAGCTTATTTACCTTTGACTAAAGTCAATTTTCATACTTTCATCTTATTTATAAAGGAAATAACAATACAATCAAAATTAAACCATCCCTTAAAATTGTTAAAAAACAACAATAAAATTCTAAGATTACAACATCAATCATATCATAATAACAATCAAATTCAAACCCTAGGCGTAATCGTCGCTCTAAGAGTGTTCTTCATCACGACCGTGAAGTCTAACTTCTCAGTGAAATCCACCTTACTGTTATCGGGCGATGACCGCCACTCGAACTCCTGAACCATACGCGCTATCATCAAACTCACGTGCAACGTCGCCATCCCCAACCCCGGGCATATCCGCCGCCCCATCCCAAAGGGAATCATCTTTACTCCACTAACACCGGTTATATCTACCGTCTCGCCCCCAGCCAGGAACCGATCCGGGTCAAAACGATCCGGATCGGTCCAAAGTTTAGGATCATCCCCTATTCCAGGGATGAATATCTCCACATTAGTCCCCATTGGTATATCATAGCCGGCGAGTTTTGTCGGCTCTGTAACCGAATGGGTTAGAGAGAGATGAGTTGGAGGGTGCTTTCGTAATAATTCCTTTACGACCGCGTTTAAGTACGACATCTTCTGTATATCATTCTCGTCGATTTTTCTGTCGCCAGCGACTGATTTTATCTCGGTGTATAACCGCGATTGAATCACTGGCAACTCTATAAACCGGCGATCGCCCATTCAATGGCGGTAGCGGTGGTGTCTGTCCCGCCGTTAAGAAGCTCAGAGCATAACGTCACAATCTCGGGATTCGTTGGTGGGTGTTCCCGTCCCTCGACCATTAAGTCAAAAAGTGTGTCGAGGTACGAAAATTCCGCCGCCAACGGGTCAGAACTGGGGCGGTTTATTGTCGCCCGCCTCCGCTCGATGAGCGGAACCAGCATCGCGATTTGTTGTTCTCGCACTTTCATCGCACGCTTCCGTTGCCTCGAAAACAGAGGTCGTAGCAACGGGAGATAATCATCTAACCTAGGGTTGACTATAATCAAGACTTTTTTCATCATGACATCAATTTCTTCTATCGATTTCTCATTCATCTTAACTCCAAAACATATAGACACCAATATACAAAACATCGCAAACCGCACATTCTTCAACACCCAAACCGCACCCCCATTCGCCCCCGCCTCCGCCTTCAACCGATCCACGAGCTTATCCATGGCCCGAACCCGAATCTCTTTAAACGTGCGCAACTTACTAGCGCTCAACGCGTTCTGCACCATGTTCCGCCTCAACGACCTCCACACGGGCCCATACACCGCGGCATTAACCGTAAACTTATTACAACTAAACACACTCCGCGTAGGATTCTCCGCGGGTCGTGTAGCGAAAACCTGCCCCTTTTCGATCAACGCCTCGTGAACCAAATCGGCCCGGGACAAAATAATCGTCATCCGAGTGCCCAATTTAGCGTGAAGATCGGCCCGTATTCGGGCAACAAATCTCTAACATATTGGAAGAAGGGTTTGCCCGAGCCTGCGACTTGGAGGAGGTTCCCAACCACGGGCCAACCGGGGGGTCCCGGGGGGAGGTTGAGGGGGCGTTTGGGGCGGGTGAGGGCGGCGATGATGGCGGAGATGACGATGGCGATGGCGGTGAAGATGAGTGTGTGAGAAAACTCCATCGAAGGGGTGATTGAAGAAGATGAAGTGAGGGATGAATGTGTGATAATGGTGGTGGTGAAGGGTTTATGAAGGGGTTGTGGGTGCATGAAATCGCAAGTGAAATTAGGTGTAATTTAAAGAGGATGTGTGGGTAAACTTTCAACTGTATACAAATCTAGTGGCACATGTGGATTAATTTTTTTTTTAATAGTTTTAAATTTTTTGGGTAAACTTTAAGTGACGTTTAATTTTAGACGAAATTTATAATAAGTTTGAGAAGAAATAAATGAGGTAATTTTACTTTTTTTTCGGACTTTGACTAACAGTATCAGACAGTTTAAGGAATGTTTCTTTAGAGTTCAAGTTTTATAATGAGCAGATGTAAATTTGAAACTATGTTAAAGTATATGAGTTTATTGTTTTAAAAAAATCATTCTATTAAGTTTCTATTTGAGTAAAGTTAAGAGTTTGTAGTTAACATGAAATGCTCAAATGATGCAATTGAGTTGATAAGTGAAATTAAGGAGTGAGTTAAAATGGGTTCAGGTTAGAATGATTCAATTGTTATATTTGTTTATTACAGATGATTGCGGTGATGAAAATGGCAACGATGATGACGGGAGGTGGTAACTGGTAACCAAAGATGCGCTAGCGACAAAAGACTTACTGGTGAGATGATGAAGGTAGCGGAGATGTAGCAGGCCTGGGTGGCTGCTACTATGGTGGTGGTGTTAGCAACGATGGTGGTTGTGCTTATTGTAATCGATAGGCGTTATTGGCGGTGTACGTGGAGGTGATGGTATTGACAAAAGTGGCAACCAAGATGGAGGTTGTAGCCTGTAATGACTGTAGTGGTGTTGATACTATCTAACGTTCAATATGCTATTATATTAGCAGTTACAGAAGCATTTCAATGTTTTTATCGTTATATTTTCCCAAACACTTATGTTATATTTGTAGGTGTCTACTTTGCGAAAAAGTAACGGAATTTTAAAGGTGATCTCTATCTTGAGTAGAAAAAAAATTGGTGATTCTAACCAATATTTGAGAGAAGTAGCAAAGGTGAGTGGAAGTTGGTGATACTTACCTTAGAGTAATAAGTAACAAGTTAATGTTAAGATTACTATACTTAGTGAGACAAGATGAGTTAATCACTAGCTACCTTTGTAATAAGACATTGTATCGGTGATTCCTACCGAATTAGAGCGATGTTTTTTTAAAAACAAACTTTAGCGAGTTCTAATGCGTGGATGTAAAGTGGGTTAATTAACATCCGCTTGAACCACTAAAAATCATTATTTTTTTGTTACAAATATTTTTTTGTTGAAATATTATCTTAACAAAAAGGATTTTCAAAAGGTGTCCAAGACACCAATATAACGTACTCATCACCATCTAGATGTTCCTCATTTAAAGGCAGTCATCCTTTCCAAGTCAAACTCTTGTATTGACTTGTGGATAAAAACAAATGTTTTTAGAACCGGTTTGAACGTCGAACCAGATGTTTTACTGGTCCAGTGTCGGACTGATTTAAGAACCGCATGACGTTATAGTTATATATAGGATATTAATTTAATATAAGTAACATATGTGTGTATTTTATAGTTATATATAAAATTAATAATAATCTTATTAATTTATTGTTCAACCCTTCGAATTTTTCCATTATGATCCACAAAAAAAAAAATCAAAATCCGGTCCCACCACTGATTCGGGACGAAACGGCCGGTCGAACCCCTCCAAAACGAACTAATGTGAACCGGTTCGACTACCAATCCGATTCCCGGTGGGACCGGTTCGACTGGCCGGTCCAATCCGGTCTGAAAAACACTGATAAAAACTACATATATGTTTCTTCAAAAATATGTGTTAACCTCTAGTTGTAAGATGGTAAATGTATAAGATGGTGTCGTGACCGGGGAAGAGTTGGGGAAACCCGGCCCCAGGTGGGAACACCACGAAAACTAACCCCTCCAACTCAGTGGAAATTTCATTGGATTCAACAGCTTTTAATTTGTTTAATTGCAACTTGTACTGAAACAAAGAAAATTGAGAAAAATACAAATATGATGTGGCGCTAACGTGATAAGCCAAGAAAGTAGGAAAACCTAGGACGACTCCCATACCAACCCCAACCGATCAAATTATTTTGAAGCTGAGTTGGTGACGCTTGGTGAATTCTCACCAGCCGGTGAGGTTACGAATCCGGGACATGACGAAATAGACACAAAGCTTCCATCACAATAATAAACACGTCTGGTGAAAGGGAGTACCATTGTCGAAGAACCCCGTTTTATAAACCTTTTTAGTGATCCATTTACAAGTCTCACTAATGTTTTTAAAATCGGATAGGACAACAAACCAGTAGTCTTAGAGGTTCATTGATCGGATCGGTCAACCGATGACGTCATATATAATTTTATATATACTGTTTAAAACACAATATTAAAATATTATATGTTTTAATTGGATTTATGCTTTTAACACAATATTAACACTTAATTAACTAAAATATGTATCATAAATGACTAAATAAATAAAAGAAAATGAGGTTTTGAAAAAATAAAAACAAAAATTTCGAAATCCGGTCCGACCGGTAATCGGCTTGTCCAAATTAAAATGATCCAAATATACACAACCAGACCAGTTCCATTACCGATTCTCGATTTGACCGGCCAGTCTAGTTCCGAAAAAACTTGTATTGAGATCTTTCCTAATCCACTTGCACAATTTCGACCCAAAGCTGAGCTGCACATATAGATGAATTAAAAACCATCAAGGCCCAAGGGTGGTCGCAACTAGAGGTGGGCATAAAAACCGGGTTTGGACCCAGCCCGGACCCGGGTACGGGTAATACCCGATTTGAGGTATACCCAGGCTGGACCCGTTTAAACCCGTAGGATTGGAACCAGTTTTAGTTTTTGAGTTTTTTAGCGAACCCGACCCGAACCCCGACCCGGTCTAAACCCGAATCAACCGATATTGGACATAAAAAAAGAAATGAAAATAAGAAAAAAATAAACCAAACCTGGTATTGGACCCGGTTCCGGACCCGACCCGACCCGGGTATGGCGGGTGGGGTTTTTCCGCAAGTGAACCTGACCCGGGTTCGTACCCGGATTCACCAATACCCGGGTACAAAAAAAACCCGATTGGGCCCAACCCGGTTTAAACCCGGTTTCGGGTCCGGCCCAAAACCCGAAATGTGCATCTCTAGTCACAACTTCCAAAATAAAAATTGAATGGTCCGATACTTCGACACATTTTTTCTATAACCTGCTCCATGTATTACAGCCCAATATTATGACACCGGCCCATATTTAAACAAGCTCATTTTATTAGACAAAATAACATCATTTGGAGATCAAAGGCGTACATTCAAACCGGTTAGGGTTGGGTATCCGATCCACTCCAAAACCGATTATGAAACAAGTTCCGATCCATTCTGATCCGTCAGCATGAAATCGATTTGAGAATATATCCATTGAAACTGATTAAAAGCGAACTAAACTG
This sequence comes from Flaveria trinervia, assembly GCA_025506515.1. NCBI lineage: Eukaryota > Viridiplantae > Streptophyta > Magnoliopsida > Asterales > Asteraceae > Flaveria > Flaveria trinervia. The sequence continues at coordinate 2,118,188 of CM046452.1, forward strand.
GATTAAAGACAATTTCAAATTAAATCAGTTTTTCCCATTATAAACCGATTTCTAATCCACCAAGGTTTGCTTGAAATTAAGCTGTGTACATATGGCCTGTCAATTTGAAGCATAACTCTTCTAATTTCTTTATACATGTAGAGTCTTGTGGGTATTTTTGATAACTAAAGGGAATAAGCCCTATAATACTTTCAGTGTGCAATTAATTTATAAATTTAAAATTATTATAATTTATTTTCAATTTCGGCACGCTAATATAGTGATAAATAAAATAAACTTAATAGATGGGATAAAATCAAAGAAAAAACTATAAAAGATAGAAAAAAGTTGTTGTTTAGTTTTTATTTTTTATTTTTTATTCGAGCAATACGTACATGTCTTATGTGGTTTACATTGTTTAACATAATATTAGTTATGAAAATAACACGCCGTACAAACACATACATCCTTATTTCTTCCAAGACTATCAACAACGCAACACCATTAGCCCCACCCTTAGCCTCTTCCCTGCCGCTTTTCGGAAGGGCTGCGTTGTGCATGTCCATTTGTCCTTCACCCGCCCTTTGCCAAGGGCGCTCCATGGATGCATTTTGTAGGGCTCACACACAAATGTGTGTTGTTTTGTGTTCTTAATGGTTGTTTGTAGGAAAGATGGTGTTGGGGGTAAAAGTTGATTACGGAAAGTATGAATGAATGTTAGTGGAAAGCTAATGTGGCATGCTGACGGACTGTTTGTGGGAAGGGCGAGTTTTAGCGTTGGGGACAGTCTAAAGGATGGTTCTATCTAGAACATACTGTTTGGAGTAAATTACAAATATTGTCCTTTAAGTATTACTAAAATTACACATCTTATCCTTAAACTTTGATAATCACACTGGATGTCATTTATTTCAAAACTTGTCACATTTTTCGTCTTTTTCTCTAACTGAAGTTAAATATTTCTGTTAAGTTTATGGTAGATGATATTTTTGCTATTGTCTTTTAAAGGATAAAATATGTAACTTATACTAATCATATATTTTCTTTCTTTCTTTTATTTGTTTACTTACTTTTCTTTTTCTTTTTTTTTCTCACCACTTTTATTTTACAACTTATCTTAAAAATAATTAAAACACTAATTTTAATTGTAAAAAAATTAATTTCATTTGTTGATTTTATATACTACAATTTTATTATCTATTAAATTTAGTTAACTACTTTTCTGCTAGAACAAATAAAATTTATTGAACACCTAATTGTTTTTCTAAAAATAAAAACTACATAAACCAATAATATAATTTACAGTAATTCATGAAACATAATTGATTAAAACATAAACTAAAACATACATGGGTTTAAATGACACCAATTAATGGAAATTTTAATTAGCACCTAATAGTTTTTCACTAATATATTATTTTGTTTCTTTATGTAATTATTTACTTTACTTAACTTTTCTTTCTTTCTCTTTTATAAAACATTTTTGTTTTATAAACTTATCTTAATTATTATTAATTAATTAGTTTAATTATTTTATTAAATTCAAAATTTATTTATAGATTATTAAATTATCTAATGTTTTCATTTATTTACTTTAGTTATTTCACATTATATTTAAATTAAACTAGTAATCGGTTTGTTACACCGTCGCTTTTTATCCTTTTTGGTATAAAATTTTAACTATATCAAATAGTTTGTTTTAGGTATTATATTAAAAACCTATCGTATATTGTATGAAATTGGGCCGTGACTTTTTATTTTCTTTAGTTATAATTATTCTATGTTAGGCTTATATATAATTTGGCTTTGCTTAATATATAAAGTCTTTAATTGTTCTTACTGTGAAGTTCGCTTCCGTTTTAAATTTGGTGGTTTATGTTTGATTTATAATAACCAAACCCATTAGTAACCGTTTAAAAAAACCAAAAATAATAATATGTTTAATTAAATAACATTCGTGTTATTGTTTAATTAAAACTTCGGAGTCTTTGTTTGGAATTATCATAAACTTTAGATGAGTTGGTCATTATTTTATAAAAAGAGAGAGAGAGAGAGAGATTTTGAAAATCAAACCAAAGCTAAGATCCGACGTATAGAACAACTCACTGACCCATGTGTCACGCTATTTCTATTTTTTTAAACTGATTGGGCTAAAAATATATTTTAACACCGCACAATATACTTTTTAAAATTTTTTTACTTAAGGCTTGAATTTTTTCCCGGTCCATTTGCTTCTTTTATAGAAAAATTTAATACATAATCTTTTTATTTTTCCTATACATTTTTATGTAAGTCTTATTGAAAATGGATTTTTCTAAAATATATTTTTATTATAAAATAAATATTAGCCGAATGTTTTGAAAGAGAATAGTAATTTATTATATATTTTAACATAATAAAACTAATCATAACTCATATTTAGATGATTAAAAATAACTAGTTAATAATATTTAAGACAAGTATTAAAAATAAAAAAATGGTTAAAAATATAGAAATAATAAAAAGTAAATTTAATAAAATAAGCACACAATGAAAGAAAATAAAAGATTCATAAAAAAATACACATTTTGTCCTTTTGAAGGTTAGGGGTAAAATGGGTATTTACAAAAACTTACCAGAAAAAGTTAACTGCCGTTAGTAAAAAGGATAAAAAGCGTTACAAATTTTTAAAAAAATGATACTCAATGTAATTATTGAAGTTTAAGGACAAGATCCGTTTAAACATACTTAAAGGACAAAATTTGTAATTTACTCTACTGTTTAACAAGAATAACGAGAACAAAATTCATGTTTTATTTATTCAATCCAATTTTTTTAATGTCAAAAAATGGACAAATTGCAATATTTATTCATTTATCTTGAAATTAATGATTTTATATATAAATTTATTTGCTTATTAAACCAACAAATGTGCAAGTCATGTGTAGGTAATGTTTAAAAGTTAGAGAAACATATGAAAAAAAATATTAAATGATTATTTATGTACATGTCATAAGAATTTGTATGTTTTTTTTAAAAGAATGAATCAGTAACAAAAAAATTAAACGATCTAGGTTTATCCTGTCATACTCGCAATAATTTAGTGTTAAACCTACCCATTTTTTCTAAAACATTTACTGTTCTTTTATCATTATATCAAATTGAAGTTTGAGTAAAAACGTACAAATAATAAATATTATTATATCGAGATATATGGCACATAAAGACCGCATAGCGCAGTGGATTAGCGCGTTTGACTTCGGATCAAAAGGTCGTGGGTTCGACTCCCACTGTGGTCGATTTATTTTGTTCCTTTTTTTATGTTGGTCAAGCTATATATTATTAAACTAGGTGTGTTCGGATGTGTGATTTGACCAAAAAGGACACTATGTTAAATGGGAGTTGCTATTGAAAACACAATATCATTAAATGTTGAATCTTGGTGAAGACCCATCTCCACGGGAAAAGATTCCCGTGTCTCCCACTAGGGATGACACACGTGTTTTTTCCCCGTGATACATATCCTTGATAATCTGGATATACCTCTTCGAAACCCTTCTCCCCTAGTGACTTTCCCAAATGACGTGTCGCGACACATTGTCATAGGCTTTTTCCAGGTTAATGAACACCATATGAAGATCTCGGTTCTTTTCCATATACTTCTCCATTATCCTCCTTTCGATGTGTGTGGGTTTCGCTGTAGAGCGCCCTAGCATAAATCCAAATTGGTTTATTGTTACCGGACTGAGTTTCTCGTCTAATTCTCGTGTCGATAACTCTCTCCGACACTTTCATAGTATGACTCAAAAGCTTTATTCCGTAGTAGTTGAGGCAACACTAACATCAACATAATCCAATAATCAAAAGATGGAAGTTTGGTTAAGCCTTCAAATTAGCTGACCAATGCATTGAAGTAATAAGGTTAAGGCTTGTTGTGGCTCCAAAAAAATTTATCATCAAGATTCTGGTCAAAGATAGGGCTCACAAACACTCACGGCATAGGCCGTAGGACTACAAAGGATTAAAAGGTGACTGTAATAGCATAGAATTATCTCTGGTTTTCTCTTTGTTATATTCTTGATGACAAAATTAGGACAAAAAGTTGGAGATTGAAGTTTTTATTTGTTATGTGATTGTTGAACCGTTATATCATTCTGTGATAGGAAAGTTCTTTGTTGAAGAAAAAAGCCCCACATATGTAGCTTTTTCAATAACATCATCAATGACCATCATACAATATAATTTGATTGTAAATGCTTTATACTAATACTTTTAAAAACTTGTAATACACATGTTAATTATTATATAAGATTAATTGTTACTAATTTATATTTAGAAATTTAGAATAATTTTTTGAGATAAAATATAATTAAAATTAAGTATTATTAATATCTTAAGTAATTAAACAATAACATTATTTTTTTAAACTTTACTATTTAAAAATATTTTGTTTTTAGGAAAGTTTTTTTTGCAAATATTCCATTTTTTAAAACTACTTTTTTAAAACAATGTCATTTTTTAAAGTTCGTTAAGATCTTCATATTTGTTAAAAACATTTTTTTTGAAAAGTTTACTTTTTTAATAGGAAGAAACATGTTTTTGTTTTATTATATAATTGTTTTTGAAAAGGATATAAATAACATTAATTAGCATTTAATATTATCATTAAATGCCTGACTTTCTATGTAAATAACACTTGAAAAAATTGGTATGATAAGATGACATGTGACAAAGTTGGTATGAGAAAATGACGTATGACAAAAAATTATTTTGCTTTGTTAGAGAAGATTAACTATATATCAAACACTATTGATTGATCTTTATAAATAAAAGAGTAATTATATATAAGCGAATACCACCCCTTACTAGCCATTCACCATTGACGTGTATGACCCATGTCAAAATAGGCTGATGTGCCCTGTGATGTTTTTTGACATATATGTGTGTTTTTTTATTATATAAGCTGTATAGAGTGTTTGATTGTAAAGGAAATGATGATTGTATAGGTTCCTAACACTTGCTCAAGGACCGATACAAAAGAACTAAAAACAAGAACATTTATATTTTAATACAAAATTGATATAAACGAACAACAAACAAGATATTTGATACAAAGGAACTAAGAACAAGAACATTTCTATTTAAAGACAATTGCTGCAAACAAACAACAAACAACAAACAAGAGATTTCATATTTTAGTAGGTTCAATCATCATTATGTTGTATCACTAGTAATGTAAGTTAACTAGGGATAAACTTCAATGATAGATCTTAACCCTAAGATTGGAGTTATTTTGTACGCACTAAAGCCAGCGCCAACGAAAAGCTTTGCCCATTCTTCTTCGCTCCTCTCTCTTCCTGTCATCAACGTCATCATAAGCATATCAAAAAAAAGTTGAGTCTCGAGTATTTTATTCTCTCCTTCGCAAACCTTCAAGACCGTGTCGATGATAATTAGTTTCCCTCCATTTTCCTTGCTAGAAATCGCTTTTCGGCATTGTCTCAGTATCTTCATGCATTCCTCATCACTCCAATCGTGTAAAATTGACTGTTTATTTATAAATGAAAACATAAATCAACATTCAAATTTGTTGCTTTTTGTTTAAATGACATAATATACCTTAAGCAATAGTGCTTTAGCATTAGGAATGGCTTGAAACATGTCGCCGCCAATATAACTCAAGTTCTTACTTCCAACCAAACCATTAACAACATGAGGAAGATCAAAACTAATGCACCTAATATCTGGAAAGACCTTGATAATAGCTTTGGAAACAGTCCCAGTACCACCCCCAACATCGACAATTGAATCCAATCCTTCAAAAACACCCCGACAATTTTCAAGAACAAAACTCATAACAAGTCTTGCATCACTAGCCATCGCTTCATTGAAGAACCGATTAAGCTTCAGCTCTTGGCTTGCCAGATCCCATAACACCATCCCATGAGTCATGTGAAAGGGATTGACCTCGTCGGTTTTGAACCATTTGCTCATGTGTTGCCATGGATCTAACAAAATCGGATCTAACATGGCTAACAGAAAAGGTTGAACGCTTAATAGCTCGTCCTTTAGAAGAGATCGAAAAGCAGGAGCTAGCACGTAGCCTTCCCCTCCCTCCTCACCATTACCTTCAGGTGTGGTTGATAAACTTTGTTTCATAAAAAAACCAGAGTGAACAAGTATGTGCATAAGTCGATAAACAGAATGAGTTCTCTCTTGTTTTATGCCGAGGGCTTCGACTAACTCTGAAAGCAACATTGGTGATCTGTGACGATAAATAATATCAGGTATATCTAGTTGAACTGCACATTTAAGTGTCATGGAGCTTATAAATCTGAAAATGTGGTTACATATGTGAGCTTGAGAATGAAGTAACTCATTAGATAGCTCATCATTTTGCATCATTTGTATTTTCTTGCAATGTGTATGTATTGAGAGACAATTTCACATGTGGTACGTAATCAATATATAGATACCGTCCGAAGATGTATGATTGAGTTGTAGATGATAATATAGAAAAAGATCATTATTATATTCATGATTAATTGACATCCAAGTGATGTTTCTGGATCGGATGATAAACTAGACACTTCATCGGTTCACTAATCAAATCTGATTACATTATAAAAAATATCTAAATTATATGTAGTTAGAAGATTTTTACGAAACTTTGAAACAAAAAGAATTTAACATTCAACAAAGACAAAAAAAGTTTAACCTTAACCATCTCATAAACAACCAACGAAATAAAAAAAAGTATAAATAAATAGTATTAAATCTTTTAATCAGGGTCGACCTCTACACCAACATCATGTTCATACAATTCTTCCAGTCATGTCGTAAAATCATTATTAAGCAAGAATCATGTTTTTATATAATCTCTTTTTTTTTTCAAATAAAATAAAAGTCTCATAGATAATATACAAGGCCGTATGAGGCCTTATCTACTCGATATTCGTTTATGCATGAGAAAGTGTTTTTATAATGTTTTACACTAACCTTATTTTATATCTATATCATATAAGAAAGTGATTAAATAAGAACTCTATAAATTAATGTAAGACATTAGTTTTCACACTATTATTTAATGCTAAAATGGTAATAGAAAAAACATAATAAAAAAATTTATAAAATAAAAATAACATAAAAATAAAAAAAGTACAAATACAAATTTTTTTTCCATCGTTTCCCTTTTTTATAAAAAAAATTCTTTTTTATTTCACGAAATTCATTTATACATGTGTAATACCAAATTTACATATGTGTAATTCGGTATTACAATGTGTATAATCATATTTACACATATGCGAGTACACTACAAGAAAATCAGTCTATGGCAACTAGACCTATGGCGACGACATTGTATTGTCGCTATAGACCTATGGTGACCATTGCTATAGTGACGGCTTGTTTTTGACCTATTGCGACGACTCTATGGCTATTGAACCTATGGCGACGACATGTCGTCACGATAGGCTATGGTGATGACTTTTACCACCTACGGCGATGACATTTGTCATCGCGATAGGTTTTAAATCTTGTAGTGATAACGGGTGAACGGTTTAAAAAGATCAATATGGTAGTCGTTGAAAACAATACTTAAACTAATAGTGAATTTAGAGAAAAAAATGATATCATGAAAAAAAAACTATGACCATTTAAGAAAAAAATAAAAATATCATGTGATTTGCATATGAATTAAATGTGTGCTCATATTGATTACTAAAGTTTTTATTAAAAAATTGGTTCTCAAGATAACTTTATTGTTTATATAACATTTTAATTTATCTTTTTTTAAATAAATTATCTAGATTACCTTTTAATAATACCTTAAATACTAACTTAACTGATTGTCTAGATTACCTTGTAATATAATATATGTTCTTCACATGTTCTAAATAAGTTATTTATTATATTCACACTTTCCGTTGAAGGGTTGTTGATTCTTCAGGCACCAGTTTTTTTGTTTGTTAACACGCAACGGCATTTGATGAACTTTCGACTACATCAGGATCATTTAAGGGTTTTTCAAGCTGTTCATCGTTACAACATCCTGTTCTTTCATTTAGCATGATGCTTACGCCGCAATGCGCGTGGGCACCCACCAGTAAATTCTGGTTCATGAATACGAGAATACAATCAAAGGTTGTATATGAATAATATTGTAGAACTATACATCCTAATTATTAGCCCGCTAAAACAAGCTCATAGTTATCATTTCGGGTTCTTATGGACAATTTTAAAAAAGAAATAGGTTAGTTTGGGCCTAAAAACGTGTTCATGGGAGTTTGGGCCTAAAAACGTATATCATTATGCTTGTTTTTGGGATTGATTAATTATTATTTCTTATGGTTTTTCTTCGATATTAGGGTTCTTTGGAAAACAAATTCTGATCTTGTGATGAAGCGTTGAAAGTGAGTTAAAGTCTCCCTTATGTTTTCTTTTTGCCCCGTTAATTTGTTTGTTATTTTGTTACAACTCAGATTATAATTTGATGATAAGTAGCTTAATTGACCTCTTATAAATTCATTTGATGATATAAGTATTGATTAAGTTAGATATGTCTAAGAGTTTTGAAGAAGTTGTTCCCCCTAGAGCAAAAGAGTGACATGGATTAGGTTATTAGCAATAAAGGTTATCTATGCATATAATATCTACATTCATCTTACTCGTAATGCAATTCTTATAAGAAATAAATTTTGAAACTAGTTATAAATTAATCTTAGACTAATGACCATGTGATCAGAATATTCATCAAATAAGTTAGGAGGTGCGGAATGCATGCTTGTTTGAGTGTATTATGATTTTCGATATTGAAAACCTTCTTAATGGGGGTTTCAAGGGGGCAACACCCCTTGGCAGGTGGGTCCGAGGGTAGCACCTCTGGTGGCAGAGTTTAAGGGGCGGCAGTGCCTGACTGGGTCGAAGGGACAGAGCTCCTGGCTGGTAAAAAAAGGCTTCATTTAAAAATGCATTTAGAATCGATTTTCCAGAAATTTCACATGTGAAATTCGAGTGGGAAAATACTTATATTTTAATGATTATTTAAAATAAAAAAAATAATTAAACTGCCAAATGGTAGTTTTCCCTGTTTTTCCCTCCAAAATCGAATTGCATTATGAATGTTGGTCACTTCTTCTCAAATTCTTCTTCTTCTTCTGGTTCATAGAAATTCACACATTACAACATACAAATTCTTGATCTCATTTAAGTTGTATCCGATTGATTTATTCAGGTGAATCACCGAATAATTTCGATCTCAAAATGATATTCACAACTCTCAGATTATCCAAAATTGATTTCAGTGTTCTACAACACATATGCATCTTTACATCATGAAACAATGCATGCGCCTGTTTATACGTATTTGTAAGTTTAACACGATCAAAGAGAATGTTGGCATGCTCGAGCCTGTTTGGTTAAGATTTATGGCATCAACTAAACTTTTCTTTGATGATTGGGCTGATGAGGCTATTAATGAGTCAGAATCTCAACTGCAAGGTATTTGTATGCTTTTATATAGCTTAAAAAAGGGAAAGATATGACTAGTTGTTTTATCATGCACCCAGAAACTGTTTACTTGTGTTCCTATAAATGTGAAGCTCATTGAGCCTCTTTGAGTTTGAGTAAACCTGAATCTGTATTTTCAGATTCTGTTATCTTATGATAAAAATTTAGCCAATTGCACTGGAATATGATGATATATTCATATTTAAACTTTTGATCCTATGCGAGTAGAAAAAACGAGACTATAATTCAATCAATTGATTGTTCTGACCTTCTATGTTCCGATCGTTCTTTTACATCTCCCACCCGAATTCGTAAGTTATTTTGTTTGAGTTAAAAAATCTAGTAATAGATAAAATGGTATGGGGGTTAAAAATAATTAAAATATTAATAGGCTTTAGAGTTTGTTAGGATTGAAATAATTAAAATTCTAATGAGATTATGTGTTTAACAAAGTATATAAGGGTTTTTTCTTTGTTGTTTTCTAATGACATACACTCATGATATAAACAAATTGTGTATTACACGAGTTGAATAAATAAAATAATAAATAATTAGTAATAAAAATTTGTGAATTATAAAACTATTTTTGAAGATAAAATATAATTATAATTGCATACGAATAGTTATTTCAAGTAAATAAACAATAGATAGGTTATAGATAGATAGATGTATAGATAAATAGATAGTCTAGAAACCCATTTATTAAAAGGATTATAGTTAGTTTAAACACGAAAAGTTACAGTATGATATTTTAATATAAAATATGCATAAAATTATATATACGTATTTGTTCAAGAGATAAAACAATTATACTATTTTTAACTCTGTTATTTAAATAGTTTCATTTTTAAATATTTGTTTAAGATTTTCTTATACAAATTTATTTTTTATAAAAATCTTGTTTATTAAAAACTCGAGTTTTTAGTTATTCTGGTTGTAATAAAACTGCTTTTAGAAAATTCTATATTTTTATAATTATTTTAAAAAAGGAATGATTTAAAATATTTTATTTTAATAGGTTCAATGTTTTATAAAAGATATAATTTTTAATTTTCTTAATAAAATTTATTTTTAAAAACATAGTTTGATTTTAATAAAATATGGATGAGAGAGAAAAATAAATCAATTGACCAAATTAATTTGTATGAAAAGAGAGAAATTATTTGAGTGATTAAATTATTTTAATACCTTTTTGAAGGGAAAATAAATTGAAGATGTTTAAAATAATAACAAATGTCAAAAACATGATTTAAGAAGATGACAAGTGATAAAAGAAACGTTCTTTTATTAATATTTATAGATTATAGATTCTAAAATATAAGATTGTGTTGTACTAAAAAAGGTTTATGTATGTTGCAATGATTTTAGACTAAAACTTTAGTGTTCAAAGTGAACACATTTAAATATCAGAAAATAAAACTTAGATTTCATCATAGATTATAAAGGATGAATGTGCATAATTGAATTTATACTTAGAGGGGAACCATGGCACATATTAAAATTCACTAAGGTAATAACATTCGGAAATAAATTATGATGGGCAAAGTGATTAGTGCAACTTCTAGATTAAAATGAAATAATCATTCATGCATCACTGAAGTGAAAAGAACTCATAGTCAAGTAGATTTAATTACTTCAACGTAAAATATCTTCTTCTAATTAGGCAATTACAAAAGTAAGTAGTTTTCACACACATACATAATTGCAAGTTCATAAAATGATTATTTTTTCTCATTATTGAGATCTTTAAATTCCTAAATGTGCACGCATGCAGTTCCATTGTAATCATGAACATAGAGACGGAGACATAAACATCCTGAGATTATTAACAATAATCTATTTAAACATTAACTATCAACGCACATAATGAACATCAAAAACATTAACATGCGACTGGTTTATTTTTTAAGCGATAAATAAATATAATATGTTTCTTATTTTTTTATCCAACCAAACACCACCATGTTTTCTCCGGCGATCGTGTCCAACTCCCGTGTTTGTAGTTTTTGTATTTTTTGTTAAAAGGTTAAAATTATTATTTCATATCAACTTAATAAATCATTTAACGAATATAATGTTTAAACTTGAACTTATTGCAAAATAAACAAACAAGTAAGTCATAGTGTCAAACATGAAACCTTTAAAAGTTGTTTGATTGGTGCAAACTACAAAGATAAGATAATATGTGTAAGTAATATATTTCTTTTGCAGTAAATTAGCGTATATATTCATTCTTAATATTTTGCATTATTTGTGGTTATATATTAAACCACCATCATATGTAATCACCTTTAAATAATTTGAGATTTGAAAATCTCTTTTATTATACTCACTACTAGAAAATTGGGTAATCGTTACCAAAATTTATAGCAAAAAATGTCATAAGATTTGCAACCAATTGTTATACTTTGATGGAAGCGTGAAATGTTTAGGTTTGACTTTTTTGTTCAAAACACATTTATTACAATAACATACATCCCAACAGTTAACCAAACATAAACTTTCATTAAATATATATTTAGGATTACAACATTCTTACAAAATTTGTCTAACTATCAGACTTTTACATATAGTTTAGTAATCCTAAATCAAAGATTTATCATAACCAATTCATATAATCTTCCAACTAGTAATGGACGTGAACGTCCACGTGAATGTTGAGATCCATCAAATCAAAAGTTATCCAAACACACAATTTCACTGTAGACATTCATACCATTCATTGTACAAGTTGAACGTATACACTAAGTTATAAAACATGTTGCCAACTTGAAAAAGCATACTCAAACGGTTAACATAAGTTGATGAGAGCATAGGTTTACTCAATAACATAATTTTCTTATTTGATGCAAAATAAACAAGTTCACCTCCAAACCTACTTATACCCGAAGTGATTCATAACTGTCATAATATAAATCACAAAATCAAATAATATAATATCACAATCCCTCATTTGGCAGATGCAGAAAAACATATTCCTAAGTAGCGTTATCTATATTATCTGATGGTTCTTTATCCGAACGAATAGTTGTGTCTTAAGGTAATGATAGTAACTTATCATTATTTTTGTTTATATTAGCATCAATTTTAAAAACATACAGTATGTTTTTTTTTGAAAAACTTATAAACAAAAAGGAATCATGTTACTCACCTTAATTCAAGAAATGTGTCAAAAATTTTCTATAAAGTTATTATTTGTTAGAATAAGAACTTATTTATTTTATATTTTCATCACTTATATCATTAATTATGCTTAAATTTCTAACCGATTTGAATTAAACCTATTAGAGCGATTTAATCGAGTTCACAAATCAGAATCAGTTGACTTCGGATCAACTAACAAATTAAGCAAAATTTTATGGAGTGGATAACCGAATTGAAAACCTAATTCACAATTCGGATACATTTAGGAACTGAATTGAAAACCGAATTCACATTTTGATTATGTTTTTTCGGTTACGAATACGATCATTTTTCAGGTTTTGAACATCAGTATCAAAGCATATATGAAGATTTTAGGTGTAGAGTGTTTATTCCGTGGTAAAAAAAATTAAAAAGCTTATAATTAATGTAAGATACATACAGAACCGTATGAATACAAAGATTCTAGTCAAATAAAATTTGTAACGTAAATTCCCAAAGTTTGTTTCCAATAAAGAGGGAATAGATATGATGAAACTTGTTATAATGAGTAATATTTTTGAATCTAAAGTGGATAAGGATTGAATAAATATTGTCGTGTTAACATGGCAAATGAATTTATGTAAAATACATACTTAACACCATATGAACACATATATTTCTAAGTAAAAAATAACATATACTTTCAAAGTTAGTTTCCAATAAAGATGAAACAATTCAATGAATAATACTATTAGTAATTTAAATCTCAGGCGCGAACACATTTGATTAATTAAAAAAATAATTAAGTTCCCTTAGACAAGGAAAATAGTCTCTTTTGTCTCTCTTTTGTATTCCTATATAAAGAGTGTATACATCACCTAATGCATCCATATACTTGCACAATTTGTTATCATAAACCATATCAAAGAGTTTGAAAGAAAATGAAGCAAGAAACCGTTGTTGTGATAGTCGGCGCAGGACCTGCTGGCATTGCAACATCCGCATGTCTCAATCTTCTTTCGATTCCAAATATTGTTCTCGAAAGGGAAGATTGTTATGCGTCTTTGTGGCAAAAAAAGGCTTATGATCGTTTAAAGCTTCATTTAGCCAAAAACTTTTGTCAACTTCCTCATAAGGCATTTCCTTTGTCTGCACCCACATTTGTACCCAAAAACATGTTTGTTCAATACTTGCAAGACTATGTTTATAACTTTAACGTAGACCCGTTATACCATCGTAGTGTTGAGAGTGCATGGTATGATAGGAACACACAAAAATGGGTAGTTATTTTCGAAAATAGGGTTTTGGGATCGATTGAGGAGTATGTATGTGAGTTTCTTGTTGTGGCAACCGGTGAAAATAGTGAAGGATTTATTCCTGATGTTTATGGTTTAGATAGATTCAAAGGGTTGGTTATGCACTCTAGTGAGTATGAAAATGGTAAGAAATTTAGAGCTAAAGATGTGCTTGTTGTTGGTGCTGGAAATTCGGGCATGGAAATTGCATACGATTTGTGCAATTGGGGTGCTCGAACATCAATTGTTATTCGTAGCCCGGTAAGTAAGCATATGATGTATTAAAATTTTAAAAATGGATCTGTTATCTTGGTGTGTTTTAACATTATGTTATTTTTTTTTACGGTGACAGGTACATGTGCTTACTAAGGTTAGTGCAACTTGGAATGTATTTATTAAAATATATTCCATGCATATTTGTGGACAAGATTGTTTTAATGTTGAGTAAGATGTTGTACGGAGATCTTGGTGGATACGGAATACAAAGACCGGTCAAAGGACCATTTTGGCTCAAACAAGAAACCGGTCGATCACCTGTTTTTGATGTTGGGACAATTTCAAAGATCAAAACCGGAGATATTAACGTAAATATTATCATCTTGTTCTTAGATCAAATAATTATAGTTCAAACAACAAGTGACGTTTTCATCATATATGTTGTTTTTTGTATCCTTAGGTTCAAACGGCTATTGAAGAGATTAAAGGTGATCAAGTCACGTTTACAAATGGTCACGAGAAACAATTTGACGCCATAGTATTTGCTACGGGTTTCAGAAGCACTGTACGAAAGTGGCTTAAGGTAACTAAAGTTACTACATGATATGTTACTTAACCTCTTGTTTTTTATCTTAATATTTTCCTGGTTTAATCTAGGATGACGGAGGTCTTTTTAACGAGAAAGGAATGCCAAAACATAAAAGGCCTAATCATTGGAAAGGAGAACGCGGTCTTTACTGTGTTGGATTTGCGAGTGCTGGATTATTTGATATTTCAAATGATGCAAAGAACATTGCTAATGATATCTTTCAAATTGTTCATGAGAACTAAGTTTGTATAAACAAAAGGCATGTGTGAATGTTGACGTGCATCATGTACTATGTATCAAATTTGATGAATTTAAAATCTAGTGTTTATTTCCTTTTAAATATGCATTTATATCATTTCATACTTTTAATTTTGTTGATAATTAATAGATTTCCATTTACATACTTTTAATTTGATATGACAAATGACATTTCCCAATAGTATAGCAATTTACAGAAATGTTGGAAAACATTTCAATTTAAATTTTAAATTTTTTTAGTAGACTATAAATAATCTTTAACCAAATTATTAATTTTACAAAAGCTTCCGATAGCCACTTAATGAATAAGTTGTCACATAAGTTCCATAATAAACCAACACCAAACAATACACATTTTGTTACTAAGTTCACTCTTTAAAACGAACGAACAATATATAAAAAAATGAAATATAACCATATGCAACGAACATTTTATCATCAATAAATCCACTTACATCCCTCCTATAACTCTTAAGGTCAATGGTCATCCCTCGTGCTCGATGATACCTGCCTTTCAGACATGTTCTTTACCTATATGCAATTGTTCATTTGTTAGTCAAACGTTGGAGGTTGATACCCTTTGAATGAATTCTTGTTCTAGACACTAAGTTACTTGTTTCAACATCCAACAAATCTTAGTTATGTGGTGCCATAAGTTAATTTAAAGTTATAACTTAACGTTATCTATATCACTTCTTCTTTTTAAAGCAACTCCTATAATCACTGACCTTGAAGTTGATATTTTGTATTTTATCCTAAAATGCATCTAAATACATATAATCTCTTGAAAAATTTTTATTACAAAGGTTAAATTAATATGTCAATGATATATAGTTCAAGAAAATTGTCACATCCCGATGGAAACGTGAAATACTTTAGATGTGACTAGCTTGTTCAGAACATATTGATTGGAAAATTAAATAATCAACACAATAAAACATAACATAACATACCACATAATATTAGATCATCAAGGGTTAGGATTACATCATATCATTAGTAGACAAAATTTAACATAATCATATTACAAAACATGCTATCAAACTGTTACATCTTCAGTAATGATGAAAGTGAGCATCTACATCCAAGTTAAGATCGTACAAATTAATAGTTAGATTCATACAAACTTTCCCCATAACTTCACCCGACCATTGTACACATCAAACAAGAACATTAAACTGTTAGACATGTTGAATACCTGAAAAAACATACTCAAAACAGTTAACATAAAGTCGGTGAGATCATAGGTTTGTCATCAAACATAATACATATATTGATGCATCATAAAAATAAGTTTACAACCAAACCTACTTATAATCAGGTGATTTATAACTGTCATAATATAAATCACAAAAAATTAGATAATATAACATCACAACACACATCCTGTTGGTGTAGGAAATATTTTCCTAAGTAGCTTTACCTATATTATCCAATGATTTCACATCCGAATTAAAAGTTGTAACATAAATGATAGTATATCTCAAAAATCTTACATATATGCATCAATTGCAAAACAGTATGTTTTCCCCCAAACAACTTATAAATACAAAATAGGGCTATGAGTCTCACCTCTTATTCCAGCAGGTGACCTATAAAAATATTTATAGATTAGAGATAAATATCTTTTCTTTAAAATTTCCAGCACCTCAGATTACAAAAATCAAAACAAAAGTTATAGTTATCCATATGTAACGAAAATTTTACAGCAGAAGCATACAAAAATCTATCCTAACATGTCAAAGTTTCATACATCAACTAGTTACAGTTTATTTTCTGGAATTTTACAATATTTGAATAAACTGGAAAAAATATTTACGGGTCTCTAAAATTCACTAAAATTTATTAGAATTCACATACCAAAATGTATACTGCTTCATAATT
Source organism: Flaveria trinervia (assembly GCA_025506515.1). Taxonomy (NCBI): domain Eukaryota; kingdom Viridiplantae; phylum Streptophyta; class Magnoliopsida; order Asterales; family Asteraceae; genus Flaveria; species Flaveria trinervia. The sequence goes on from CM046452.1 coordinate 2,135,021, forward strand.
TCCTAAAGTGCAAAATAATAACAAAACTCTTTTTAATGATTTTTATTATTCTAACAATATTTGGTAAAAATAACAGAATATAACCAAAATAACTAGATCCCTGAAATTGGTCAAATATATCATCTATTCTAAGAAGAGGATACCTATTCTTTATAGTGACCTTGTTGAGTTCCCTATAGTCAATGCACATTCTGAAAGTTCTATCTTTCTTTTAAACAAATAGAACTGTTGCTCCCCAAGGTGATATATTAGGGCGTCTAAATCCTTTATCCAATAGTTCCTTTAATTAATTCATCAGTTCTTTCATTTCTGTTTATGCTAAACAATACGATGCTTTATCAATGAGGGTCATCCCTGGTATTAACTCTATTTTAAATTCTACTTGATGAGGGGGTGACAAACCAGGTAACTCATCATGGTATTCATTGATAATATGAACACTTTCTAGATTTATCTTATCTAGTTTCGTATCAACTATATGGGTCAGGAAAGCTAGGCATTTCTTTCTTAAACATTTTTTGTGCTTTCTTACAAGAAATTCTCTTCATAGCACTCGTAGGTTGTTCTCCACACAAATAGAGTGTTCTATTTTCCTTAATCAAAGGAATTTTTATCATCCTTTTACCATATACAATTTCAACCTAATTCTTACTTAACCAATCCATACCCATAACTATATCAAAACCTTCTAGTTTAATAGGAATCGAATCTATATTAAAACAATACTCATCTAGTTTTAAAGTACAGTTAGGAATGATTTCACAAGCTTCAATTATTTTACCATCAGCTAATTCTATCATATATTTATGCTTTAATTTCTCTGAGTTAGATTATGTAACGGTCTAAAGTATTTGAAACAAAACTACGAGTTGCTCCAGTATCAAATAATAATGTTACGTACTGATTGTTAATGAGAAACGTACCCGTTACTACTTTTGGTTCATGCCAGGCTTCTTCAGCTTGTATCATGAAAGCTTTTCTACGGGGTTTTTTTGGTTGAGTGGAGTCTTGCCCTTTAATTATGGACATTCATTCCGAAGTGATTTCCGTTTCCACATTAATAACAGGTTCGGTTCTTCCGGTTGATAATCTTCTTTCAATCACTCAAATAATTTATATAAATTATTTTACTTATTATAATTGTACCAAAATTTGAAGAATGTTATTTTTTAATATTTCTAACATTTTTATGGTTTTTATTCCCACAATCATAGTCATTTAAGCCATAAAACAAATTTATCAAGATTAAACATAATTTCAACCCTTTAATTGTAATCTTTTTGTTTAATTCCTTAGTTAACAAAATTTTTCAGATTTTTAAACCTTCTTTACTGATTTTTGGATAAAGATAAAGTGTTTTGTAAAGTTTAGTAAAGAATCTTCATTTTCTAATCAAAAGGGTTGGTTATATGTGTTGTTTAAAACATATATATCTTGTAAACTTAGTTAGTTAGTGATTAGGAGTTGAACCTTGATTTTGACAGAATGAGAGGGTGAAAGGTAGTTGATAGCAGCTTCTTTCTTCTTGATGAATCGACTTGGATGGTTGTCTTGAGCTCCAAGGTCTCGATTTTCTTGTGATCCGGTTTGGAAGATGATGAGTACTTGAAGCTTCGGATGATGGTGTGTGGTTGATATTGAGACCGAAGGAGAGTAGAGGATGACGGATGATGGTTGTGGTTTGTGAGCCGAGAGGTGAAGGAGTAGAGGTGGTGGTGGTATGCGATTATGGTGGTGTGAAGATTGTGGTTTTATGGGGTCTCGGCCGAAGGCCTTAAATGGCACTAATCATGACATCTACTCCTAGCCTTAGTGAGTAAGCTAGGTGTAGGTCTTTAGGTATCAAACTCTTGGAACATTGGATGCAAGGTGGCGGCTTAATAGAGGTGTTGAGGTGTCTTGGCCGGTTAGTGTTAATCACCAAGTTTAAGGTTTAATTCGGGTGGGTTAGTTCCTTTAATGGTCCAAGGTTGAAACTTGAGTTAGTGTTTAAGTGTTTAAGGCTTAATTAGTTTTGATTTGATACTAAATTTCCTTGATGTTATTTTTGTATTGTGGTGTTTAGTTAGGTTGTATCTCAATTCATTTGATGTATGTTTGATGCTATAATATTGAAATAGCTAATCAAATAATATCTAGTATGAAAAAATTAAGCATATGAATTCATGCACGCATAAGTTTCATGCATGCATGCATACGTATCACACACATACACACACACACACACACACACACACACATATATATATATATATATATATACACACACTAAAACACATATAATTCATAATGGGTTAGTCAAATAGTGGGTAATATGTATAAGAATCTTATTGATATATTAACTTGTCTAACCTCAATTTTTAGGGTTGTCACATTCTTCCCCCGTAAAAATAATTTCATCCCGAAATTTTTTGGAGAGTAATTCCTAGAGTTGAGAAGAACTTATCTGATTACTGACTTTAAATAAGTGGGGATACTTTCTTTTGATTTTATCTTCTCTTTTCCATATAAATTCTGGTCCTCTTTTTGCATTCCACTTAATCTTCACTATGGGGATTCTATTCCTTCTTAATCTTTTTACCTCCTTGTCTATAATGGCTATTGGTTCTTCCATAAAATGAATTTTCTTATCTACCTTGAATTCTTGAATTGGCACTTTTAATGTCTTATCTATTAGACATTTCTTTAGGTTGGACACATGAAAAATATTGTGTGCCTCATTTAATTCTGGAGGTAAATCTAATATGTATGCTACAGGGCCAATTTTATCAGTGATTTCAAATGGACCAACATACCTAGGGTTTAACTTACTTCGCTTTCCAAATCGGACGATTCCTTTTGTGGGTGATACTTTTAAATAGACTTTATCTCCGACTTGAAATTTTAATGGCTTTCTTCATTTATCGGCATAACTCTTCTGTCGATCATAGGCGGCTTTCAATATATTTTTAATTTTAGTGATCTTATCAGATGTTTCTTGTATCAGTTTAGGGCCTGTAAGTTGTTTGTCTCCTATTTCATTCCAACATAAGGGTGATTTACATTTTCTTCCATACAAGGCTTCAAACGGGGTTGTTCTAATACTTACATGATAACTATTATTATAGGAAAATTCTATGAAATGTAAATGCATATCCCAATTACCACCAAAGTCTAACATAGTCTCGCAACATATCTTCTAATGTTTGGATTGTATTCTCATTCTGACCGTCTCTCTGTGGATGGGATGTTGTACTTATGCTTATCTGAGTTCCTAAGGCTTTTTGTAAAGTTTCCCAAAATCTGGATGTGAATGTACCATCTCTATCTGATATAATTGAAATGGGTATTCCATGCATGGACACTATTTCCTTCATGTAAATCCTTGCTAACTTTTGCATCTTATAGTCTTCCTTAATCGGCAAGAAATGTGCTGACTTGGTTAATCTATCTAGTATAACCCAAATTGTGTCATATCCATTTGAGGTTATTGGTAGTTTGGTTACAAAATCCATGGTAATTTGGTCCCATTTCCATTCTGGAATTTCTAGTTATTGCAAATATCCTGAAAGTTTTTGGTATTCAGCCTTTACTCTTGAACATATATCACATTTTTCTACAAATTCTCCGACTGATTTCTTCTTGCCTGGCCACCTGTATTGGCTTTTCAAGTCTTTTTACATTTTATTATTTCTTGTATGTACAGAATATCTTGACTTATGTGCTTATTGTAAAATAATTTTTTCTAAGCATGGCATTATCTGGCACCCAAATTCTTCCCTTGAATTTCAGGATTCCATCTGTCTTTTGCTCCAAATCTTTTATTTGTCCTTATATTCTCAATCTATCTTTTTGTTGGGCCTCTCGGATTTTATTTAACAAATCTAAACGTAATTCCATTCTCATGGCACGCACTCATAATGGCTTAGCTCTTTTTTTTACTTAAGGCATCAGCTACTACATTTGCCTTCCATGGGTGATATTTGATCTCACAATCATGATCACTTAATAATTCTATCCACCTCCTTTGTCTCATATTCAACATTTTCTTATCAAATATGTGTTGTAGGCTCTTATGATCTGTATATATTGTACACCTCGTCCTATACAGATAATGTCTTCAAATTTTAAGTGCAAATACTAGTGCTCCTAATTCTAGATCATGGGTAGTATAATTTCCTTCACTTCCCTTAAGTTGTCTGGATGCATAAGCACTTACCTTATCTTGCTGATTAAAACACATCCATATCCCTCATGTTATGCATCACAGTATACTACAAAATCATCTGTCCTTTCTGGTAATACTAAGATAGGGGCAGTACATAACTTACTTTTTAGGAGTTCGAATGTAGCCTTTTGTCTTTCTTCCCAAACATAGGGTTTATCCTTTTGAGTTAATTCTGTCAGGGGTTAGGTTATTCTTGAAAAGTTTTCTATAAATCTTCTGTAATATCCTGCCAAACCTAAGAATTGGCGTACTTTTGTTGGTGTCCTTGGATTTTCCCATTTGTTAACAACTTCTATCTTTGCTGGATCAACTTAAATCCCTTCTTGGTTAACTAATTATCCTAAGAATTGTACTTCCCTTTTACAAAATAAACACTTTGAGAATTTTGCATAGAATTTTTCCTTTCGTAGTAATTCCAAGTTTAATCTTAGGTGCTTTTCATGATCTTCCATATTTTTAAAATAGATCAAGATGTCATCTATGAAGACTATAACAAATTTATCTAAATAAGGTTTGCATACTCTATTCATTAGATCCATAAATATTGCTGGAGCATTGATTAACCCAAATGACATTACAAGAAATTCATAATGGCCATATCTAGTCTTAGATGCACTCTTTGGTATGTCCTCATCTTGGACTCTTAGCTGATGATATCCTGATCTCAAATCAATCTTGGAAAAATAACTAAATCCTTGCAATTAGTCAAATAGATTATCTATCCTAAGAAGAGGATACCTATTCTTTATAGTGACCTTGTTGAGTTCCCTATAGTCAATGCACATTCTGAAAGTTCTATCTTTCTTTTTAACAAAAGAACTGGTGCTCCCCAAGGTGATATACTAGGGCGTATAAATCCTTTATCCAACAGTTTCTGTAATTGATTCATCAGTTCTTTCATTTCTATTTATGCTAAATGATACGGTGCTTTAGCAATGAGTGTCGTCCCTGGTATTAACTCTATTTTAAATTCTACTTGATGAGGGGGTGGCAAACCAGGTAACTCATCAGGGTATTCATTGATAATAGGAACACTTTCTAGATTTATCTTATCTACTTTCGTATAAACTATATGGGTCAGGAAAGCTAGGTATTTCTTTCTTAAATATTTTTGTGCTTTCTTACAAGAAATTCTCTTCATAGCACCCGTATGTTGTTCTCCACACAAACAGAGTGTTCTATTTTACTTAATCAAAGGGATTTTTTATCATCCTTTTACCACATACAGTTTCAACCTGATTCTTACTTAATCAATCCATACCAACCTTCTAATTCAATAGGAATCAGATCTATATTAAAACAATACCCATCTAGTTTTAAAGTATAGTTAAGAATGATTTCATAGGCTTTAATTATTTTACCATCAGCTAATTCTATCATATATTTATGCTTTAAATTCTCTGAGATTAGATTATTAACGGTCTAAATGTATTTGAAACAAAACTACGAGTTGCTCCAGTATCAAATAATAATGTTGCGTACTGATTGTTAATGAGAAACGTACCCGTTACTACTTTTGGTTCATGCCAGGCTTCTTCAGCTTATATCACGAAAGCTCTTCCACGGGGGTTGTTTTGGTTGAGTGGAGTCTTGCCCTTTAATTGTGGACATTCATTCCGAAAGTGATTTTCGTTTCCACATTATAACAGGTTCGGTTATTCCAGTTGATAATCTTCTTTCAATCACTCAAATAATTTATATAAATTATTTTACTTATTATAATTATACCAAAATTTGAAGAATGTTATTTTTTAATATTTCTAACATTTTTATGGTTTTTATTCCCACAATCATAGTCATTTAAGCAATAAAACAAATTTATCAAGATTAAACATAATTTCAACCTTTTAATTGTAATCTTTTTGTTTAGTTCCTTAGTTAACAATATTTTTTAGATTTTTAAACCTTCTTTATTGATTTTCAGATAAAGAAAAAGTGTTTTGTAAAGTTTAGTGAAGAATCTTCATTTTCTAATCAAAAGGGTTGGTTATATGTATTGTTTAAAACACATATATCTTGTAAACTTAGTTAGTTAGTGATTAGGAGTTGGAACCTTGATTTTGACAGAAGGAGAGGGTGAAAGGTAGTTGATAGCAGCTTCTTTCTTCTTGATGAATCGACTTGGATGGTTGTCTTGAGCTCCAAGGTCTTGATTTTCTTGTGATCTGGTTTGGAAGATGATGAGTACTTGAAGCTTCGGATGATGGTGTGTGGTTGATATTGAGACCGAAGGAGAGTAGAGGATGACAGATGATGGTTGTGGTTTGTGAGCCGAGAGGTGAAGGAGTAGAGGTGGTGGTGGTATGCGATTGTGGTGGTGTGAAGATTGTGGTTTTATGGGGTCTCGGCCGAAGGACTTAAATGGCACTAATCATGACATCTACTCCTAGCCTTAGTGAGTAAGCTAGGTGTAGGTCTTTAGATGTCAAACTCTTGGAACATTGGATGCAAGGTGGCGGCTTAATAGAGGTGGTGAGGTGTCTTGGCCGGTAGTGTTAATCACCAAGTTTAAGGTTTAATTCGGGTGGCTTAGTTCCTTTAATGGTCCAAGGTTGAAGCTTGAGTTAGTGTTTAGTGTTTAAGGCTTATTTAGTTTTGTTTTGATGCTAAGTTTCCTTGATGTTATCTTTGTGTTGTGATGTTTAGTTAGGTTGTATCTCAATTCATTTGATGTATGTTTGGTGCTATAATGTTGAAATAGCTAATCAAATAATATCTTGTATGAGAAAATTAAGCATATGAATTCATGCACACATAAGTTTCATGCATGCATGCAAGCATGCATACGTATCACACAAATATATATATATATATACATATATATATATATATATACATACATACATATAATATATACATACATATATATATACATACATATATATATATATATACACTAAAACACATATAATTCATAATGGGTTAGTCAATAGTGGGTAATATGTATGAGAATCTTGTTTATATATTAACTTGTCTAACTTTAATTTTTAGGATTGTTACAAAAATATAACGAAAAAAACCAAACGATCAAATCCACTTTTTTTACTTGCATTTAACGAATAGAGGTATTTTCTAATAACATAAATTTTTATGATACAAATGAATTAGCAAGATACTAGTTTTATAGACATATAAAACAATAAAAATAGGTACAGTTCTGATGTTAAAGGTGCATCATCTATCCCAATCTAGATAATTTATTTTCGAACTATTTTTGGTCCATAAAATAGTATTAGACTCTATTACTTCCAATAAATCTTAAAAACGTTGAAGATTGTTGGTAAACATCTTATCACTGCTTGTTTTCTATACAAATTGTTAGGAAACTACAGTAGCGGTAATGGATAGAATCTAAAAAATCAAATAGAATCGGTGGACAGCGTGTCGACAAGATGCAAACACACCAATTGAAATACTTATTGGACAATTCTTAATTAGAATCAAGATACATATACACCACTTTACTCTAATCTAGACTCTAAGAACACCATTCAAGTAGTCAAACTTGAACTAGAATGTTAGGTGGTGGTGTTCTTAGATACGATTTCCTAACCAAAGTGTTGTATTTGTATCTTTAGTTAAGTGTCGTAGCCCTATTGTTTATTTCAGTGGTGAATATGTATCCAAAACGAGCTTTACATCTATCTGTATTTTGATCGTTACATTTGAATCGATATTCTCCGACGTACTCTTATCACAACCCATAGCATGGCCATTAATATGGTATATATAGATTGTTAATTAAAGAATATGACCGACTTATGTTCTTTGACCATTCTAATAAAAGAACCTCCAACTATATTCAACGTCTAAAAGTAAATAACTATATACCGAACCAAATAGAATCAAATCATGAAAATAGAACCATATTGTACAAGAGGGTCAAATGCACTTGTTTTGACTCGTATTTAATGACTAAAGTTGTGTTGTAAAACCAATCAAAGAAAGAACAATATTAAAGAACAAATTCACCACTGAATGATTCAACTGTTATTGAATATTAAGAAAAGTTAATATGCTTTGAAAACTATGAGATATGAACATTAAGCTCTTTATTTAAATGTCAACTGATCCTTATATACACGAATCAGGCCTAACAACCTTTAACAAACTATTTACAATTTACCCCTTCATGTTTAGAAAACATATCTTCCGATTGTAAATTCTTCGAAGTTAAAGAAACTTCCGAATAGTAAACACCACTTCTTCCGAAGCCAACAATCTTCTTTCGAAGCTAACATGATTTCTTCCGAAGCATTATTACAATTCTATGATCAACTCTAACTTTCAATAATCTCCATGTAGAGTCTAATGAAGAGGCTGATGCAACCTAAACATCTTTAGTCTTTCCTGCATGCTGCAAAAGTGCAATGAAGTAGAATGCTTCGGAAGTTTCACATGTGCAACAGAAATACTCTAAGTATGAAATCTTCCGAAGCCAAGACCAACATCTTCCGAAGCCAAAGATGAAGTCTTCCGAAGCCTCAGAGACAAAGTCTTCCGAAGCTTCAAGTTCATGAAGACAGATTTCTTCTGAAGACTTTTAGTAACATGCTTTATCTGATGTACTGTTTCATAAAGCTGGACACCTTTCCGCTGTAACTCTGCAAGTCACCAACTAACATGGTTTGGTGAAAAGGTCCATGCTTTTGGTAACTGTACATTGAGGTCTTGAGTCCGTAACTTTCTACTTTATGTACTTTATCCTTTTTGTAATAGATAAGGATGTGAGCTATGGCATGTCATAGTCACAAGTCAAAAGGCAATCTGCCTTTTGACTCTGCAATTGATTTTGTGTGTGTCTAGTCAATTGTATCCAGCTGGCTTTCAAAGTATAGCCGGTTGTAGGATGTTGTATAAGTATCTCATGTTCTTGTATCTTTCATATATGCTTTGTAACACTTGTAATAGAACATAGAGAAGGCAATATACTGCATTCTTGAAAACCAAACACTTGTGTTCTTTGTGTTCTGTCTCTTATATTACTTGTGTTCTTAGTGTCACTACTTGGTTAATCCAGTTTACTGTTTGACCTAAGTTTAGTTTATCTCCTCTTTGTGTTGTTGTGTTGTAACTTATACCCTTCAACGATCCTGCATTTGGTATCAGAGCTTTTCAGGCTCTTGATATAAGATCTCACCATCTTAAGATCCCTCACACACACAAATACTAAACTTTTCAAATGGCAGCCATTTCCAAAACTGATATGGAAACTGGAACCATGAACAAGCCCCCACTGATCACTCTTGATGAGGTTGACACCTAGTGTTTAAGAATGGAAGGTTTCATCAGGTCTCGTGATTCAAGAATGTGAGAGTCTATTAAGAATGGACCTTTCATACCCAGCACACCTTCTGCTACTAGTGCTGGTATGATCCCCAAAGATGTGGCTAACTACTCTGATAAAGATAGGAAGAGAGTAGAGATAGACAGAAAAGCCATGACAGCTCTTCAAACTGCCCTTCCAAACTCTATGTACAGAGGTTTCAAGAAGTGGAAAACAGCCAAGCAGCTGTGGGATGCACTGAAACTGATGTATGAGGGTTCTTTTGAAGCCAAGGAGAACAAGAAGGATCTCCTGAAGCAGTAGTTTGAAAACTTCACCTTCAAAACAGGTGAGACCATGACTCAGCAGTACTTCAGGTATGTTGAGATTATGGATACCCTTGTGGATGGAGGAGTTTCTCTTGAGAATGGAGACATTGTAAGGAAGTTCATGTCCTCACTTCATAGGCAGTGGACACACTACTGTGTGGTGATCAAGAGAACTGAAAATCTCAAAACTCTTACTCTGACAGAATTATATGGGATTCTCAGTGGCTACCAGATGGAGATGAACATGCAAGGTTCATCTGGCAACTCCAACAATCAAATGCGTTCAGCCCTACATGTGGTTGAAAGGGATAGCATAGAACCCTAACATCATCTCATATGCTATCCTGACAACTCACCAAAGGGTCTTTTCATCACCTTCCCAGAGACACCAAGGGAGAACTACACTCAAGGAAGCCCATTCCAAAAAACAAGCTCTTCTCAAGCTTTTGTGTCTTCTGATAAAAGCTGTGGCAACTATCTTTTCACTCTTGAAGACCTGGATTGTATCCATCCAGATGATCTGGAATATATGGAAATAGTCCAACAGATGGCTCTTCTCACTCATAGAGCCAAGAAGTTTTACAAGAGGAGTGGAAGGAAGTTTCCAAGCAATGCAACTAGTGGAAAGTTTGGACTGGACAAAGGCAAAGTCAAGTGTTACAACTGTAACTTGATGGGCCACTTTGCCAGAGAGTGTAAGGCACCTAGAACAAATGGTGGTCAAACACAATCCAGACCAAACTACACTGACAAAGCTCTCCATAATGAGAAGTCAAAGCAGCAAGCTGCTGTTGCTGTTGAAGAAGGAGGCTTTGACTGGAGCTTTCAGGTGGAAGATACTTCTCCAAACCAAGCACTGATGGCAGATCATGATGAAGCCAAGGGACAGCTGAAGACAGATAGAAATGTCTGGATCATATACAGTGGCTATTCAAGGCACATGACTGGCAATAGGTCACTACTCCAGAAATTTGAAAGGATTGATGGAGGACAAGTTGCTTTTGGAGGAAATGAAGGCGGTTACATTTCTGGAAGGGGAAAGGTCACAAATGGTAAGCTCAGCATAGAAAAGGTAAACTTTGTTAAGGAGCTTGGATACAAGCTTCTGAGTGTATCTCAATTTTATGATCAGAGTCATAACATGCTCTTTACTAAGCATGAGTGCACTGTTCTTAAGCCTGGTGTGATCATTCCTCATGAGCATATCCTGCTTAGAGCCCCCAGGAAAGGAAACATGTACAAGATGGATTTGCAAGAAACATCTCCCTCTGGAGAAGTTTCATGCTTTCTGTCTAAAGCCAATAGTGATGAGTCTTTCCTATGGCATAAAAGAATATGCTATGTAAACTTTAAGAATATGAATAAGTTAATTAAGCATGACTTGGTAACTGGAATTCCAAAAAAAGAGTTTACAAGTGATGACCACTGTGTTGCATGCCTAAAAGGGAAGCAACATAAGGTATCTCACAAGCCTAGGGAAAAGAACTCCATCACTACACCCCTACACTTGTTACATATGGATCTCTTTGGCCCCACCAGTGTAATGAGTTTAGGAAGGACCTTATACTGTCTAGTGATCACAGATGACTTTACAAGATTCACTTGGGTTTTCTTCCTTAGAACTAAGAATAAGACTCCTGAGATTCTTCAGAATTTCATCTTAAAGATTAAGAATCAATCTGATCACAAGGTCAAGATCATAAGATGTGATCAAGGAACCAAGTTTAAGAACCATATCCTTGATACATTCTGTGATGAAAAGGGTATTACAAAACAATTTACTGCTCCCAGGACTCCTCAGCAAAATGGTGTTGTAGAGAGGAGAAACAAGACACTGATTGAAGCTGCAAGAACCATGCTGTCTGACTCTAAACTGCGCATCACCTTCTGGGCAGAGGCAGTCAACACTACCTGCTATGTGCAGAATAGAGTTTTAGTAGTTAAGACTCATGGCAAAACTCCTTATGAACTTTGGCACAAGAGGAGACCTTTCATTGGTTTTCTCAGGTCATTTGGATGTCCTTGCACCATCTTGAATACCAAAGATCAAATTGCCAAGTTTGCTGAGAATCAGATGATGGACACTTTATTGGATACTCTTCCCAAGCTAAGGCTTATAGAGTGTACAATCTCAGAACTAGAATTGTTGAGGAGTCAGCCAATGTGACTTTCAATGAACACACACCTTGTGTTGCTGGTTCTGGTCCGGATTGGTTGTTTGATCTTGATTTGGTTACCAACTGTTTTAACAAATCTTGTGAGAATGTTTCAGGATCTGCAGAAAATTTAAATACAGATGATCCTGATCCAAGATTTGAGCTAGGAAGATCTTCAAGACACATATCTTCAGCTCCAGTTGGAACCACTTCTGCAAATGAGGTTTCTGTCAGCCCAACAATGACAAATTCAGCTGATACATCTGGTATGTCTTCAAATTCCAGCTCAGAGGCTCTACAACCAGATAAGAACACCTTAACTGTGGAAGACAACAATGGTGATGGTGACAGTGACTAAGAATTTCTTGATGCCACTAACCACATCATAGATGAGAACTTAAATGATGTCACACACTGCTTGGATCAAGTTTCACTTGAAAAGTGTGCTGATGTGGTGGGAGAAACATCTATGCCAAATCTAAATTTTTCAAATTTAGTTCTTTCTCAATATTTACTGTGATCCCTCAGCTTAGGATCCACAAGTCTCACCCTACCACAAACATCACTGGAGATGTTATCTCAGGGGTAAAGACAAGAGGACAAACCCATGAAGAAAATGTTTGTCTTCACTCTTGTTTTCTATCCTAGATAGAGCCAAAGAAAGTTGATGAAGCTTTAAAGAATGGAAGTTGGGTTGAAGCTATGCAACAAGAGCTGCTTCAATTCAAAAGGCAGAAAGTTTGGAACCTTTGTCCTCTTCCTTCTGGGAAGACTACCATTGGAACCAAATGGGTGTTTAGGAACAAGAAAGATGACAGAGGCATCATCATCAAGAACAAAGCTAGACTAGTTGTTCAAGGATACACACTAGAAGAAGGGATTGACTACACTGATGTCTTTGCTCTAGTGGAAAGATTAGAAGCTGTTAGGATATTCCTGGCATTTGCTGCATCCAAGAACTTCAAGGTCTTTCAATTTGATGTGAAGTGTGCCTTTTTGTATGGAGTGATAGATGAAGAGGTTTATGTCAAACAGCCACCTGGTTTTGTAAATCCTGATCATTCTGATTATGTCTGCAAGCTTGACAAAGCTCTCTATGGGCTGCATCAGGCACCTAGGAAGTGGTATGAGACACTGTCTGAGTATCTCTGTAAACATGGATACAGGAAGGGTACTATAGATGGAACTCTCTTCATCAAAGGACAAGGAAAAGACATGTTAGGATCAGTGATCTACGTTTGATTGATTAGAGAGTATAGCAGCGGAATTCTAACAATGAATTAGCCAATTCACAAGAACAAAAGGATATTCAATGTAAGAACACAGACGGTTATAGATAGAGATAATTCTGCAGATATATTTCATTCAATATTCGCTTTCGTGGTAACGGAATGTCACACTTACAATTAGGTCGACACCTCTTATATAAGAGATGTGACGTCTGCTGATGTCACTTGATAGTGACGTCTGCTGATGTCACTTGATAGTGACATCTAACAGAATTATTCCAACTGAAACACAACTACTGAAGATGTCAAAACAGCTGACATCTTCTTACAAAAATACTAAGTGTTATCAGTTACTACAACTACTGAAAAACATAAAACTACTGAAACAATAACAACTGAAGAACATACTCTTCAGTTGTTTTACAAATACTGAAATAAAGAAACTACTGAAAGGTAAACCATCACAACTACTGAAGAAGACCTCTTCAGCTGTTGTGACAACGTCTGATACTTTGTCTTCAGCACTTGTGTCTTCAGACTTTGTCTTCAGCACTTGTGTCTTCAGACTTTGTCTTCAGCACTTGTGTCTTCAGACTTTGTCTTCAGCACTTGTGTCTTCAGACTTTGTCTTCAGCACTTGTGTCTTCAGACTTTGTCTTCAGCACTTGTGTCTTCAGACTTTGTCTTCAGCACTTGTGTCTTCAGACTTTGTGTTTTCAGACTTTGTAATCAGCTGTTGTCTTCAGCTGTTGTGGTCTTCAGTAGTTGTTGTGATGTCTGTGGGACTTAAAGGTTTTTCTGATCTGGCTCATTGGTTCTTTTGGTCCAACAAACTCCCCCTAAACCAATGCAGCCAAAACCTTTAACTTTATTGAGGTCCCACTTATTGTTGGCAGAATGGTTGGTCTTTTTCCTTCTTGATCAGTTAAGAAGATGACCCATATAAGCACTGGCCTGGGAAGAAATCTCAGAGATCTGTTTGGCAAGGTATGAATGGGAACTCTGTTTTGGGGAACTGTACACATAGTTGTTACCCCATTCATGAGATCTACTTCCCCATGATGAGTCTGTACGACTCTCGAACATAGGCCTCAAGGAGAACAACCTGTTCCTCCTTGGAGAGTTCTTCTACTCCTCCTTCAAAGAAGAACTCTAGAACATAGTACTCAGATAAGTACTTTACATTCCTGCCATTCTTCAACTCCACAGTAGTTATCTCCCTAGATAATTCATCAGGATGAGTGCCCTCAAGAAGTAACTGGAGCTCATTCTTCTTAATGTCTTCAAGCTTCTTATATAATAACCCCTTTTTGATCATCTTGTTTTCCAGTAAGGCTTGAGGGGTCATTTTTGATTGATGAGCCTTCTTGAATTCATCGATTATTTCCCAGGGTGAGACTACAATGGCCAACATGATTGTAGAGTCTATTGTTTTTCTAACCTGGCCATTGTATCTATGTGGAATGGATCTTTTATGGATTCTAGAACTCACCTTGGGGTCTGGCCATACTCTCACTCTCTCCTTTTGATACTGAAATGTGTGTCTGAGAGTGTACAACCTCTAAGCATGCCCTTTCATGGCTTGTATAGACGATGACTGACGAAATTCCTTGTCAACCATCTTAAGTAGTTGCTCATCGTGCTGCTTCTGCTGTTCTTCATCTTCTATTTTGACTCTAACCGTTTCCCTTTGTGAGTCAGGTGTGATCATGAGTTGACTCCTGGGTTCTGGTAGCCTTAGAACAGCAGAGAGTGGCAGACTATCATCTTCATCATCTTCTTCTTCATCTTCTTCTATCCTCAGCACCCTTCTCCTCCTTCTAGGTGCATCACTGGATGATGGTTGGGTTGGTTTTTGTGGTAAAGGAATTGGTTTTGAAGGTTGAGGATGTTTGGATTTGGGTTTTGAGATTGGTTTGGAGATTTGAGGGGTAGGCTGTTTTTGAGTGGGTGATTGGGAAGGTTGTTCAAGCATTTTGGTTGTGAGTTTGGCTTTTGTGAGTCTTGCCATTTCAAACTTTTTTCCAGCCCCAGCCTCATCAAGTGCTTCAATGATTATCCCCTTATGAAATTGCTCAGACAAACAGATTCTGGTGGCTATAGCCAGAATGCTGTCTCTGGTCCATGAACGAATCTCCATCAGTGATCTTCCTAAGTATTTGGCTATGAATCGAATCATGGTCTCCAATCTCTCTTTCTCCAGCACATTGTACCCAGCACATTGTGCCTTCTCATCCTCAGTTCTTTTTCTTTTCTTTTCTTTCACTGTTGTACTCTCCCCCTTTTTGGATGCATTGGTGGTAGGGGTTTGTACCGCAGAAAGTTTCTTGTGCACAGCATCATCAATGAGTGGTTGTAGACTTGAGGAGATCCTCTCATCAATGGCTTTATAAACAATGTCATTGATGATGGGAGTGATGAGAGGTAGGGATTGTTGGAATACAGCAACCATCTGCTCAGGGGGGTTCTGTCCCGGAGAGATAGTGCCAAAAGCAGAGGCTGGAGGCTCAGTGAAGTGAGAGGGTAAAGTGTTTGGGGGACCTTCAAATGAAGGTGCCATCTGTGGGTTGGTGGGGGCAGATGGACTTACATCCTGAGACTTCTTGGCAAGCAGTTCTTGTAGTCTGCTTACCTCAGCCTCCAGGATGGTGTTGTGGGCTAGAACGTCATAGAAAAAGCCCAGGTCATCATCAGCAGATGCTGAATCACCTGACCTCCTGCTTGTAGCAGGATGTACATGCACTGGGTGTAGACCAGTTTTAGCATGTGCCCCTTTGTCTTGGAACTGGGGACTTCCAGCCTCAAGACTGTGTCCTTCATCAGCTGTTGCCTCTAGTGAGGTCTTAGCTATGTTACCAGCCTCATTCTGATCATGTGCTGATTCAGAAGAGGTGGCAGCCTCACTAGATGTTCTAATCTCCCTATCCATACCAGGAGATAGAACTTGTAAACCCCGGTGTTGTGGGTTGTCAGAAGCATGGTGATCCTCTTCCTCAATATCTGTGGTTCTCCCCTTTGTTAGTGGTTGTTGGGGAGGAGGAGAGGCATGCAGCTGAGTCAGCACGTTTGCAATAGTTATGGTTGGACTTTGGGGGGCGGTTGCATGGGGAGATGGGGTAAAAGCAGTGTGCACCTGGGGAGGATGGTGCTCTTCAATGGTAATCTCCTCAAGTGAGGAAGATCCCAGATGTGTGGGTACCCCTTCTGTGGTGGCTGCAGGCTCCTTTTGAGAGGAATCCTGAGCGGCTGTGGCTGGTAGAGTCTCTGATACTGCTGGGGGGTTTAAATCAGCAAGTATATCCTGCCTGGGTGATACAGGAGCATCTTCAGGGGACTCATCTCCCTGAATAGCTGTTTTGGGGTGTTTTGGTTTTGGTTTAGTGGGGACTTTGGTTCTGGTGGTGGAAGCTGTGGGTTCCCTGTGCTTGGGCTTTAGCATTCGGGCAGCTTCTTTGAGAGTAAGGTCTGAGTTGTGCCTGGAGTATACCTCAGCCAAAACAGCTGGTGCAGGGACTCCAAGGCCATCAGATTTTAATTCATCTAAAATAATGGCCATCAGAAACCTGGGATATAATGGCCATCGGTTTGCCGCAGGTTTCTGAGCCAAGTTCTTTATTTCTAGAAACACGATTTCAGAAAAATTTAGCGGTTGGTGTTCTAGAATAGAATACAATACTTGTTGCCATTGGGATGACATTTGATCCCAAGAAGATGTCTTGGAGGCTAAGCAGACATTTACCATGTGAAAAATAAATTTCTCAGCATCATGGAAATGTTTCTTTAGAATGGTTATAGCCCGAAGATCACCTTCATACCCATGATTGATAAAGGACATATCTGTTGTGCCCTTTGGGTATTCAGTCACAGCGGTGGAGTCGTGTAAGTGTAATGCCTGACGAATGATGTCGACTGTAACGACCATTGGTTTCTGGTTGACAAGGGACCGAACAGAGATCTGGCCGGTAGACTCATCAGTATGAACAAAAGCATTTGACCAGAATTGACTGAGGGATTCAGGGTAGATGGTCGGATTCAAGAGAAAGGCTGTGCGATATGGGGAATCCACCATTAAGTCAATGGCATTATCATATTTGTTCCAGAAAGCCGACTTGGTAAGGTAGGCAACGCAGTTATGTCGTGGTTTCAGACTCATGGTCGCCATGTTTGAGAGAGAGAAGCTCAGAAAATAACGGCTAATGAAACATTCGAGAAGAGGATAGGTATTTATAGGGTAGGGGTAAGAAAATGACTGAAGGGTTTAGTGTTAGTCATCAGTAGTTTTAAACCAACTGTTGACATGGTATTACCCTTTCAGATGTTGAAACAGCTGAAGTCGTGGTTTTAGGCATCAGCAGTTAGAAAACTACTGAAGACCATGGTTTTGACTTCAGATGATGAAACAACTGAAGACTTGGTATTAGTCTTCAGTAGTTGTGAAACTACTAAAGACATTGGTTTTGTCAGCAGTTGTTGTAAACAACTGATGACTTGGTATTAGTCATCAGTAGTTGTGAAACTACTGAAGACATGGTTTTGTCATCAGTTGTTGTAAACAGCTGATGACTTAGTATTAGTCATCAGTAGTTGTGAAACTACCGAAGACATGGTTTTGTCATCAGTTGTTGTAAACAGCTGATGACTTGGTATTAGTCATCAGTAGTTGTGAAACTACTGAAGACATGGTTTTGTCATCAGTTGTTTAGAATGAAACAGCAGTTGTAGAAACAACTGAAGAGAGTTCTCTTCAGTAGTTTTCGTCAAGTCATAGCCTTTCAGCTGTTTCATACTGTCCTCAACACTTACTCATCAGACTTTGCATCTGCTTTTCAGGTGTTTCATAGGACGTCAGCACTTATCTGTTAGTACTAATTTCAGTAGTTGTAACTACATCAGTAGTTGTAACTACATCAGTGGTTGAGAACAGATAAAGTACTTCAGTACTTGTGAGGCATTTAGCCGTCGGTAGTTATAAAAACTACTGAAGGTGAAAGAACTCATCAGTACTTATATGTGACATGGTTACCAATGATCACCAGTACTGTTTACTGAAATCATCAGTAATTGTCACTTATTCTAGCTGTAGCATACCAAGCTTTAACACAAGGTTTTAGAAAGTAGAACTATCCAAAGGCTTAGTAAAAATATCTGTAAGCTCATCAGCACTAGGCACAAACTTAGGATCAATCAGACCTTTTTCAAAACATCCCGAATAAAGTGATGTCTGATCTCTATATGTTTGGTCCTAGAGTGCTGGACTGGATTCTTGATAAAGCACAGAACTGAAGCACTATCCATTAATAATGGAGTCTTAGTCTCATGCAGAAGAACCCTGAATTTATCATAAGGAACTAGTTAGGTTTTGAAGCCCAAACCTTTTCGGTTTTGGGTCTGTTTTTATCAACAGATTTAACCATAACTTGTTTCTCATGATTAACAGCTGAAGAAGAAGATGGTGCTGAGATGGATTCCTTGGATTTGGACTTGGAATGCCTTCTTAGTGGTTTGATCACATTTGCATCTAGTTGGTTAATTCTTCCCAACAAATGCTGAACCATCATAACAAGTTGTGTCTGATTTGTTGCCAAAGCTTTCAGCTCTTGTGACATATCAGTACTTGTGTTTGATGAGTTCCTGTGATCCACCATTTCCTTTTGAGCAACCTCAGCTGTTGCCTGTTTAACCCCTTCCTTTTTGGATTTCTTTATGGACTTAAGGGTTACATGATTTGATGTTGCTGATACAAAAGTGGCTTCAAACTCAGTTTTCATTTTATCCATTTTCTTTTTAATCTTTTCATTATGTTTGAGTTTTGAGCCCTTTTTATACCAGCAATCATCAGTAAGATGATTTAATAAACCACATATTTCACATGGTTTCTTCTTCATCTTATGTTGATCATCAACTAAAGAGGATGAAACAACTGAAGACTTTCTCTTCAGTGCTTTGAAAGCATTGTTTTCTTTCTTGACTTCCTCTTTAGTAGTCTTCAAACTCTTTCTACTGACAGTTTTCTTCTTTTCAGTACTGACAGTAGTTGGAGTTTGAACTTCAGGTGTTAAATCTTGCTCTCCAGTCCTTTCAGGACTTTCAGAATTAACTCCTGAGTTGATCAATTCATTGATCATGTGAGTGTCAGCAGTGGAACCATCAACATCAGCTGATAGGTTCTGAGAGGGCTTAGTGCTAACTTCTACTTCTGATAGTGTTGTATCAGAAAGTAGATCACATGATGAAATGGATTGGTTATTGCTCTCACCATCAGATTCTACCTCTGTTCTGGGAGTAAAATCTGTAGGTGGAGCAGTGTGATTGTAACCAATGCCAAACTTCACATTGGAAGCAGATTGCTTACTAAGAAGCATTTCAAAACCTTTGCATGATTGTACCCATCGATCACACTCTACTTGGGTGACTGCAAGGATTTCTTTGAGATCTTTGTACTTCTCTAGAAGTACCTCTTCCCTAGCCTTATAATCTGTGATTTGGCATCTAAGTTTGTAAATCTCTCATTCTTTTCATTAAGCACAAACTCAAATTCAGCTTTTCTTTTGGAAATTGTTTGTTCTAGCTCAATGTTCTTGTTAATCAAAGCTACATTTGCTTCTCTAATAGATGCAAATGCTGCTATGCATGTTTCAGAACATAATTTGGATTTTGTCTCAGAGGATACCTGTGATACCTTTGGTGTAGAGGCATTAGTGGATGAAGTGTCAGCAGAATCCAAAGCCATAAGAGCTAGATTTACAAAGGGACTGTCACCACCATGTTGACCAGCACCAGTGAACAGTTGTTCATGACCAGACAAATCATCTGGTAAACTGCTCCAGTCAACAACTCCTGGGGTGAAGAAGCTGTGTTGTTGAGGTTGAGTTTGTTGATGAGATTGGGAAGGTTGTGGTTCAGGCAATGCTTGTGGTTGTTGTGCAATTTGAGCTTGAACAGGATTTGGTTGAGGCATATAATAGCAGGGATAAGGATATGACATTTGACCCTGAGAAACAAAGTATGCAGGAGACCTAGGATGTGAATGATGACCAGAACCAGCAGGATGTTGCCCTCTGTTTTGTGGACTAGTACTAGGAAAAGTCACAAAGGGTGCAGAAGAGTTAGATCCAGTTGATCTACACTCTCTTGCAAAGTGTCCCAGCCTTTGGCATTTGTGACACCTCAACTTACTCTTGTCAAAACCAACTTTGGTTTTGCCAGAGAGTCCAGAAAATTTCCTGCCAGTTCTCTTATAGAACTTCTGAGATCTGATATTAATCAATGCCATTTGGCTCAGAATATCCATCTCTTCTAGATCATCATCAGCTATTCCTTTCAAATCATCCATGATGAAGCATAGATTGTCACTATTACTGCCAGAATGACTCTCAATACCAAAAACTGCATGATCAGAACTATTTGAAGAGAAATCAATATGCTCATCATAATTGCTTTCAGATGCAGCATATTCTGACTCATGACCAACCAAGGCAGTATTCCCTGGTACAAAGTCATCAGTGAGCTTTCCTGATGAGGACAGTTTCCTCTTCTGCTCTATCTCTCTTTCGAATGTAAGCAGTTTCCCATGAAGTTGGGTGAGAGATAGGCTATCCAGATTTGCACTGGAGCGTAGGACAATAGTGTATGTGTCCCATCTCTCAGGCAGTGATCTGAGGAACCTGTTATTCATCTGGCTATTGGTGTATTCCTGTTTCACCATTTTCAGCTCAGAGATCAAGCAGGAAAAACGCTCAAACTGTTGAGTCAGTGTCTCACCCTTTCTATGAGAGAATGTCTCATATTGTTGGGCAAGGATTTCTCTGTTGTTTGCTAAGACCTCATCTGTGCCACCGAATTTTTCCTTCAGGGCATTCCAGAGATCATGAGCAGTTTCATGATGCATAAGCCCTGAATAGATTTCATTAGGCAGTGCCATGGCCAGAATTCCATGGGCTTTAGCATCAATCTCAAACAGTTTCCAATCTTCATCAGAGTATTGTTCCTTCTTCTTTGGAACCATTTGATTGGTTTCCGGATTGTTCACCATAGGCTTATGTGGTCCATGTACCACAGATGTCCAACAACCTGAACTGTTAACAGACAGGTGATGAAGCATTCTTCACTGCCATATGTTATACTCGGTCCTAACCAACATCGGGGGCTTGGTTGAGGACCAGTATTGTGAGGATCATTAGAAGGAGTAGTCATCTCAGATTCAATCAAATTCAATTAAGCTATAACAGATTTAGAACAAAACACAACAACCAATTGAACCAAGAGAGATCTCAGAATAAATGAACGAAAGCGTCAGAAATTCAATAATCTATAACCAGTTCTTGCAAAATGCTAATTCAATCAAACATAGATATCAATTAGCAGTTTCAATGATCAATTGTTAGATCAATCAATGATTAACCAACTCTGATACCACTTGTTAGGATCAGTGATCTACGTTTGATTGATTAGAGAGTATAGCAGTGGAATTCTAACAATGAATTAGCCAATTCATAAGAACAAAAGGATATTCAATGTAAGAACACAGACGGTTATAGATAGAGAGAATTCTGCAGATATATTTCATTCAATATTCGCTTTCGTGGTAACAGAATGTCACACTTACAATTAGGTCGACACCTCTTATATAAGAGATGTGACGTCTGCTGATGTTACTTGATAGTGACATCTAACAGAATTATTCCAACTGAAACACAACTACTGAAGATGTCCAAACAGCTGACATCTTCTTACAAAAATACTAAGTGTTATCAGTTACTACAACTACTGAAAAACATAAAACTACTGAAACAATAACAACTGAAGAACATACTCTTCAGTTGTTTTACAAATACTGAAATAAAGAAACTACTAAAAGGTAAACCATCACAACTACTGAAGAAGACCTCTTCAGCTGTTGTGACAACGTTTGATAATTTGTCTTCAGCACTTGTGTCTTCAGACTTTGTCTTCAGCACTTGTGTCTTCAGACTTTGTCTTCAGCACTTGTGTCTTCAGACTTTGTCTTCAGCACTTGTGTCTTCAGACTTTGTCTTCAGCACTTGTGTCTTCAGACTTTGTCTTCAGCACTTGTGTCTTCAGACTTTGTCTTCAGCACTTGTGTCTTCAGACTTTGTCTTCAGCACTTGTGTCTTCAGACTTTGTCTTCAGCACTTGTGTCTTCAGACTTTGTGTTTTCAGACTTTGTAATCAGCTGTTGTGGTCTTTAGTAGTTGTTGTGATGTCTGTAGGACTTAAAGGTTTTTCTGATCCGGCTCATTGGTTCTTTTGGTCCAACAAGACACATTGCTATTTCAAGTATATGTGGATGACATCATCTTTGGTTCAACTAATCCAAAGCTCTACAAAGACTTTGAGAAGCTGATGAAAGACAGATTTGAAATAAGTGCCATGGGGGAACTCCATTTCTTTCTGGGAATTCAAGTGAAGCAAGTTGAAGATGGCATCTTCATAAGTCAGTCAAAGTATGTTCAGGACATACTCAAGAGGTTTAATATGACTGACTGTAAGATTGCTAAGACACCCATAGCCAGAAACCACTCTCTTGGTTCTGAACTTGAGGGGGAGTGTGTAGATAAGCATTTATATAGGGCTATGATTGGGTCTCTTATGTATCTTACTGCTAGCAGGCCTGATATCATGTTTGCTACATGTATTTGTGCAAGATATCAAGCCAACCCTAAGATGTCTCACCTTATCACCGTCAAGAGGTTTCTAAGATACCTCAAAGGTGCATCAACACTTGGACTATGGTATCCCAAGAATTCTGACTTCAATCTGTATGCCTATACAGATAGTGATTATGGTGGTTGCAACATGACTGCAAAGTTTACATTTGGGGGATGTCAATTTCTTGGTGGAAGGGTTGTCTCATGGCAATGCAAGAAACAATCTTGTGTCTCTGCATCAACTGCTGAAGCTGAATACATTGCTGCTGCAAGTTGCTGTGCTCAAGTACTTTGGATTCAAAATCAGATGCTGGCCTATGGGTTAAACTTCAAGGAGACTCCCATTCACATAGACAACAACAGTGCTATCTCAATCACAAAAAACCCTGTGCAGCACTCAAGGACAAAGCACATCAATATCAGGTATCATTTAATAAGAGATAACTATAAAAAGGGATTAATTAAACTAGTCAAGGTTCACACAGATGAACAATATGCTAATTTGTTTACAAAGGTTTTTGATGAACAGAGATTTAAATATCTTATATCAGCTATGGGATAATCAACCTTGAGTAGATCTTTGTTAAAACTAATTCTTATTATTTCTTAAAATATGTGTGTCCTAAGTTGTCTAGTTCATCACTTTCATAAGCTCATGTTTTCTTGGGATGAAAATTTCTTTTTGAAGATTTTCCTTAGATTTTTTGAAAATTTCTGATACTTCGGAAGTTATGTTTTTAACTTCGAAAGTAAATCATGCCTTCAAAATAAATATCTGTCTAAGAAATTTACCTTCGGAATAGTTTTCAAATTTATCTTCCGAAGCTAAAATACTTGTCTCAGACACTTAATCATTTTCAAGGACCATTTACTTCTGAAGCAAAATAACTCTCGGAAGCTTTGTTAGTTTATACACAAAGCACTCAAGTTTTAATTTTTCTTCCGAAGCAAAATTGTCAAACCTCTCAGGAAATTCTTCCGAAGTCATTTTAGCTTCGGAAGCTTTTTAATTAAAACTTCCGAAGATAATTAACCTTCGGAAGCTTTTTGATTTCCAAGAAAACTACTTTTTGAGCAAAAAGTAAACTACTCTTTCAGAGGTGGGACCGACATCCGGATTTCAAAGTTTATCCTCTTTTATTAAACTTTATCTGAAATCCTTCTCACATATAAACCCAACGGTTTCCCCCTCTTTCTATCATATGTTCTTCCTCCAAACCTAAAACCTCAAATTTCTCTCTGAAATTTCTTTCTTTTTTCTTTCTTCGTCCCTAAGCTACTTCAAAATGGCCAACCTTGCTCACAGAAATGATCCAACTTTACCATGCAGCTACACAAACAATACAATCAGTTACTCTTTTACGATCTGAGAAAGATCCTCATTTCTCAGAGGTTTGCCGTTTCTTAACTCTATCAAACTACTTCACCTCCCTAACCATTGATCCTCCACTCTACGAGGATCAGTTGCTTGAATTCTGGAAGACCTGCCAAGATCTCATTATAGTCAATACCTTCCCTCTGAATAAATCTTTTAGCTACCTACCGAGCTTTGAACCTTGGACCGTCAGTACCAGGAACACTATCCTTGACTTTATACAACCACATACAAGCTACCAGCTTCTGAATAACTGGTTATCAATCGATTCTCATGTTTCATTCTTTTCCAGGGAATTCATCTCCTCAACCATAGCATCATACTATCTATCACTTTCATCTGATGACATAGCCTCAACAAATTCAATGGCTCATAGATACTCTGCTCTTCAGCAGTTGTGAAAGCAACAACAGACATAACATGATCCTGCCTATATCTAATAGGAGCTACAACTTTTCTTCTAGGTCTACCTTTTGCAATGCTATGTGTAATATGAAGCTCATAATTCACTTCACCTTCAGTCCCACTGCTTGACCCAACAACCCTGTCTAAATCATCCTCATACTCCACCTCAATCTCAAATTTCTCTGGAAACTGAGACCGGATGTCAATACCTACCACATCCTTATATAATAAGCCTTCTTGGAACTCTACATCTCTGCATACAATTACCCGAGGTCCTTTTCCATCTAACCTTCATATTCTATATCCCTTGACACCTCCCCAAAAGAACACCCTTTTGAGCTCTCGCATCAAGTTTATCCTGACTAACATGAAAGTAGACCACTGACCCAATCACCCTCAGATGACTATAGTCAGGCTTAACTCTTGTCCACATCTCCATAGGAGTCTTCATACCCAAGCTCTAGATGGCAATCTTTTAATCAGATAAGCTACAGATGTAACTAATTCACCCTAGAAACCTTTTGGAAATCCAACATTAATCCTCATGCATCTAAGCCTTTCTAACAAAGTCATGTTCATCCTTTTAGCCAACCCATTTTGTTGGGGAGTACCGGTATAGTAAGATGTCTGGCTCTCCTATGAGTTCTACAAAACTCATTGAACTCACTATTACAGAATTACAGCCCCTTATCAGTTCTCAACTTCTTTACCTTCTTCTCACTCTGAGTTTCTACTAGAGTCTTTCACTCAACCAACTTTTTAAAAGCTTCATTCTTATGCTTAAGAACATACCCCAAACTCTCAGTGAGTAATCATCTATAATAGACAAGAAATAACTAGCTCCACCTAGGGTACTAGTTCTGGCGACCCCCATAGGTCAGAATGTACATAGTCTAACACATTAGTAGATATGTGCTTACCAGTCTTGAACTGATCTCTCTTACTTTTACCCAAAACACATGTCTCATAGAAACCTACATCATTCATCTTAACTCACTAATGTGCCTTGTTTTCATAACTCAATGAGACCTTGTTCACTAAGATGACCAAATCTCTTATGGCACACCAAAAAGCTATCATTCTTAGTAAGTGCCACACATGCACTTCCATGCATTGCCGATCCCTCTAATCTATATGTATTGTTACTCCCTTTACTACCAGTTAACAATACCAAGAAATCCTTAACAATTATAGCATTACCATCTTTCAACCTAACATAAAAGCTGACTGTAACATCTCGTATTTCCGTTAATTAAAAGTTAATTTTGTTAATTCTTATATGGTTCATTTATGTCATTTATGAAAACTTTGAGGGCTTGTTGAGTTAATTCGGGAGTTAATGAACTATTTTGCTTAACATTAATAATAATAATAATAATAATATTAATAATAATAATAATATCAATGATAAATTATAAAAAAGTTAACAAGTTAGTTTAATGATAAGCTTGAGGTTAGTAAAGAGGGCTTATTTGTCAATTTGGAAACTTAACATTTAACTTTTAAGCATAAAATGACAACTATTAAACTACAAGGGGGGTTTAATGTCAAAGTTAGAAACTTTAATATTAAAGTTCGTACGTAATATGCCAATTGATAAAACCACAGGGGTCAAACATGCAAATTGCAAAATCCGAACCCCTTACTCGCGTTTTTCCGGCCACAACTCCGGCCACCCTCCGGCCGGAGTCCGGTGGCCCTAAAACCTCAGTTTTCTTTCGAATTGAAACCCCCAAAATCGTGGCAACCGATCGGAAACATGAATCGAACCCAAAGATGTCACTTAAATGCGTTTAATAACCGGTTACAAACTCCAATTGAATGTATAACCGAAACCTTAAAACCCCGTAATCATTCGAGCCTTAATCACCAATAATAAGTCAATTAATTCAACTCTAACGAACGTTTATCTAAGTCTAATCGGTTGCAAGTGCCAATTACACCTGAAACCCACAAATTCACCTTGTTCGATTACCATGTTCGTCGCGAACCTGCTAGCTAAACGAGAGCCACCTTCCGAGTGTTTTAAACTCCAATTGATTAGGGGTTTTGCATCAAGAACACTGTTCGAAGCTTCCCACGAGTTCAATTTGGTTTCCATCATCTTTTGCACATCCATCAAATTCGGTTCTTGGCCGAGACCTGCTCCACACCAAAGGGCATCGATTCGACCTCAATCAAGTGAGTAAATCACATCATCACCCTCGGTTTTTCTTAATGAACAAAAGCCCTATGATTAATTTGGCTAACAAACTCGAATTGATCTTCAATTTGATCGAACATGGTTCTAGGGTTCATATGGGAATTGGGGTTTTTCATTCGCAATGGTTTTAAGATTTAAAACCAGGTTATAACCGCGGCTGGAAGCCTGGTTCACTGTTAAGACAATGTTTCCCCATACATGAGGTCACGGGTTCGAACCCAGGCACCTCATGTAATTTTTTTAAAAGCCTTTTGGCTTAAAATTAATTATAGAAAATTTATAATAATTATAAAAATGAATTTTATAAACCCTAAATATTTTTAAAGTCATCTAATTATTTCTTAGAATTTATTCTTGTAAAACTTTGTAATATTTTAATATAAAATTATTCACAAATGTAATAATTAAATATTTCTATAAAAAAATTAGATTGTTATACGAATGAGTTTATGTAAAAATTAAATTTTTACTTGAATCATTAATAAATCGTACACCTTATTCGATTAAAGTTATATGATACTCAAACCAATAACAATGAAATTACAATTTTGTAAGAATATTTCCTTATTTTGCAAAATAAATAAATACACATATATATATATTAATAACTAAAATGGGCTTACAAAACCTCTCTTAAATCCTAAGGAACCTAGTCCATGTTTAATGATAAACCTCATTAACCTAAATCTTGAAACATTTATATATTTAGGTGTCTTGTGACGTTTTACCTTGGAGCGGCATATATTATTTCTTATTAATCGCCATTATATATTTATTGTCATGTGAGTTTTCCTTGCCCCTTTTTTTACATTTTTCACACTATTTTGGGGTGAAACATGATACTTATACATCGTGCACTTATAAACGTTTGAGACTTGTAATGCACTTGCAATTCATCTTTATATTTTGTCATGGTTATTTGTGTGTTGTAAGTGATTATATGAGATACATAGTTTGTTTACAATCATTAACTATTGCTAGCCTGGCGACGTCTTAGATCTTTGGGCCTGACAAGCCTATTTGGTGCTAAAGTCGATGTATTGCCGACTCCTAGGAGCCGTATGCTTGTGCACTAGGGAACCAAATACACTTAGCCAATCTTTTATACTTGTAATCAAGTCGAGGTTTGGTTGTAACGATATGTGTTCTATAACCTTACTAGCTTATAACTTATGACATGAATTGCTACTTGTAACTTTCTTTTTCATATTATGTATGAAAACCTTGGAAACTCACCAACTATTTTTATTGACTCTTATTTTATTCAGTTTCAGGTCAACCTCAAGCTTAATGTGATCTTTTTGAAACATGTTATAACCTAGATTTGGACCTAGTAAATGGAATAAAAAGTTTACCTTATGTTTTGTTGCATTTGAACTTATTTCTTGTATAAGACTTATGATTGTAATTTCCATTTCAAGACTTATGATAATAATATTTACAATTTAATATAACGTTATGTGGCTGTGAACAATCTTAACCCTCACATCTCGACGTTTCCGCCGTTAAGGTTGGGGTGTGACAGATTGGTATCAGAGCCCATAACTATAGGGATTTAGGTTATTAGTAATGGTGACCTAGACTATAGCATATGCATGAACCTCATAGGATAATATTTATATTCTTGGAAATATATATATATTGTTACATGCTACATAATGCTATACTTCACTTATGTGCAACTTGATGCCTTAGCATAGGTTGCCTTGTAATTGTCTAAACTTTGTTACTTGTCTCCCTAAACTTAACTTTGACTCATTGACTCTCCCCGACAAATGAAACTTCTTAATCTTATTCTCGTCAACACGTGGAATCGTATATTTATGCTTAAGAATTAAATCTTTAGACTTATGTCTAATCTATGTAAATCTCATCATGGTTTTGATTTCATAAACCAAAGAAGTTTGTGTGATACATGGACACCTGTATTCTGGATTTCCTGGCAAAAGGCCCTCGGGCTAAGGCAAGCATATCGCATAAATCCTACGGGACTAGTTATGCTTACCTGGGGATTTCTGGGATGAGTGATAAACCATGGTCAACATACACAAATTTCTAAGGCGAATGGGTCAACTTACCTTGACGTGTCAACGTTTCCAAATGCTAATGCGTTACCAAATGGAACCATTCCATGTGCCTTACAACTTTTTGCCTTATCCTTGTTGAACATTAATCCTTGTTATTCCAATTCTCATATCTAACTCATTTGTATATTCCAGCATGTCTCGTCATCATGGAAAGCGTGGAAGTTCCGATCGTAAGTTAGCCGCCATGATTGCTCGACAAATGGCTGCTGTCATTCTGACCATGGTTGCTGAACTTAATAGCACCTTAATGACCAACGCTAGCAACAATGGAAATGGTCATGGAGAGAATAGCAACAATCAAAACGGGAACAATCAACACGGAATAATCAAACTTGCACCTTCAAACACTTCAGCTCTTGCAAGCCCACTAGTTTTAGTGGCAAGGAAGGAGCCACTGGCCTTCTTGAGTGGTTCGAAAGCATGGAGAATACCTTTATCAATTGTGAGTGTCCTGATGCACTCAAAGTTCGTTATGCCACTAGTATGTTCCAACAAAGGGCTCTTACCTGGTGGAATAGCGAGAAGAGGAATCGTGGACCCGATGCTATTCTAGCACTTACATGGGAAGAGTTCAAGAACATCGCCATCGCGAAGTTCTGCCCAAGAAGTGAATTGCAAAAGTTGGAAGAAGAGTTTTTGGAATTTGAAACAAAATGATGGTGATCATTTGGCCTACTCAACTAGGCATCATGAGTTGAGTATACTGCTGCCCCATATGGTCGACACTGTTCCCCGCAACATCGAGAAGTTCATTAAGGGTGTACCACCCCAAATTCAAGATGTTGTGGTGGGTAGCCGACCCACAACCTTGGAAGAAGCCATTACAATCACCGCTCAACTCACCGAGAACCATATAAGAGCGGGCACCATGTCTGTGAAGGGTGCAAAGAAGGTGGAGAAGACGGCTACCGAGGCGGTTAAGGAGACCAAAGCTGAACCGTCTAACAGCCACAACAACAACAAGAAGCGCAAGTTCACACCGGCGCGTAACTATGTCGTGGCTGCACCCAAACAACCCCAAAGACAACTTGTACCTGCGGCTACATCTGTGGCACAAGTGCCTGGGGCTAGGGCTTATGCTGGTCCTCAACCGATGTGCAACACGTGTAGGTATCATCATCCGGGGAATCAACCATGCCGCATTTGCACCTTATGCGGTAAATATGGTCATTTGGTGGAGACTTGCCACCGTGCACCTAACAATGCCGCTGTGGTCACAAACCGTGTTTGCTACAACTGTGGGAAACCTGGCCATTTTCGCCCACAATGCCCTCGTCTTGTGGGTAATGTTCCACAAGCCCGAGGACGTGCTTTCAACATCAATGCTAATCAAGCACAAGCAAACAACGATGTGGTGAATGGTACGTTAACTCACCCTTAAATTTTGTGATCAAATTCATTTCATATTTTACCTGTATTGTTAAATACCTTAAAAATTGAACAGGTATGTTCCTTATTAACAAAACTTATGCCTATGTCCTATTTGATTCTGGAGCCGATAAAAGTTTTGTTTCATTAGAGTTTGAACCCATACTTGCTAAGCCACATACGAAACTAGAAAGACCTTTTACTGTTGAAGTTGCGATGGAGAACCGATCACCGTTGACGTTATCATTCGTGATTGCATCTTAAGTCTTGACACGCATGATTTTCTTATCGATCTTATCCCTATGAAACTTGGAAGCTTTGACGTCATCATTGGTATGGATTGGTTAGCCAAACACCATGCCGAGATCATTTGTTTCGAGAAGTGCATCGTATACCGTTACCCTCTGGAGATACGTTGAAGGTGTTCGG
The DNA here is from genome assembly GCA_025506515.1 of Flaveria trinervia. NCBI lineage: Eukaryota > Viridiplantae > Streptophyta > Magnoliopsida > Asterales > Asteraceae > Flaveria > Flaveria trinervia. The sequence goes on from CM046452.1 coordinate 2,165,743, forward strand.
TGAAAAATCTTCTAAAGGGCTTAAACTCATGTCTTGCACTCAAGCCCGAAAGTGCTTAACAAGAAGTATATGGCCTTCTTGGCTTATGTGGTCAACACGAAAGTCAAAGGGAAAGAACTTAAGGATGTCCCTATCGTACGAGACTTTCCTGAAGTATTTCCCGATGACCTTAGTGGTTTACCTCCCGTGCGTGAAGTCGAGTTTAAAATTAACTTGATACCGGGAGCAAACCCCGTGGCCAAGTCACCATATCGGCTTGCACCATCTGAAATGCAAGAACTTTCTTGTCAACTGCAAGAGCTGTCCGAGAAAGGCTTCATCCGTCCTAGTTCTTCGCCTTGGGGTGCACCTGTTCTTTTCGTGAAGAAGAAAGATGGATCGTTCGTATGTGCATCAATTATCGCGAGCTTAACAAACTTACCATCAAGAATCGTTATCCTCTTCCTCGCATCGATGACTTGTTTGATCAACTTCAAGGAGCTGCCATATTCTCGAAAATTGATCTACGTTCTGGATATCATCAATTACGAGTTCATGAGGATGACATCCCAAAGACCGCTTTCCGTACTCGTTATGGACACTATGAGTTTATGGTGATGCCTTTTGGTTTAACCAATGCTCCTGCTGTCTTCATGGATCTCATGAACCGAGTATGCAAGCCTTATCTAGACAAGTTTGTGATCGTCTTTATTGATGACATACTTATCTATTCCAAGTCCAACACCGATCATGAGCTGCATTTGAGATTGGTTCTTGCGTTGTTAAAGAAAGAGCAATTGTACGCAAAGTTCTCGAAGTGTGATTTCTGGCTCGGAAGTTCAATTTCTAGGACACGTGGTGAATAGCCAAGGAATTCACGTTGATCCTGCAAAGGTGGAAGCTGTGAAGAATTGGTGTGTTCCTACAACTCCTACCGAAGTTCGTTCTTTTCTTGGTCTTGCTGGTTATTATCGGTGATTCATTGCCAATTTCTCGAGGATCGCGAAGCGCTCACTACTTTGACACAAAAGAAAAACCATTCGAGTGGGGTTCCGAGCAAGAAGAAGCTTTTGAAGCGTTAAAGCATAAGTTGTTCAATGCTCCTATATTGACCCTACCCGATGGAAACGACGATTTCACCGTGTATTGTGATGCATCTAAGCAAGGCCTTGGTTGTGTTCTCATGCAACGAGGGAAGGTCATAGCTTATGCGTCGGACAATTGAAGGTTCACGAGGTGAATTATACAACACACGATCTCGAGCTTGGTGCTGTTGTATTTGCTTTGAAGATTTGGAGGCACTACCTGTATGGTACGCAATGTATAGTCTACACCGATCACAAAAGCCTTCAACACGTTTTCAATCAAAAAGATCTCAACATGAGACAACGTCGTTGGGTGGAGTTGATTAGTGACTATGATTGTGACATTCGTTACCATCCTGGTAAAGCAAACGTTGTAGCCGATGCACTGAGCCGGAAGATTCACAACAAGATGATTTCATTCCAAGAAATTCACGATCGACGTCAATGGTTTGACACCTTGGGTGAGTTCGATACTGAAATCCGATTAGATGTCAACGAGACCATCGTACTACTACAAAACCTGAGAATAGATAGTGACATCGAGTCTAGCATCCTGGAGGCTCAACAAATGGTACAACGAGAAGGAAGAATGAAGGATGAGTTGGAGCATAATCTTCTAACTCAATTGGAAACAAAACCCAATGGGTTGATGTACTTCGCCAATCGTATTTGGGTTCCAAATCGCGATAACATTCGTACCTTTATTATGAACGAAGCTCATCAAACTCGTTATTCTATTCATCCTGGTTCCGATAAGATGTACATGGACCTACGTGGTCAATATTGGTGGCTTGGAATGAAGAAAGACATAGAGACTTATGTAGCTAAGTGCCTCACATGTACGAAGTTATAGCCGAACATCAACGTCCAAGTGGATTACTTGAGCAACCCGAGATTCCTATGTGGAAATGGGACACATATCCATGGACTTCATAACAAAGCTACCCCGAAACTCCCGAGGACATGATAGCATATGGGTGATTGTTGACCGATTGACCAAGTCGGCACATTTTATACCCATATGTGACACTTACAAGACATCAAAGTTAGCTCGTATATACGTTGATGAGATTGTAAGTCGTCATGGGGTACCTCTGCACATCATATCTGACCGAGATGCTCGTTTCACTTCACATTTTTGGTCGTCTATGCAAGAACTTTTGGGTACACAATTGGATCTAAGCACGGCTTACCATCCTCAAACTGATGGTCAAACCGAGCGAACGATCCAAACTTTGGAGGATTTGCTACGTCTCTGTGTTCTTGACTTTGGTGGCGATTGGGATATGCATCTACTGCTCGCGGAATTTTCGTATAACAATAGTTACCACTCGAGTATCAAGATGGCACCGTTTGAAGCACTTTATGGTCGTAAATGTCGTTCACCGATCTGTTGGACCGACATTGGTGAAAACTTCATCACTGGTCCTGAACTTATACAAGAGACGACCGATAAGGTTTCTATCATTCGCAAGAACCTTGAAGTGGCGAGAAGTCGTCAAAAGAGTTATGCTGACAAGCGACATAAGCCATTAGAATTCCAAGATGGGGAGATGGTTCTTCTCAAGGTTTCACCGTGGAAAGGTGTGGTTCGCTTTGGAAAGAAGGGCAAACTGGCTCCAAGATTTGTAGGACCTTTCAAAATCCTGAAAAGGATTGGGAAGTGGCTTATAAACTAGAGTTACCTTCCGACCTTAGTGGAATTCATCCGGTGTTCCATGTCTCAATTTGAGAAAGTTTTTGGCCGACGAAAGCCTGTATGTTCCGCTGGAAGACATTCAGATTGACGAGTCATTACATTTTGTCGAGAAACCTGTAGAGATCATGGATCGTATAATGAAGAAGACTAGAACCACAACAACCCCAATCGTCAAGGTTCGTTGGGAAAATAAACGTGGCGCTGAATTTACTTGGGAACGCGAGGAGCACATGAAGAGGAGATACCCGTTCTTATTTGTATAGTTTCATTTCTTTAAATTTCGGGACGAAATTCTTAAGTTGGGGAGACTGTAACATCTCGTATTTCGTTAATTAAAAGTTAATTTTGTTAATCTTATATGGTTCATTTATGTCATTTATGAAAACTTTGAGGGCTTGTTGAGTTAATTCGGGAGTTAATGAACTATTTTGCTTAACATTAATAATAATAATAATAATAATATTTAATAATAATAATATAAATGACAAATAAAAAAGTTAACAAGTTAGTTTAATGATAAGCTTGAGGTTAGTAAATCGGGCTTATTTGTCAATTTGGAAACTTAACATTTAACTTTTAAGCATAAAATGACAACTATTAAACTACAAGGGGGGTTAATGTCAAAGTTAGAAACTTTAATATTAAAGTTCGTACGTAATATGCCAATTGATAAAACCACAGGGGTCAAACATGCAAATTGCAAAATCCGAACCCCTTACTCGCGTTTTTCCGGCCACAACTCCGGCCACCCTCCGGCCGGAGTCCGGTGGCCCTAAAACCTCAGTTTTCTTTCGAATTGAAACCCCCAAAATCGTGGCAACCGATCGGAAACATGAATCGAACCCAAAGATGTCACTTAAATGCGTTTAATAACCGTTACAAACTCCAATTGAATGTATAACCGAAACCTTAAAACCCCGTAATCATTCGAGCCTTAATCACCAATAATAAGTCAATTAATTCAACTCTAACGAACGTTTATCTAAGTCTAATCGGTTGCAAGTGCCAATTACACCTGAAACCCACAAATTCACCTTGTTCGATTACCATGTTCGTCGCGAACCTGCTAGCTAAACGAGAGCCACCTTCCGAGTGTTTTAACTCCAATTGATTAGGGGTTTTGCATCAAGAACACTGTTCGAAGCTTCCCACGAGTTCAATTTGGTTTCCATCATCTTTTGCACATCCATCAAATTCGGTTCTTGCCGAGACCTGCTCCACACCAAAGGGCATCGATTCGACCTCAATCAAGTGAGTAAATCACATCATCACCCTCGGTTTTTCTTAATGAACAAAAGCCTTATGATTAATTTGGCTAACAAACTCGAATTGATCTTCAATTTGATCGAACATGGTTCTAGGGTTCATATGGGAATTGGGGTTTTTCATTCGCAATGGTTTTAAGATTTAAAACCAGGTTATAACCGCGGCTGGAAGCCTGGTTCACTGGTTAAGACAATGTTTCCCCATACATGAGGTCACGGGTTCGAACCCAGGCACCTCATGTAATTTTTTTTTAAAGCCTTTTGGCTTAAAATTAATTATAGAAAATTATAATAATTATAAAAATGAATTTATAAACCCTAAATATTTTTAAAGTCATCTAATTTTCTTAGAAATTATTCTTGTAAAACTTTGTAATATTTTAATATAAAATTATTCACAAATGTAATAATTAAATATTTCTATAAAAAAATTAGATTGTTATACGAATGAGTTTATGTAAAAATTAAATTTTTACTTGAATCATTAATAAATCGTACACCTTATTCGATTAAAGTTATATGATACTCAAACCAAACAATGAAATTACAATTTTGTAAGAATATTTCCTTATTTTGCAAAATAAATAATACACATATATATATAATTAATAACTAAAATGGGCTTACAAAACCTCTCTTAAATCCTAAGGAACCTAGTCCATGTTTAAATGATAAACCTCATTAACCTAAATCTTGAAACATTTATATATTTAGGTGTCTTGTGACGTTTTACCTTGGAGCGGCATATATTATTTCTTATTAATCGCCATTATATATTTATTGTCATGTGAGTTTTCCTGCCCCTTTTTTTACATTTTTCACACTATTTTGGGGTGAAACATGATACTTATACATCGTGCACTTATAAACGTTTGAGACTTGTAATGCACTTGCAATTCATCTTTATATTTTGTCATGGTTATTTGTGTGTTGTAAGTGATTATATGAGATACATAGTTTGTTTACAATCATTAACTATTGCTAGCCTGGCGACGTCTTAGATCTTTGGGCCTGACAAGCCTATTTGGTGCTAAAGTCGATGTATTGCCGACTCCTAGGAGCCGTATGCTTGTGCACTAGGGAACCAAATACACTTAGCCAATCTTTTATACTTGTAATCAAGTCGAGGTTTGGTTGTAACGATATGTGTTCTATAACCTTACTAGCTTATAACTTATGACATGAATTGCTACTTGTAACTTTCTTTTTCATATTATGTATGAAAACCTTGGAAACTCACCAACTATTTTTAATTGACTCTTATTTTATTCAGTTTCAGGTCAACCTCAAGCTTAATGTGATCTTTTTGAAACATGTTATAACCTAGGATTTGGACCTAGTAAATGGAATAAAAAAGTTTACCTTATGTTTTGTTGCATTTGAACTTATTTCTTGTATAAGACTTATGATTGTAATTTCCATTTCAAGACTTATGATAATAATATTTACAATTTAATATAACGTTATGTGGCTGTGAACAATCTTAACCCTCACATCTCGACGTTTCCGCCGTTAAGGTTGGGGTGTGACACTGACTTCTTAAAAGTCCCTAGTGATAACAAACTCCTTTTCAAACTAGGAATGTACCTGACATCATTAATATCAATCTCAATGCCATTATGCAACTTAAATGTGATAGTACCTGACCCTGGAATTTCACAAGGCTGATCATCCCCAAGCTTTACTTCACCAAGATCTTCCATCTTCAACTCTTTAAAGAACTCTTTGATAGGAGTCATATGAAAAGAACATCCTGAATCATTCCCCCATGTCCTTATCATAAGACACATTCAGAACATCAGAGCTATCATAGCCATCCATACATCCTTCGGATACATGGCTAGTTTGCCCTTTTACCGAACTTGACTCATTTCCCTTCTTCCTCCTCTTCGGGCAGTCTTCTTGAGATGTTTTTTTAATTACATACATAGAACCTTCGTTTGGTCTTGATCTAGCTTGACCCTTGCCTTTTGAGAACTCTGTTTTGGTCTCCGCGCGCACTAACACCCATCACTTGAATCTTCTTGTACATTACTTTTTTTCTTCAATTCCTTTGAATTCATGGCTACAAGAACCTCTTCCATTGATAATGTCTCTAACCATACATCAATGTATCAACAAAGTGTTCATATACTTTGCAACGAAGTCAAGAAGATGATGGCTTGATCTTCATCTTCTAATTTCGTGTCAATATTTTCAAGATCCAAGATAAGTTTGTTAAACTCATTTATGTGATCTTTCAAGTCTTGTTTGCTGCCATGTGAAACGTATATAGTCATTTCCTCAGATACAGTCAATTTGTCAACGACTTCGTCATGTACAGACTTTCAAGCTTTGCCCAAATTCCACCAGTCGAGTCTTCTTTCGACACTTCTCGAAGCACTCAATCTTCCAAGGACAAAATTATCGCACTGTGCGCCTTTTCCATGATCTCACATTTTTCTTTCTCTATCAAATCAGCTGGCAAATTTTCCTACCCTGCGAGTGCTCCCACCAAACCCTGGTGTACAAGCAGCGCTCACATCTTGACACGCCATAACCCGAAATCATTCTTTCCATCAAACTTTTCAAGATCGAACTTCGTGGACACCATCTCTAATTCTTCAATTTCCCTTCTGATCACCGCCGTGATCACCTTCTTTCTTCAATTGAGCCAAACTTGGCTCTGATATCAATTGTTGTAAAACCAATCAAAGAAAGAAAAATATTAAAAAACAAATTAACCACTAAATAATTCAACTGTTATTGAATATTAGAAAGTTAATACGCTATGAAAACTATGAGATATAAACATTAAGCTCTCTATTTTAAACGGAAATTGGTCCTTATATATACGAATCAGGCCTAACAACATTTAACAAACTATTTACAATTTAGCCCCTTCATGTTTAGCAAACATATTTTCCGAAGGTAAATTTTACTTCCGAACTTAAAGAAACTTCCGAAGAGTAAACACCACTTCTTCCGAAGCCAACAATCTTCTTTCGAAGCTAACATGATTTCTTCTGAAGCATTATTACACTTCTATGATCAACTCTAACTTTCCACAAGTTGAATAATCATAAGCAAATGAAACAAAGTTGAACCGAACCAAATCGAATCATGGTCAATTATGATAAGGGTAATAAATGAGCCCTAAGATCTTACCGAGGAAAAAGTTAGGTCGACCCCTTAGTGGGATGCTTATGTTCTTCGTAGCCTAGCTTTCTACGAGCCAATAATGGATTTCTAACTTCATATTCCATTTAAATGACCAACTAGTATTCAAGACTTCAAGCTAAAATTTAAATATAATTACATGAAACAATTAAAATAACAAATGACTAAATCCAAACTTTAAATTCTTTGACTATCACATATTCAATTTAGACATGAAACAACAAACAAATTTAATTAATTTAAATATTGGATCAGTGACGAACCAAATTTTTTTATTGAATGCAAAAATGGGACGATTACATAATTTAGAGGGTTTTGGTGGGGGGAGGCAATGGCGGACCTACATGTTGTCGAGGGGTAGCATCCGCTACCCCTCAACTTTTAACGCGTAGTGTTAAAAAAAATACGTTCAAATGGCAGACCTCCTATTGCTAGTTATCATCCTAATCAAATGGATGACATAAGAAGACACTATCTTGTTAAAAAGGCTTTTCAACCACGAAATCATAAATTTCCATTCAAAGAGTATTCTAGTGGGCAAAGACGTTTTAATGTTAAATGGTTTGATGTATATCCGTGGTTAGAGTATAGTACTAAAGTGGACAAAGCCTATTGTTTATATTGTTATTTGTTTAAAGAAAATGTTGGCAATCAAGGTGGAAGAGATACTTTTTCAAGTTCAAATGAAGGGTTTTGTAATTGGAGTAAACCGGATGCCTTAAAAGACCATGTTGGATCAGTTAACAGTCATCATAATAAGGCAATGCAAAAATGTGATGAACTCTTGAAACAAAAACAATCTATTGATGTTAAGTTAAATACGATAAGTGATCAAGAAAAAATTGCAAACTGGTATAGATTATTGGGATCTGTTATTAGCGCTAGATTTTGCCTAGAAAATACTTTACCATTTCGAGGTCATGATGAATCGGAGAAATCTCGTTCGAAGGGTTGTTATCTTTCAGTATTAAAGTTGGTTAGTGAGAATAATCTGGAGATTGATAAGTACACATTAGGGAATGCAAAGAAGAATAATAAATTAACAGCTCCATCTATACAAAAGGAGATTATTGATTGCTTTGCGAAAGAGGTAACAAAAAAGATTTGTGAAGAAATCAAGGATAATGTGTTTGGATTGTTAATAGATGAGTCTAGTGACGTATCTTTAAAGAACAAATGGCGGTAGTTTTGAGATGTAGATAAACTTGGGGTTGTTAGAAAGTTTTATTGAAATTGCTCATGTGAAATATACAACTTCTTCTACTCTTAAAGAAGCCATTTTTCTTTGTTAGCAAATAACCAGCTGAGTATTGATCAAGTAAGTACTAAAATTTATACTTTTAGTTTCTACAATTAAACTTTAATATAATTTAATTATTATTTTGCAATTGTTTATTTTTAAAACAGGTTAGAGGTCAAGGTTATGATGGTGCAAGCAATATGCGAGGAGAGTTTAATGGCTTAAAAGCAATGATTATTAAAGATAATCCATCGGCACATTACATACATTGCTTTGCTCATCAACTACAACTAGTGATTGTGGCGGTTGCAAAAAAGTATGAAGGTGTTAAAGAGTTTTATGATTATCTTAACATGGTTGTTAATATGGTTTCTGCTTCTTGCAAACGAAAAGATATGTTATGGAGGCAAAAAGAAAGAGTGTGGAGGAAGGAATTCTTTCAGGTGAAATTAAGACCGGAAAAGGATTAAATCAAGAGAGTTCCATAGTAAGAGCCGGAGATACAAGATGGGGTTCTCATCATGCAACAATCATAAGTGTGCTTAAATTATTCCGGAAGTTGTTGACGTGCTTCGTTATGTTAAAAAAGAAGGAGACAACACTCAACAATGAACTAGTGCAAAAGGTATTTATCGTATTTTAAAAAACTTGAGTTTGTTTTTTATGCACACTTGATGGAAGATATTTTGGGACACACAAATGTTTTATCTAAACATCTTCAAAAAAAAAGTCAAGACTTATTAGAAGCGAGTAAGTTGATAAATGGAACAAAGCAAGCGTTGAATGATTTAAGACAAAAGGGGTTTGATGCTATGTTAGAAAAGGTGATTTGTTTTTGTGAAAAAATCATATTAAGGTGTTGGATATGATGGAAAGTTATGGTAACCCAAGAAATCGAAAGAATGTCATTACTAATCGACATCATTTTGAGGTTGAGATTTTTAATACGGTTTTGGATATGCAAATTCAAGAATTGGGAAATCGATTTAATGAGGTATCAACTACATTGGTAGATAATATGTGGGTTTAAATCCTTGTAATGGATTTTCAAAGTTTGACATATCTAAAATAGTGGCTTTTTCTGAGATGTATCCGATTGATTTTAATATGAATGAAAGAGGATGTATTTTGGGTGAGCTTAAAGTGTTTTATCACTCGGTAAAAGAAGATGATAGATTTAAAAACTTGAATGGAATGTGTCATCTTGCTCGGCTAATGGTGAAAACCGGAAAAAATCTATATTTTCCTTTGTTTTATCGGATATGAAGTTAGCATTGACTTTACCGGTTGCAACAGCAACGGTTGAAAGATGTTTTTCTAAACTGGAGCTTATCAAGACGGATTTACGAAATCGAATGGGGGAGGAATATTTGAACAATGCTCTAGTATGTGCGGTTGAAAGGGAAACGTTTGATGAAGTGACAAATGAGGATGTAATGCTTCGTTTTCAAACTTTGAAAAATCGAAGAGGTGAATTCTGAGATCAATTAGGTATTTCATTAACTTTTTTTATTATCATGTTTTTTACTTATTTATATTAATGTACAATAAAAAAATTTAAATTACGTTACCCCTGAAATATATTTCTAGATCTGCCACTGGGGAGAGGCGCTTGTAATTTTTACATACATATAACATGAAAATAATTTACAGGTAGATCCGCCCATGGTGATTGGGGGAATTAGTATCGTTTGATTATTAGTAGAATATATTTGTAAATTTAAATCTGATTATATGTTGTAAATTTAAAACAATTATGTTTTTTTAGTTTATGAGTAGATAATGTAGAGTTTTATGTAATTTATAGTAATTATAGGTTATTATGTAACTAATTGTAAGGGGTAATTTATAAATAATATTATAAATACTATTTTACCTTTAAAAATGGTTGTACCTTGTGCATTGAATGATGTAAGTGTTCTTAATTAATGATATTTTAAAATACATTTCTCATATATTTTATATATAATATAGATAAACAAGTTAATAATTGTTCATAACCAAAATCGAATGATTATAAAAACCTGAAAACCAAAACCTTAGTCTCCCCACTTGACCATAAAATCGCACTATTGTTGTACCAAGGCGTCTTTAGTTGACCATAAAATCGCACTATTGCCGTACCAAGACGTCTTTAGACAAGTTATTGTCGACCTTCCCCTTGCGACCATTGTTGTTGCATCCATCGAGGCAACTCCATCGCAATCCGCCCGTCGTGTGAGTCAAGAGGTCAAGCAATTGGAGTGAAATCTTTACAGGTGTACGTTTGGTAAAGTCCACAAAGCAAAGTTCACGTTATTCTTTGCAACTTTGTTGTTTTGTTCTTCAATTAATGATTAAACTGACTTTAAATTAGGTCTTTTGGGTTTCATCTCCACAAGAAGCTTAGCTAATGATTTTCGTCTAACAATTCATGTGAAAGTTTAGAATTTCTTATACATACCGTTTTATTTAATAAATTTATTAATCCTTGATATATGTAGGAACACAATCCACAAAACTAACACAAATGTATATTAATCTAGCAATTTAGATTACAATATAGAGAAATAAGAATATTTACGAGTAAAGAAATAAAATAAAGAAAACTAAAAATAAACTAAGAATTAAGAAACAGGCTTGGCTAAAGATTTCTGTTCAACAAGTGTTCTTTGAAATTAATTTTGGGCCACTCAAGTGAATTTAGGAAAAACAGTCTAAGCAAAATGTGTTATCAGAAGTAACCGAACACCTGAAAATATACTCTAAACACGAGTGTTTGAAGTAGAAAACATAGAAAATCTTCTTGTTGTAGTTTGAAAAATGTGTCACCCAACCGAATTATAGATCCATTGTAAAATTTAACTTTTCTTTTTTAATCATCATTATGGGGTTTTTATTCACTCACATCAACCAAAACTTCATCCACAACTTAATCCAAAAAATCATTGTGGTGGATTTGTTTTCTCATTATAAAATTCTCGGTAGTAATGAAGCAGTATGATAGTTTTTCACAAAATCAAATCCCGATGCAATATATGCAATAATTCGTAATCGGAGTTAAAATATTTTTTAACACTAAATTAATTATTATATTACTTCAAACTAATCTACTTAATATTTAAGTTTAATGTTTAAACTTTTTTTTGTTAAAAACAAAGCTTCTATTAAATGGTCTAGTCTTATGTATGCGAAATTTCAATTAGATAACATTGAGGATGAACAAAACCAACCGACATCGATGTTTCTAACTTAAATTCAAGTTTCAATTTGATATTTATGATAAATGACTAAATCAACGTATACGATCAATCATAAAAGTTCTATGAATCTTGATATACGAAAATTGATTTTTTTCTCTATTATGATTGTATTGATATAATGAATGTCAGTTGGATATCAATTGTTGATCATATCTTGAGATATGGGTTTAAACATGAAATCACATTCATATTGATTCAATCTAGTAATAGAGATTACTTGTGGGAGCTCAGATGTAAGACATTGAAGATGAAGACGTCATACATTGGTTTCTGATAGGATGTTTGACCCTTGACGAGAAAGACGGAGAGTGGGAGCTAAGATCTGAGACATTGAAAATGGAGACGTCATACATTGGTTCCTGATAAGATGTCTAAGTCTTGATGAGAGAGAGAGAGAGACGGCTAGGATAGAAGTTTATTTGACATATCTTAATCTTATATTTATAAACGTACATCTAAAAAGAAACTCTAATTAAAATATATATAGGAGATTTAGGTTAATAGCCCATTATGTTAAGGATTAATAACAACAAATTGGTAAAGATATTCAATGGTGTGAATGCACGCTATTACATAATTCCAATATGTATTCTTATTCGATACTTGTTTCCACCATTCAACAATACATAGTTAGATGATTTGATAAATTTATATCGCAAAATCAATTATAAATTTATGGAATCATCTAACTATGAATTGTTGAATGGTGGAAACAAGTACCCTAGTATCAAATAAGAATACATACTGGAATTACGTAATAATGTGCACTCACACCATTGAATATCTTTACCAATTTGATGTTATTAATCCTTAACATCATGGGCTATTAACCTAAATCTCCTATATATACTTTAGTTAGAGTTTCTTCTTAGATGTACGTTTATAATATAAGATTTTGTGATATAACTTAACATTATTTATATGAATTGTAGTTATAATACATGCCCAAAATTTGTTTTCCTTGAAGTTGATTCTATACTTATATTTTGTCCTCAAATGTATGTAGATGCATCTAATTTGTTTAAGCTTCTTATTAATAAAAGTTAAATTAATATGTTAATGATATATAATTCAAGGACAATAGAAACAAAAAAATCATATCCAGTCGTTTGACTCGTATTTAATGTTTAAAGCTTTTACTAAACGATAAGAAATTTTATTAAAATGTGACCTAACAAGATACTAGGTCAATGGACATACAAAACAATTAGAATCCACATAGTAGATATTAAATAGTTCATTTTCAACTTTTTTTAGTCATAAATTGTATTCGACTTAATCACCTGCAATAAATTCTCTTTGGAGATTGTTGTTAAACATCTTATCATTTCTTGCTTTTCATATAAACAAAAGTGCGGCCATTAAAAGTAAAAAATAGACATCTAGCAAAGAATGAGAAGATTTGTGTTCTTGGACCACTCCAAAATTCCCATCAATGAACCTACATGTATAAGGCATTCAACGTCTACACATAATCGAACCAAATAAAATCGAACCATGATATAACCTAATACTATAAGAGGACCAAATCCACTTATATTAACTACTAGTTTTAGTTGAATAAATAAAATATTAAATATAATACAAATTTATTAACTATTAAATAATACGTTATTTAAATTATGTATAAGTATTATAAGTAATAAAACAATGATATCAACTTTTTAAAAAATTGTTTTTATACTTTCTTTGTTTTTTTAAAAAAATCAAACATTTAGTTTCAAAACAAAACATATTTAAAAAATGTCATTTTTTTAATATTTCATTTTTTTAGAAAAAGTATGATGTACGTTCTAGAAAATTTTCTTTTTATAAAAGTTTGTTTCTCTAGAAATAAACATTAATAAAAATATTTATTTCTTAATCTTTTTAAAAATAGCTTATAATCAAAAAATAAAATTAAATATTATAATTAGTAATTAATTGAGTTATTTAATAGGAGAAAGAAGTAGGAATATTTATTAAGAAAGAATGTGGTGTTATCATCTGGTATTTCTAGTTATCCTTTTATATCATATGACATCTCTAATTATTATTTTATTACAATAAAAGATTTTTAATATGCAAAACTGATTAACCTTAACCAATTAAATTAAATCAAAACTAATCAAATCATGCTCACTTATAGTAAAGATTAAAAATGAGTCCTAAGTTATTACTGAGTACAAAATTGGGCCACCCTCTAAGTGGGATGCTCATGGTCGTCACAAATCAAATGTCTAACTTCATATTCCATCTAAATGATAAACCAATGTTCAAGACTTTCTAATGTGAATATTATGGGTTGGAGTCTCACTAGGTGCAATATGTTCCTAGTAGGTCAAGGGTTTTACCACAGTGGACCTGTAGGTGGTGGGTTTCTCTTGGAATGGTGGGCGAGCCGGATCACCAGCGTTGTCGGTGTTCGCGGGCGTGGGTGACCTTTCGCCATTGGGTTTACCTGGGTGACCGGGCTTAAAAACTATTCGTTGGCCGTTCAAAAAAAATATTATAAATATGATTTCATGAAACAATCAAAATAACTCCTGGTTTTTTTCAAACTTTAAGTTCTTTATAAATATCAGATGATCAAATTAAACATGAACCAATCAAACAATAATCATGTATATAATCACTCATATGTCAACATTCAGATGGTTATGACATTCAAGTAAAATAAAGACATAAACACATACATCGCCCTCCGCCCTTGATCACTGGTGTCGTATCTATCGAGACCAACACCGTCATAGTCCGCCCATGGAGTGAGTTCGATGCCAAATAGTTGGTAATTTGACAGGTATATGTTTAGCGAAAACAATGAACCAGAGTTCGTGCTATCCTTTAAACTATGTTGTTAGTTCCTACTTCTCATGACTTTATCATTCGTCCCAACTCTCGTGACTATGTTGCTTGTCCTCCGCAACAAATGGTTTGGACTGATTTCAAACTACTTGTTTTTTTTTAATACAAGGAGCTTAGCAGATGATTTTAAGATGTTGGTTGGAGCTAAAAACAACGAGTTTTCTAGGATTTGGCTTAGAACCACCACAAGTCTCAACAAGCTTTCCACCTTTACAAACTTCTTGTATATAGTTGTAAAATTCATGTTCCAAATGAAAACCACATAAACCAATCATGTAACATTTTAAACTCATAACTCAATAAATAACAATCGTCATTTATGCAAGAGTTAACTACACGAATGGACATTGTGGTAAGATCATTTTTCAAGCTTAGTCCTCAAGTATCGTTTATTACAAGTTGTCTAATTAAGTATGTCAAGTTATAATTAAATTGCCCCTGAGTTTGACGGAAGTTAACATTTTTTGTTATGTGGGTGACAAATGACTAAAATACCCATCCTTTCTTCTTTTCAAAGATCACACCCTCCATCCTAGAGCTACCACCATCATCACCACCTCAACCCACCACCACCGCCGCCACATCCTCAATTTCCCACTTCAACCCACCATCACTGCCACCCCATCCTTAACATACAACCATCATCATCTCAACCCTCAACTCGCCGCTAACATTGTATTGTCACCATCATCCCTCAACCCTTAACTTGCCACCACCATTGCCCCAACCCTTAACCCAGCCACCACCATCGCCCCATCCTCAACTTACCACCATTGTCGCCTTAATCCTAAACCCACCACCGCCCTATCCATAACTACCGCTACTGCTGCCTCCACCCTCAACCTATCCCATAGTCTTTCCTTCCTTAACATGCCCTTCTAGTCATCGCTTAATGTTTAAACATCCCCACTAATAAACTGCCAACCAACCACCACAACCATCTTCTTCTTTGCATGATGTTTAAACCATCGCCACTGCTTATGTGTGTTTAAACCAAGAACTCATTTTCAATCTAATGGCTTTCCTCATTTAATATCTAATTTAGCCTGTGATTATTCCGTTTGTTGGCGTTTGACGATGGAAGAGGTGGTCAACAGTGATGGCAACAATGATGATGGTACTAACGAATTTTAAGGAAAAATAAATGTAGGATGGTGGGATGGTGATTTGAAGACTGATTTCTAGAAGATGGCGGGAAGGTGGCTTGATGTTAACGTTTAAACTTTAAACTAATGGTATTTGGACTATTGCGAAATTTTAACGAAGAAGTTAACGTCCATTCATGTTGGGGACAATCTTGTATAACTTGACATACTTAATGCTAACTTTTAAGACCTGATACAATGATTAAATACAAAAAACCGACCTTACTACAAGAACTATTTATGTAATTAACTCTTTATGCGATTACACTTTTTCATCAAACTAACCTATACTTTATATAAAGTATAAGGACCCTTAGGAAACACATAACAAAACAACAAGGATCAAATCCTTCATTCCTCAAGATTCATCTTCACTTGATTTCTCTCTAATCTCTATAATCTCTCCATGTGAGTTGGTGACCACACTGCACCTTCTTCCCTCTTTCAATCCTCAATAACCCACATTCCCCTTTCTCTCACCTCGAATCTCGTGCTGTGATTCAACATTCTGCTCATATAATCGGTCAGTTTTCAATCTTTCCATACAAAAGTTCATCTTGATTCTTTGTATTTTGCTTCCGATTTCACTATAACCAACAATGCCAGTTAGAAGTTGAAGAAAGTAGGGTTTTTTTGTGTTATCACGTCTTCTTGCACTTCAATTGATGGTTTGAATCTAGGGTTTTGAAGTTTGATGTTTGATTTTAGGGTTTGGGGGTTTTGAATCGGAGGTATGTAAATGTAAATCGATTGAAGTTTTGTTTTTGGGTGAGGTTTTTTGTTGGTATTTGATTATGGAGTCAACGTAATTGGGATTTGCGAACGATGATATTACGTGGTCTTTGAGATGATAAAATTGTCAAATTGGAGCTTGTTTAGTTCGATTTTTTATTGTAGATCATGAATTAGAGACTACAGACGTTATAATTGTTTGATTTTTTATACTGATTAGCTGAATTGCATGTTTTGTGAATCGTTTTTGATTGTTTGAAGCATTCGTTGTTTTCCCCTAATGTTTGAAGCATTAGTTGTTTTCCCTTAATGAATTAGAGGCTACAAACCTTGTAATATGTGGTATTTGTGTTAGGTTTGTGTCGTGTTTTCGTGTATTCGTGTATTCTCTGAAGTTCACACACATATGTAAACCATTGACTTTCAAAAGTCAAGATTCTTATTGGTAAACTTACTATAAACTAATGTGCATGTATGTTTTTAATTTGACTATTTCATTTCTGAGCTTCCATAATATTGTTGTATGCCATACTTCATGATGCAACTTGCAGTAGAAGTAAAAGAGATGATATATCTCATATGTATGCATTTTGAGGTTACTGTTTGAAATCCGTTTATATTTCGCTCACTATGCTTTCTATATATCTTATACAACAGCAAACTGCAACTTATGAGATTGATTTTGATTGTTACATTCATTTTATTGATTCAGAATCAGAAAGTTACTGTTGGGCTCAATATTCTTGAGGGTGCACCATGGTTGGTGAATCATGGTTCCATGGCCTATGGAAACCTTCAAGAAAACATGAACATGGTCCAGAAAAGGTGCGAATCGGGGTATTAGTGTTTGAAGTAGCTAGTGCAATGTCTAAGTTAGTCCATCAATGGAATTCACTAAGTGATGAACAAATCGCAAAATTAAGGGAGGAAATAAGTAGCTCATTGGGTATCAAAAAGCTCGTTTCAGATGATGACGATTATATTGTTGACTTAATATGTGCTGAAATGCTGCATAATTTGGGAAATGTGTCGAAAGTTGTCACAAGGCTGTCAAAGAAATGTAGAGACCCTGTTTTGAAATCTTTTGAACGTGCGTATGATGATTTGATTAAATACGGTGTTGATCAGTACCAATGGCAGTTTACATGGAACAAAATGATCAAGAATGTGAAAAAGATGGAAAATTTCATTGTGATCAACTCGAATCTGTATCAAGAGATGGAAAATCTTTCGGAACTTGAACAAATCTTGAAGAGAATCAAGAACAACGATGATCACGATAGCATAACCGCTGTTGATTATACAAAGAAAGTGGCGTGGAAACAACACGAAGTGAAACGGTTGAAAGAGATGTCGCTATGGAACAAGACTTATGATTATGTTGTTCTCATCTTAGCAAGATCAGTGTTCACTATTTTTGCTAGAATTGGGCATGTTTTCGGGATTACACATGTGTTACCTCCAAAAGTTCAAGAATCTGCATTACTAGATTCCGGGTTGCTTCAAGAAAATTACAAGGTTCACAGCAGGGTTACAAGATTCTCTTCAGCCCGTTGGGGAACATTGGTACAAGATCTGGCCCGATTCCAAGAACAGCTAACACGAAGAAATATTATTCAGGCCCACTTGGTAATTCAACTATGGTTTCCAGTTCCAAAAGTAGAAATACGAGTTCTTTTTCGGGCCACATTGGGAAATTAGCATCAAAGTCAGGACCTTTAGCCCGAGCGGCTAGAAGTGGGCTCAAATGGTGGCATACCCGCGATAATTCATCAAGAATCCATGAAAAGAGGTCTGTTACCCCGACCCATTTCACTACAGGTGGACCTTCTACAGGATGCATGATGGGTAGCAACGGTTCTCCATCAAACAACCCGAATGCCGCCTCTTCTACCACTAGGTTCCAAGTTCAAGAAACCCGCAGTTTGATACCAAACCGGTTCGACCCGCCACCTGAAACTCTTGGTGCAGTTGCTTTAGCACTACATTATGCTAATGTGATTGTGGTTCTTGAAAAGCTAGTTGCATCACCCCATCTGATTGGTCATGATGCACGAGACGACGTATACAACATGCTGCCTAGAAACGTGAAAAATGCCCTTCGTGTTAGGTTAAAACCGTACGCTAAAAGCTTAGAAATGGCAGCATATGACCCCGGTTTAGCAGAAGAATGGAGTGAAGCAATGTTGGGGATTTTAGATTGGTTATCTCCAATGGCTCATAACATGATAAGATGGCAATCAGAAAGGAGTTTTGAGCATCAAAACATGGTTTCTAGAACAAATGTTCTTCTAGTACAAACAATCTACTATGCAAATCAAGAGAAGATCGAGGCAACGATCACCGAGCTTCTTGTTGGATTAAACTACATTTGGCGGTTTAGTAGTGAAGTTAACGCGAAAACTCTGTTCGAGTGTGAAAATGGCGTTGATGATTATGTAAACATCGTTTAGTATCGGTTTAAGATGTTCATAATCGCGGTACGATTTAAAAGTCATTTAGGGCTATAGAACTTTGTGTCATATGGATGATGTTTACTCAAATGTGAAAATTTGTAGTGATATAAGGTTTCTATAACATACTATGCTCTATGGCTTCTTGAGTTTATGTTGGCAGATAGAGGTATCAGATTATCATATGGATGGTGTTTACTCAAACTGTCATCTTCTATGAGCGACTGAAAGTTTAAGATCAAATTATAAGAAAACGATATTTTTATTAACAGAAAATTTGACGTCACATTATAGATTGGACAAATGTAAATTTTGAATATATTCATGTGATGTGTTAATTTCTATAACGTTTCAATATAAATTTTATTCAAAATCAGGTTATCATAACGTGCACGCAAAACCCAATGGTTTACTTTAATTTTAAAAGTTACATTATAATATATTCTGTTTAAAGTAACTATCAAAATTTATAAACGAATTAAATATTCATATGTATTACTTCAATTTTGAAAGTTGCATAATATTTTCAATGTAGACTATACGTAGTGTACAAGGAGTAGCGCAGATAATGATAAAATGAACACACGGGTGAGACTTCAAACATCACTACAAGATAATTAAAGAGGACTCTAAATTTATAATGCGTTAAACTCTTAACAGACTACAAACACAAGTTTGCCTATTACGAGTATTAGTGACCTAGGGTGGGTTGGACCATTACAAACTAATCTAAAGAGATGGGTCATGACCCGGATCGACTTAATTTGTTGTTTTGTTTTTAAATTTCATTTTGTAAACCATTTTAAGTAATTAATAGAAAAGATTGCATAAATTATTTATGTGATTTGATCATATTGTAAGTTTGGTTCTTATATTTTTAAAATTTATAAACTTTGTCTAAATATTTACTAGATGCTTGCAAGTTTAGCCTCACCGTTAAAATCTCTCAAACGATCTAAAAACTAAATTTTTAATATCATCAAATTATAGGGACCAATTGTGCGATTCTCAAATGAAAGAAAAAAAAATAAAGTTAAAAAGATCAAATAAAAGATTTAGAAATTAATTCAAACCTTAAAATTTTAATATAAGCTAAAAGTACACCTGAATATATGTTAAAAAAAACAAAATAAGATTACAAAATCAGATGATATATATATATATTATATATATATATATATATATATATATATATATATATATATATATATATATATATTATTACAACACGTCGGTTTCTCTAGAAACTT
Source organism: Flaveria trinervia (assembly GCA_025506515.1). Lineage (NCBI taxonomy): Eukaryota > Viridiplantae > Streptophyta > Magnoliopsida > Asterales > Asteraceae > Flaveria > Flaveria trinervia. Next base: position 2,185,836 of record CM046452.1, read on the forward strand.
TAGAATTTTTTAGTTTGACCACTTAAATTTATAACTTACGAATAAGCACAACTTAGCTTACTCACATATTTGCATATACAATAACCAATGTTGTTGAGACCGGATCGGACCGGCCGGTCCGACCGTTCGATCGCGAATCGGGGGCTAGTCCGGTCCGGTCTGGTGTGACTCGTTTTGAATTGGTCGAACCGGCCGGTTCGTCCCGAACTGCTGGTCGGACCGGAAACTGGACCGGTCTGTTTTTTTTTTTTTTTTTTTAATTTTAATGGGTAAAAACGGGATGTTAAACCATAAATTAGTACGTCGGATATACAAATATAGTTAAGTTTTATATATAACTATAAAAAATATATATAAATTACTTATATTTAATTACATATATAAATATAATTAAAATATAGTTAAATCCGGTCCAACCGATCCGACTGATCCGACCACCAAACCAGGCGTCCGGTTCGACGTCCGATCCGGTTCTGAAAACATTGCTAATAACAAAACCGAAAATTCCGAAAATTAACCAAAAATATTTTTAAAAAAGAAAAAAAAAACAAAGGATTTTAATTTAAAAAATAGAAAATTTGGTTTTTGGTTCGCTTTGGGATCAAGCCGACCCAACCGACCCATGTATACTTTTAATGTGATGCTACTTGCATATCTTTGAATTTGATATTTGTGATATAAATTGGTAATTTAAATTATTCATCATAGTTTTTTTAACTTAAAGTATTCACATTTGATTTGATTTGAATTTTATTTGATTTTCTAAAATTATTTTATTTTTTAAGTTTTTATTTCATTTTTCTTTTTTTTATTTTAGAGAAAATTACCTGGTCCTTTATATATATAGACTAGTAGGGACCCGCGTGATGCGACGGTGCCTACAATTAACAACATGGTACTCGATTCTTGGTTAGTTTATCAATTCTCTCGTAATATAATTTTTTTATATGCTTGTTAGTTTCCTCTTATGAACAACATAATGTTGATAATTTCAACATACGATCTAATAGTTTAGCAAATCAATTGACACATATATAAACATAATGCAAACCAAAAAATAGATCCTTCGCTTTATCGTTGAAATGACCTTTAAATCTATATCTCCTCGCAAAATGCACTAATCATGTAAACTATTAATTACAATGTAATCTTTTGTTATAATCACTTGAGTTCTAGTCTTGCATTAGAGTAGTACACAACCACTAATTGCAAACAAAAGAAACTAAAATAACAACACATATAAAGTAATGAAAATCACATTAACCAAAATAATTAATATTTTGTTCATATAAAAGCCTATGGAATATAATTGAACACCTAGTGTAAAACATTTAGTTCTTTTAATACATAGATTGTAAAAGTCAAACCTTTGTTGCAACTACATGCGACTGACCCATGCTTAATTTAAGGATTTTTGTCTAAAATAAATCAGTCTTAGCTTGGAGATTTATATACACAACTAATATGTCTAAGTTGTCAACCATGTAGATAATGGATTAAGTTTAATTTTAATTACATAAGCAAAATCCATCCATCTAAGATCATAGCTCCAAGATTTCTTTGTAGCAAGTTAGCATAGACCTTCAAGTTAGAAAATTGGATTCAACATTTAAATTATATACATCTATCATGCTATGAACAATAACACAACACACTGAACAAAAACTTCATTGTAGCTGTGAAAATCATCCTGATTTGCCTCTTCAAATTTAATGTGAAAATGTACAAAAGTAGAGCAAATATATCTTGATTTCCATGTCTATGTACACCAACAAAGTTGGTGGGTGTGAAGGTCAAATAACAAAATACTTTTATATCTAAAGCGAAGGTAAAATGGTTTTAGACATTTTCTTGAATAATGTTATTGTTGGAAATGTATCTCAAAAAAATATAAAAAACACAGATATCTAACCAACAGAACAAATATGCAATGTTTTGACAGGTATATAGTGCATAAAAACAATACTATAAGAACTTGAAATGATCATACATGCCAATTCAAGTGGTGGATTGATGGTTGTTCTGCTAGAAATCTCACAAGTCCAATAACCAATGCGGATGAAGAATCTGCATCAACAAAGAAGACAAGTGTCGGCTATCCGCATTTGTATATACGGATAACCACAGAACAAATGTTGACATATGTTTGTTCTTCTGCATTAACAAACGCGGACAACCAAACAAATGCTGACAAAGATTTCTACATCCGCATTAACTAATGTAGATGCTCAGCAACACATGTGCTAAGTGTTTGTTCATCCGCATTTCTCAATGCAGATGACCAACACCAATGCAATAGAAGAAACAAGAAATACTGATGAAGATCAACACATCCGCATTATTTAATGCGGATGAACAAAACAAATACTAATGAAGACTTTTTGTACTTAGACTAGTTTATAGTACAGGGGTAGTTTAATCTTTTTGTAAACGCTTCTTGTCAGCTTATAAATAGAATAGAAATCCTCACATATGAAGTGATTGTCGACTAACATTAAACAATCAGAATGTTTGTTTAGTCTTATGTTTCAGAAGGTGTATTGTTAGTGTTTAGTACTTAAAACCCTAGAATTTATTGTAACTTTTTATCACATTAATACAAGAACATTTATAAGTATTTCAAACATTCAATGTTTTGTGTTTGTATGATTCCGTCATATAATCAATGACTCAATCATTATATTTGATCCTAGTTGATGCATATCAACTGAGAATATCATTCTCACCACTCAGTCAAATACTAATTTATAGCAATAAACTTCACAAGTCTGCACTGTTTTAACAGCACTATATGCATAGACTACACTAATTTGATAGTAATAACCTCACAAATCTACACTAATTAACTCCTTAAAAATTACCCTTTTAATCCGTTCAATAAAACATGTTTGAAAAAAGTAAAAAAATTATTGTTCATTGTAGTTAGGAATTTTGATAGAACGAGGATCTAAGAAGCGTAATGCATGCAAGCCCTTCTTATAATGGTCATAATCAGAAGATTAATATGGATTTCTGCATATCATACCAACCAAGTGGACTAAAAGACATTAATCATGTATCATTTGATGTATTTAAATAATACTACTTGGTTTTTGTTTTCACTTATCTAAGAGGCTAAAAAATTAAAACTATATACATTAACATAGTATACAATACGAACTTAAAATCGAACCTAACAATTGGTAAGTGGTTCAACATCTAAAATGACCATATAATATGATACCGTATGCAATTACGTTTCTATTCAAGCATTTGATGAAATCATATTACACCTTCACTTCAATCTTTTAATTTGAAATTAACCCCCAGCCTTTAAGTAATTAAGCACATGTTCATAATCCAAGTGTTAAAACAAGCTAGAGTAAATTATCTTCTTTTTTTTAACTAATTGTTAGACATAGCAAGGTAATATGAAAATATGCATTTATTGCCTCATATATACATTTCATGCAACAAAACATGTAGGTAAATTGCTTGCAACTTAAAGCTTTTGTTCTAACATCAGAATTTAACCCGTCTTGAAAATGTTATCATTTTAAGGGAAAAAGAGATAAGTTTAGCAACTATCATAGAAGCAAGGATGAGTGGCACAACTATGTCCCTAAAATGGACATACATCTAACTAACCAGTTAGATTTTTCAAAATGAAAACTTTACGCTTCGTAACTAAAGAATAGTATAATACTCGATTTTATACCGAATTTAGAATAAGAAAATTGCAATTCAGATGACCTTTTTAGCATGTATAAACATTTTGCATATTTTGGCAAGTAGAAAAACATATCTTGGGATAGATTTAATAGTCCTTTAAGATATTGAGCACAGTTGTAAGCCATTATATAAACTACCACCACTGGCACCTACAAATCAAGTAGAAAGCTCGTTAACAATATGTGAGAATTGATCTCTCAACAAGAAAGAAACAAAATGAGGTTCTAATGCAGCCTTATTCCTATAATCCATCTGCAGTAAAACACAACAATTGATAAAAAACAACTAAAAAGGAGATTTATAAGCAAAAATATATAAATCTTTTAGATTCTCATATAAATTCCAATATTAAGAAAAAACCTAATTAAGTGATTATATACACAGGGCAAATATGAACATTATTGACTTGATTGCTAATGAATAATTTTTAGCAATGAACACCACTTAACTTTGAGTGCAGAACTATGATTCAAATCTAATTACTATTTGTAATTGTAACAGTTGAAATTAACTTTTGTAGGTTAGATCACTTGATACAAATGACTAATAACACACTGATACAAGAAGAGTATAAGTGAAAATAAAGTATGCTCGAGCCTTGAATAGCAGGTGTTCTTTGCAAATCTTCGTCACTTTAAGTATAGATATAACCTCCAACTTAACCTCTTATTATTAAGTTGTTCACTTCGACATTTCGCGACGTCAATTAGGTGTTTAATTATTATGTCTTCTACAAAAATCCAAGTTTGTTCTTTTAAAACACTTCAAGTAGTTTTTTATAAAAAGCTTTTTCTTTAAAAAATAGAAGAAAAAATAAAAGCTACCAACTGCTACTTCCAAACAATACTCTTAATACTGTGGGGACAAAATAAATATTCTATTTCAATGTAATTAATATGCAAGAATTTTTGTTCCGTAGCATATCATGTTTGGTTACAAAAGTTAAAATATAAGGAATTGATTTTCATTGAAATGTAAATTATTTATTCTTTGTATGAATTTCAATAGTCAATTCTTTTGTATAATCGATTTTTAATGTTTGCTTATATAACGAGTTTATGTGTATAAAGAACCAAATTAAGTTAACTGAGTCATCATTAAAATCAACATTTATATTTTTTAGTTAAAGAAGTAAATATTGTATAGCGGAAGAGTTGTGTTAGAGATTTCTATAATTCATGTATTACTTGTCGTTTATTTTCATTTATCTATATCTATATCTGTATATTTACATATCTATATCTATATATCTATATAATTCAGATTCACCGGAGGCCAACCCTTACTACCGATTTCAAGGTGACATTTCGATTCACTCTTATGCTTATTTCCATCTTCGTCTTACGTTCCTTTCTCTTCATTCAATTTCTTGATTTTGTCTCTTTTCCATATCATTTGATGGTTGTGGTATGAGCACCTTTGATTGTCATTTGCCATTTTCTCTTCATTCTGCTTTCTAAGGTAACGCATCCTAGGTTTTGTCTATTTAATTTGCTGTGTTGAATTTTGTTGTCGTTTGAAATTGTTAGTTAATTTGGCCGACTTGGGTGTTATCAAGGCATATTGGGTGTTATGGTTATTTGTCTTTGTATATAATGCTCATTTTATAATTTGTCCGATTGGGTGTCATCAAAGCATCTTCCATGTATCTGTAACCTTCTAAATGCTATTAGAAGTTCTAGGTAAGTGTCAAATTACAAAAATGGATGAAGATGAAAAGAAATGAAGTATGTATCTTAACGATAGAACGCCTCTCGGATAGTATGATTCTTTAGCAAATTATCACACTAATATCATCTTACCTCTGTAAATGAAAAAAATGGAATAATTACATATGGCTTTAAACTCAAAAAAACAGAACATTATCTACTTACCAGGTAGGAGGTTTAATGCATAACCTTAGCAATGCTATTTAGTTTTGCGTTCATCAGCTTTTGAGCAAGACAAACTTGTAGTGCAATGAGATATATGATATATGACATGAGACTAGACAGAAATGTATTGTTGGTTGTTGAATTTCAGATACAAGTGAGTTAAGTAAACAATTTGCAAAAAGGTTTAATGAAAGAAATTGTTATATACATAGTAAGTAAAACAATCTTGAAAAACTATTAAGATTTGATTTTTATCTATATTTGTTGTCATGATTTTGATAATATGACCACGAATCAACTGAATGTGAGTTTGAAGTGGAGATTCGGTACTCATTTTCGATATCTCTGCTTAATAGGTTTTTTATAAGACATCAACAGTTTGTCATGTCTTCGCCGGGTTGGGTTTTAATTGATGAGATTATCTATCCTTCCCTACCAAAAGTAATATGTTTAGAACAAGTTACTAACTATTTAAAATAGAGAATTATAACTCTACATCGGTGGATATTAACATACATAATATTAGTACATATGTGTTTACTTAATCACATTATTGTTGTCATATGTTGACTAAGCACGACATATAGTTCCCCCATGCCCAGCTTACAGACCACCGATAATGGCTGATGCGCATAAAAGGGGTCGGCCTGATCCAACTACATCGGTTGATTTTCGAAAGGAGCGTAACAAACGCTACGATGCCTCCCGTAAAGCGCTAAGCAAGCACGTAATGACAGTACAGGCGACCAGGTTCGACCTCTTCTGGCAGCACAAAATATGCCCAACGATGTCGCGAACCACCGGCCTTTGCCCGAAACAACCATCCCCCAGAAAGTTCTTGATGACATTTCCCCTCGCAAATCAACCTTGACATGCCAAACACCTTGGAAGCTTAGAGTTAACATAACAATAATTAATTTACTAAAGTTTATGTTTTCTATTCCATACTCACGATAACTCATTACTTAGCTAATCTAAGAGAACATCATGCACCTCTAAGCAACAATGGTGATCCATATGACTTTGTGTATTATGGGCTGCCCAAAGTTCATCGTGCTCTTAAGGAACGGACCTCGTGCCCTTATTGTTACGCAAAACGTTTTCCGTTTGAATTTCCAACCTTCTGTTGCATGAGCGGGAAAACGGTGATAGCAAGCATCGAGATTCCACTAGAATTGCAACACCTTTACACATCACAAGATGATATCGGTAGGACTTTTAGAGACAACATCCGAGCCTACAACACAAACTTCTCTTTCACATCAATGGGTGTCTCACTAGACGAATCAATAAGCAACATGAGAAGCGGTGTTTACACGTTTCATGCACACAAAGGAATATACCACCGAATTGATCAGTTGGTTCCACGCGATGGTGCGCCCAGATACTTGCAACTCGATTTCTATGACCCGGATACAGAGTTAGACCATCGACTGCAATGGCCTAATCACGTTTCGCCACCTTGCAGAACTAGGGCCATTGGACAAATACAGAGTGACACTAAATGCGTCAGTTGAACTAGACCAACGTGTTTACAACCGACCCACCACATCCGAAGTCGTCGGTATTTGGGTGGAGGGCAACGATAATATCACCTCATATAAAAGAAGCATAGTTGTTTATGGCAGGTCTGAACATCCACAGACAATACAACCATACTACGGTTGCTACGACCCGTTGTCATATCCTTTATTTTTCTCTAATGGTGAACCCGGCTGGCATCCAAACATAGCACGGCAAGGAGCAACAACCATTGACTGGCAGCCTACCGAGGACACCATGGACGACGACACAAATGGTACAAACATTTCTTTACACCACTGTTAACAACACACCTACAATCCTATACTATCTATATAACTCGAAAGTGATTTCTAACTTCTTAACCATTACATTATGTAGAGACGTCAACAAGAAAAGGTCGAACAACAGTAACTATGCGAGAATACTATTGCTACAAGTTCCAAACCCGTCCCACCGAAAACATCCTGCTGCTTGGTGGCAGATTGCTCCCACCGAAAGTGATGTCACGGTTGCAGTTTTGTGAACGAAACCAAAAAAGAATCCGTTCGAATTTGCACCAAGGAATTGTGGATTGCGTGAATGCTGGGGACGTACATCCAAGTTCAATTGGAAAACGCATTGTCCTACTTGCATCTTTCATCGGTGGTCCTCGAGACATGCGTCGTCGGTTCTTGGATGCCATGACATTAGTCCAGGATGACGACAAACCAGATTTGTTCCTCACCATGACCTGTAACCCCCATTAGCCTGAGATATCTGAAAATCTAAACCCCGGACAAACCACACAAGACCGTCCAGATCTTGTTTCAAGAGTGTTCCGTGCTAAGTTGGAGGATTTAAAGGAACAACTATTCAGAAAACACCTTTTAGGAGAGGTCAAAGCCTATGTTTACATCATCGAGTTCCAAAAGCGTGGCTTGCCCCATGCACACTTCCTTCTTATAATGTACTCGCAAGATAAAATTAGAAGCCCAGATCAGTATGATAAGCTTGTGTCGGCTGAAATCCCATCTATACAAAGCCATCCACATTTGCATGACATTGTCGTTAAACACATCATTCATGGACCTTGCGGTGCGCTACGCCTCAATAGTCCCTACATGCAAGGAGATCCTAAAGTTTCCAGGTTTCGCTATTCAAGACAATTTAACGAGCAAACAACACAGGGTGATGATGCATATCCGCTGTATCGGAGACGCAACAATGGTATAAAGGTGGACGTCCGAGGGAAAACACTAGACAATAGATGGGTTGTTCCGTATAACCCTACATTACTTATGTTGTTCAATTGCCACATAAATGTCGAGATATGTTCAAGCATAAAATCTGTGAAATATCTATTCAAGTATGTATACAAAGGACATGACAAACAGGTTATCCAAATAGATCCTGATACCGATGGTGTTGTTATAAATGAGATAAAACAATTTCAGGACGCACGATATGTATCACCACCTGAGTCACTATGGCGTATTTTTTCATTCCAGCTTTCTCAAAACCACCCGACCGTTCTAGCGTTACAGCTACACCTCCCTAAGCATCACACGGTTACATTTACGGATGATGACATAATGTCTGAAATTGTAGATAGGGAAAGGGATAAACACACCATGCTAACAGCTTTTTTTGAGAAAAACAAAATTGAAGAAACGGCCAGGAACCATCTGTATAAAGATTTCCCAGCTCATTTCATATGGAATACAAGTTCTCGTCGTTGGAATAATCGTTCAAAGAGACCACAGAGAGGTCGTATTGTTTCCGCGAGTCCAATTGAAGGGGAACGATACTACTTGCGACTACTCTTGACAAACGAGAGAGGCCCTACTTTTGAACATCTTCGCACGGTACAAGGTGTGCAACATGCCACATTTCGTAAGGCAGCTCTAGACTTAGGCTTAATTGAGAATGACAATAGTTTGTCCCAGTGTCTTGATGAAGCGGTCGTGTTTCAATTCCCCATGCCCTGCGGAGATTGTTTGCAACGATTTTGGTTTTCTGTGAACCTGGCAATGTACGGGCACTATGGACCGACCATTTTGACCCACTCTCGGAAGATCATCGCTACCATTCTGGAAACATAACACACATCCAAGATTTGGTTCTTGTTGAAATTGGATCATACCTACATTCAATGGGTAAGACACTGGCTGACTTTGACCTCCCTCCCATGTCACCTGAGTTTAACCTTCTACATGTTCCTAATCGTGACATATAAAAGGAATGGAACATAGTGGTGGACACTGCACACTTAGATGCAAAAAATTCCCTAAACCAAGACCAAAAAGATGTCTTTGACGAGATCATGAAACACGTTACCCAAGATCTACCGGTCGTTTTCTTCATAGACGGGCCAGGGGGAACAGGGAAAACATTCCTGTATAAGGCCTTGCTCGCTGAGGTCCGTTCACGTGGCCTTATCGCCCTTGCAACAGCTTCATCGGGTGTTGCGGCAAGTAACATGCCCGGTGGGAGGACTGCCCACTCAAGGTTCAAGATCCCAATAAACCTGAATACCAACTCCATGAGATGAGGCACCCATGTGTAGACAACAGTCGATAGAGGCCGTTGACCGTACAATGCAAGACATCACATGCATAAGTCTCCCATTTGGTGGAAAGATAATGCCAATGGGAGGAGACTTTCGGCAAGTATTGCCTGTTATTAAAAGGGTACACGAGCACAAATCATTGACGCCAGCCTCCGAATATCGCCCCTTTGGTCGTTGACCAAGAAACGACGCCTGTCCATAAACATGAGAGCTCTCAAATGTTTAAAGAACCAGACATTTACACCTCAAATGTTGTATACCATGAAGTCTTACAGGGCAAGTAACCCAACTACATGAACACAAAGGTACGAATTCAGAACACGTAACCACTACTCACACACCCATCCCCTTGCCATCCACGTTACACACCCAATATTAATATTGTCACCCATTTGTTGCAGAGACTAAACTTTTAACATGGATGGAACAAGTGAACTGCAGAAAATTACAACAATTGGTATGCCAACTACACCCATCCGACTTCAACTCTTATAAATATGTATTACACACATAATTGTCACTTGCAAAATAACAATGTTATTACCCACAGGGACATCATTCAACAACAACCAACAAGTCCAGCAAGATATGATTGAATTTATTAATTGGAATTAGTTTGAGTTCACTCATGTTTAAAGTTGACAGTTCATTTATTGTGAACCTAATTAGTCAAACCATTTTTTACAATAATGGAGCCTTTTATAACTAAAAATTAAGAAAATTGCAAACTAAAACAAAGGTTTTATCATAATTGGCCTTTGGGTGGTGGGTTTTCCTTGGAATGGTGGACGAGTCGGGTCACCAACGCTGTATGTGTTCACGGCCGTGGATGGCCTTTCGCCAATGGATTTACCCGAGTGACCAGACTTAAAAATTATTCGTTGGTCGTTCAGAAAAAAATACCCATAACTGAACCATACTAACAATTAAGACTAAAATCACTTGTTCATATTTGTAGTCATGGCCATTTTCACCTTCACACCATAGTTATCCTCCACTTTTAGGAGATCAGCCGTACCCTATTAATTTATTTTAAAGTTAAGTTTTGTTTTACTCTTTGAGATTTGTTAAAATAATTATTTTCTTTTGAAATATTAAAAATATTAATTTATCTTTAAAAGTTTTATAATTTATTTTAATTTTAATCCAAAGTTTCATTAGTTATTTCAACTTTATTCAAAATAATAAAACTTTTGGAGTAAAATTGAAACAACATGTGAAACTTTTGGAGGTAAATTGATATTTTTAATCTTTTGAAGGAAAATAATTATTTTTATTAAACCTTAAAGAACAAAATTAAAATTAACTCTTTATTTATAACATCTATATGATATAATTTAATATATACTAATTAGCAACTCAAAGTTGCATTGATGGTTGTATTTTAAGCTTTATAAGTTGTATATGTCTTTTGTTTTTTTTTATTTGTTTTTTTCTATTTTAAACCAAATACTTATATATTTTTTACAATTTAACCTGTATAAATTTTCAGTTTTAACTTTGATCGCCTACTATTTCCTTATTTTATAAAGTTTTCGTTTACATTTCGCTCTAAATATTGAGACTTAACACGACGTAATGTGCATGTATAGTTCAATATTGTTACGTTTATTTTTTTCCTACTTAACGGCCCCGTTGCAACGTCCGAATCCTAGATCGACTTAGCTATTGTTTTATAATGTTTTACGTTTTACAAGCGTGGTTCAATATTTTTATGTCTGCTTTCCTCTCGATTTTATTTCTTTTTAATATGATTTTTCCGGTATTAATGGTCGTTGATCGTGATGTGACACTAGTACTATTTGGTATGGTTTTACGTCCCGCCGCAAAGCGGGGGGCTTGATACTAGTTCTGACTAACTATCATAAAATCTAAATCTTATAAACATCGACCCCAGGACAATTTAATATTTTATTTTAAATTTGTACTAATATATACTATCATAAAGATATTAACAAATACAAAACAATTATTTTGGATTATGCAAACCCATTCTAAATGAACAAACTCAGAATAACCTAAGTATAAACTAAACAATCAACTCTTATACTCATTCAGCTGTTAATTTATTAAATCAAATACGTTTTATACCTATTCTAAGACCCCCCAAATATATTGATTTGGATAAAAATTTTATGAATTCTGTCGAACAAAAACCAATTTTTTCGTATCATCCTAATCAACACGATATTCAACACGATCTTGTATTTGTGTTATGTATTTCTAAAATATTAAAGTACTTATATTATATATGTTTGACGTTTAACTTAGTTTTATACCTTTATTGTATGACCCGATCAAAAATAAAATATTCACATCTACCACTCACTCTCATGTTGGTTGTCACCCACCAGTCAATATCGCAACATATTCACCATTGCACTACATCCTCCTTTTATTTCTTGTTGATTTGGGGTTATTAAGGTTTTATGTTTCATTTATTTTCTTTAATATCATTATTTTCTATTTTGTTATGAAAAAGATTCATAATGTTAGGGGTTGTTTTCATAACCTTATTAAAAGATAAACCTAATACTAAATGACAATATTAGAGTTACATTTTAATCATTAAAAAATTATATACCATTAAAAAGTAGCTTATTAATGACAGTTAATAAATAGGCTATCGGACAATCCCTTAATAATGATTCCTAGGTTTTATTTGATAGTGGTTCATGTGTGTGTTTGATATGCATGCTAGTGTTTCATGATGGTGAAAGAAGGTGGGTGTCGATTAAGGTTCATGGTAACACATCATAACATCTTAGAGACTTAAACAATCATGTTTAATAACAAAAAACTATAACTTATTTAACATTTTATTTTTCCATGTTAATTTATTTTAAGAAGTAAAAAAGCCAAATTAAATACCAATTAATATGATTTTAAAAATTTCAGACTTAATGCTCATAAGCAATCAAAATAAATTAAATAAATATGGTGATGTATAAAAGAGAAATTTTGTAATTCTTAAGTTTTACTAAATCTTTAAAAAGAAAAGGATATTTATAAAAGCAAACTAATGTTACAATTAAAAAACGAATTTTAAGACGATAATTAAAACTAAAAAACTTTACAAAAGTAAACAGTAATAAAACGTTGGAATAAAAACTTAAATAACAAAATTTCAATCAAACGCATGTGTTTTATTTAATTGGAAAAAATATAAATAATTTAAAAAAAAATGGATTTATTCGATTCTAGTAACACATGAATTTTTAAGACAGTATTCTGTAAACTAATTGATAATGATATTAAACATAGAATTAGATAGAAATAAATAAGTAATTAGATAGAAATAAATAAGTAATTAGATAGAAATAAATAAGTAATTAGATAGAAAGAAATAAGTAATAGGTTTTATGAAATTGGAAGAAATTGTACATGTATTAATAAAAGAGAAATTTTGTCATTTATCATTATCTACGTTCTAGTCCATTCAGTCGATTTAAGAACCAAGGTTTCATAACTTTAATATCATCGTACATATTTAATTTAAATTCCTCGTGATATCACATGTAATGTAACAAAGACCCAAAACGGCATGTTACATGTATTTATTTATTTAGTCTATTTAAATAACGGTCTATAAATTCTTTCATTATTTTCTATTATTTTTTAAGTATTAACACTAACTTTCACATCCTAATCCTTATATTTATATTTGAAATATTTTTATTTTTTCAGTTAAATAATATTACGTTATAGCATTATCATTACATGTTGAGTTATTGGATTTTAATAATCCCAAGTTTCATTTATTTGTTCAGAATTAATCCTAACTCAATAAATGTTTACAAATACTTCTAACTTTAAATTTATTTTTTTCCAACGATCATTTACTAACTAAGAGTTAACACTGTTAGCTTTTTAATGACGTGGACTATTTTTGTGGCCAAAACACTAAACAGATTGTTGAAATCTATTATCAGATCCGTTAATTTGAAACTTCCGCACACAAAACCCCGTCAATCTCCACATCCTGATTTGAACCACTGAACTTATTGGAACTAGATTTCAGATTATGGTAAAGATTAGACAATAGAAAACATACCTAATTGAGACTAGGCGGTATTGGAGGTGGAAAATGACTCAAAGTTGGCCTTATTTCATCAAAAAAACTAAAGAGGATTAATTTTCAATTAGTAAGCGATCATTGGAAAAAAATAAATTCAAGTTAGGAGTGCTTATAAATATTTTATGAGTTGAGATTAATCCGACCAATAATTGAAAGCTAAGATTATTAAAATCCAATAATACTTACATTTTTTCTTTTATTCACTCATTAGAAAAACACATAAGATTATTAAAATCCAATAATACTTACATTTTTTCTATTAAAATCCTATAAATTTACACTCACAACCAATCATAAGATCCCTCATTATAATATGACACACACTCACATAAAAATAAATGTAATATTGTGAATGCTTTTGGAAACTTTATCTCATATCACATAAACACATTATGAAAGTTAAGGTGACGTAATAGTAACAAAGTAATAACAAAGTTTATTAAGTGATCCATTCAAATCATCTAAAATAACTTTATTAATTTTTTATATAAAGTGTTCAAACATTTTAAAATTAAAATATTTAAATGAAACATGTATGAACGCTGATTGGTATTTAGTGGTCTTTTTCAGATTAATTAAATGGTAATAGTAAATAAAAAATTTAGTACACAATAACAAAACAAGGTTTCATAGTTTTTTATTTAAAGTGATTTTCCATTTTTGTCATCTTCTTCCAACTAATTACGAAATTGGTTGCCGCCTCCACTTTACTACTGATTTGTTTTTATACAAATTCTACATTTATTTCGCTTAGCACACGGTATTTATTCACTTACTATTTGTTTTATCTATTCATTTTCTATTTGTTGTATTATTCATGTTTTAGTTTGTTTTAATAATTATATATTACACGTGTTAAATAAATAAAATATTAAATATAATAAAATTTATTAATAATAAAATAATACTTTAATATAAGATATGGTTAAAATTACGTGAATGACTATAAGTAAAAATAATTGTATCAACTTTTTTCTAAAAAAATTGTTTCTTAAAAAAATAAACATTTTATTTCAATACAAACTGTTAAAAATATCAATTTTAATACTTTTTTATTATAACTCACAAGTTTAGTTATTTTTGGTTTATAAATCTTTTGTTTTTTTAAACAATTTTAAAATATTTTGTATAAAGATTGATGTTCTTTTTTGTAAAGTTTATTTCTTTAGAAATAACATTAATAAATAGATCTATTTTTTAATTAATTAAAAAAACTAATCGTAATACCAAAAATAATTAAATAATATTATTTTTTATTTTATTATTTAATAGGAGAGAATAAAAATAAGAATAAAAATAGAATAAGAACCCGTAATAAAAAGGAAAAAATTCTAAAAATGTACAATTTTCTCTATTTTTCCCACTCAAATATTCCCTACTTCATAAAATGCCCCTATAAAAAATACGTCCGCGCTTTTTAACGACAGACGTGGACGCCTATTAGGTAGGGGCCACTTAAAACTATATACGTAACTTTTTAAATTTCCAAACTTTAATTTGTTGCAAGATTAAAAAAACTAAAAGCACTCGAGCGGCTCCGTTATGTGGGCGGACATCCATATACTTTTAGTTCAATCTTATTTAAAGAAAAACAAATATTTTCTAAAACAACACATGTATGATTTAGAGCGTCTCGCTATACAGAGAGACAAGCATTTTACAAACAATTTTCTCCACGTCATTTTTTTAAAAATAAGGAGAAAACAAGCATTATATATATATATATATATATAATATATATATATATATATATATATATATATATAGACCACCGCTTCCGGGATTAAGGTAACCGTGGTTTGAAAATAAGAAACCAAAAAAATAAAAAAAAAGGAAAACAAAGAAAAGAGTCTGAAACATTGGGCTCGTGTCAAATTCACGTCGAAAGCGACTACACAACGACTCACAACACCACGTACCCCCACTCCCCTTAAATAATAATAATATAAACTCATTAATCAACACTCTTCTCTTCTCCCCCAATAAGTAATAACCTTCACCCTCACTGCAAATAATAACTGCATCACAATAATCAATTCAACATTTGCTTCAATCATCATGAACTCCAATCACTTGCTTCTAGAAGAACCCATTCGTATGGCCTCCATCCTCGAGCCCTCCAGATCCGTACGTAACTTCCATCAATCCTCTTCAAAGTCTCCCAATCACGTCTTACTTTTGTGTTTCTGATTTCATTTGATTTGACTTTTGTTTTGTGATTCTGTTTTCTAGAGTTATTTTCCCTCAATGACGAAGATCGTCGGCACTCTCGGACCGAAATCGAGATCCGTGGAGGTTATTTCAAAGTGTCTCATCGCCGGAATGTCTGGTAATTTCACTTTGATTTCATGATTTGTATGTTGTGGATCTGGTGGTGAATTGTTTAGAGATATCGGTGTTACGTGTGAAGTAAGATGTGTGTGTGATGTTACGTACTTACGTGAACGATGATTGAATTAGGAAGTAGGTAGTGATTTTGGTTTGATTGTTGATCTGTTGGTGGTTGATGAAAATCGTGAAAGTGATTACGGAGGAGGTTGATTATTTTATGTTTTGTTGACTCGGAATATTCGATTTTTGATTTTGGTTATGTGGAGTTTGTTTTATAATGGGAGAAAATTCGATGGGATTTTGTTTGCCGTTTTTAGGTTAAAATACTTTGAGTTACATCTGACATAGATTTTCTTGGTAAAATTGGGCATAAATGGATAGTTCGATAACATGTACACTAGAGACTAACCTTGTTTTCTTTTTTATAACTGGACCAGATAGGCCGGTCGGAAGTTGAATGGTTACATGACCCGTTTGTTGAGTCTGTTTTAATAGCTTTGGTTGAACGGGCGAACATGACACGATGGTTGGACTGGATTTCAAGTTTTTTTTATCGTTTTTTTTGTTTTTGAGATAAATTTGTTTTTGCTTTATAAATATAACTATTTTTCTCGAAAAACTTAAAAACATCATTTTCCTTCTCAAAGTTTCACTATTTTTATAATAATATGTCTAAAAGCTTCATATTTTTGGACTGGAATTGAAACAACTACTCAGAGTTTTAGAGTTTTAGAGGTAAATTGATGTTCTTAATTTTTTTGATGAAAAATGGTTATTTTTGTCCAACCGAATTAAACTGTGTATTTTGTTTACTTTCAAAATCTCATTTTGTTGAGTTTATGCTCCATGTTTTGTTTATTTCAGGATTGATATTTTATCAATATTGCAAATCCACACGAAAAGATAAATTGGTTTCATATATTGTTGTAAATTAGTTTATGTACTTTTTAAAAAAAAAATTTAAAATTATTTACGACCGTTATCCGGTTTCTGAAACTACCAGTTTGCAGCCAGTTTGACGTCTGTCTGGTTATGGAAACATACGAAAACATTGACTTTTAGAGTTCCTGTTTTCATAATATTTGTCATGGTGTGTAGTTGCCCGATTCGATTTTACATGGGGTGATGCTGAGTTTCACCAGGAGACATTGGACAACTTAAAGATCGCTATCAAGAAAACGAAGAAACTGTGTGCTGTAAGTTTCATTACTGGCTCACCTAATGAAAAAGCATTTGTTATTGCAAGTATAGACCATCCAAAGATTAAACATCATTTTCTAATGTAATGGTTCTGAGAGCATAAATGTGTGTTATTTCCTGTATTATCAGGTTATGTTGGATACAACTGGTCCTGAACTTCTAGTTGTCAACAAAGGTGATCATCCTATACCTCTTGAAGCAGATTCATTTGTTGTTTTAACACCCGATCAAGAGAAAGAAGCAACATCAGATTTATTGCCAATTAATTTCAGTGGTCTAGCTAAGGTAATAATTTCTTATTTTCATAGTATTTTGTTTACTGCTAGGTCACATGTGTTAAACCATTTCACTGTAATTCAATTTGAAGCAATTATTGACGTTTACAGGCAGTTAAGCCCGGTGACACCATTTTTCTTGGCCAATACTTGTTTACAGGGAGTGAGACAACATCTGTGTGGTTGGAGGTAAGTTGACAGTGAACCATTATTTCTATGCACAATCAAGTTTATGTAGTTAGCTTGATTGAGCCTCCAGAGTCCAGATTCAAGGATTTTTGTTGGGTTGATGCAACGATACATTTTGTACTAGTTTGTAAGATATTTACTAGATATCTGAATTTTAGTTGAAGTGTTTCTTTATACAATGTAGGTTTCTGAGGTCAAAGGTGATGATGTTGTTTGTCTGATAAAAAACTCGGCTGTTCTTGCTGGTACATTGTACACTTTACATGCTTCTCAAGTTCATATCGATCTACCCACACTCCCTGATAAAGATAAAGAGGTAAACTATCTCAATATATGAAATTAATTGAATAATTAAGAATGTTTACTTATATCAGTAATAGTTTAAAATGAAACAAAGGGTTCTTTATAGATTCATCAGGTACCTTTTTTCTTTTTCTTTTTCTTTTGGTCCGTTGAATTCAGAAATTTGCATAAATAGTTTCATCAAGTGCAATAGCTAATAAGATATTCTCTTTGTTCCATATTTCTTGCTTTTACTATGTTTTTTAGGCTACTTATGTTTAATTGTAGGTTATCAGCACATGGGGAGTCAAAAATGGTGTTGACATCCTATCTCTGTCACATGCCCGTAGCGGACAAGACATTCGAGAAGTATAGAACTACTCCTCATTTTTGCCAAGTGCATCAATTGTTTGTACTGACTATTTTACGGATACCATTCAATTCTCTGGCTATTTTGTAGGCTCGTGAATATCTTTCGAATCTTGGTGAGCTCAGTCAAACTCAGATTTTTGCAAAAATAGAAAACGTAGAGGTGAGATACTTCTTTTAGTATATTGTTTTAGGGATGAATAACAGTGTATGTGGATCTACTTCAAAGATCACATATATGGTTTCATTTATTTCAGTTTCGGCTAAAAATCATATTGAAAGACCAACATTGTGTTATTTTTTGAAAAGACGACAATCATAACCTATAAAACTTTGGCACTTGATCAGTGGAATTTTCTTTTTTAGAAAATTCGAAAGGCATTTTCCAATATACATCATCAGACAAGTTCTTGTCCGAAATTGGTAACTGAAATGGGTAGCCTATAAAGTAGTTTGAATACATGTGTAGCCTCCACATTCAGTATCCCACCTTTTTTATATTAATTTGGAAGCTGTGCTTAAATAATAAGTTTTCGGATTAATCTTCTAATGTGCATCTGATATACTGCAGGGCCTAGTGAATTTCGATGAAATCCTTCAGGAAGCAGATGGCATTATCCTTGCTAGGGGTAATTTGGGAATAGACCTTCCACCAGAGAAGGTCATCACGAAATATTTTTAATTTCTAAACGAATTGTTTATATTTTGTAGAAACGTAAGTTTGTAACTGCTTACAGTATCTATACACAGGTATTTTTGTTTCAAAAAGCAGCTGTTTACAAATGCAATATGGCTGGGAAACCAGCTGTTGTTACTCGTGTTGTGGATAGCATGACTGACAACTTAAGGCCAACCCGTGCTGAAGCTACTGATGTTGCTAATGCTGTTTTAGATGGCAAGTATTTTAGTTCCTTTAACAGTATATTAGAATTTTATAATGAAATATGTATTTATATCATATCAATACCCTATAAATAAGGAGTACAATATAGGGTTTAATATGCTTAATTTGATTTTAGATTCAAGGTTAAATTGAACATCATTGGGAGGAACCTCAACCAACCCTATTAAAAGCATATCAATTTTGTATTTTGCTTGTAATCTGATTATTTTTAATGAAATATAATTCATACAGAAAAGGTAATTGCTGATCTTATGTATGTGCAAATTGTTTTATATGTTTCAGGAGCTGATGCAATTCTTCTAGGTGCGGAGACAATGAGGGGGTTGTACCCTGTTGATACTATATCTATTGTTGGTAAAATTTGTGGGGAGGTATTAGATTCTTGCTTTATATAAGAATCCTCTTAACTTATGTTATATATTGATTAAACCAGAAGTTAAAGCAATTTCGTAATTGGTTCTGAAAACAATTTTAGTTTTTGTACAATTCCAATTAACACAAATGGCTCAAAATATAAACATACTGTGAACTTGTTTATGGTTCTAACAACCCATTTCTAATTAGAAGCTAGATAGAAACTTACTTTTTAATACCGATTTTAGCAACCAAGTTTCATTTATTACTAATTGCAGCAACGACTCACGTGTTCAACTCATAGTAGGTGATTTCTTGCTGATTTTTAAAGAGCCGCTGACGTGACATCTATTTCTTGTTGTACTACATATATGCTACATGACATATATTCTGTAGATAACTTAATTATCCAAATAAGTGGTTTGTGCACATATGGCGGCTGGCATGGCATCACCAGTTCCACACGTGCACGTTTCCTTGCACGTGTGGTGCTTGATGTGGTAGCTGCCATTGGCATGAACCAGTGCCGCATAAACAATTTACAGGTAAGTTTGGTTGCTTATATTAGTAGAAAAGGAAAAAAGTAATTTGGTTTCCAGTTTACGTCTACTTTATAGTTGGTTGCTAAAATCATTTGAAAATTTAAAGTTAGTTTCCATTTTGCGCAGCTTGCCCATTCCATTAACAAAACAATATCATCACTTAATTTGTTGATCCTCTCTTTGTCATACAATCATACATTGTTCTTCAATATTCTGATTTAGCTGTGCTGTGTACAGTCTGAGAAAGTGTACAATCAAGACTCGTATTTCAAGAAAACTGTCAAATATGTTGGTGAGCCAATGAGCCACATGGAATCTATTGCTTCCTCCGCGGTACAGTACCAAACATCCAAAATTTTATATCTTATAATCTATCAATCTTTTAACTGACTTATCTGAAATCATGGGAGTTCAAATATAGGTTCGTGCTGCCATCAAGGTGAAGGCATCAGTTATCGTTTGCTTCACTTCATCTGGAAGAGCTGCACGGTGAGTAGGCACGCGTGTGTGTCATAATAAAGTTTATAAAGATTTTTTCTTTTTTTGATTAATATATCATTATTAGAAGATATGTGACATGAAGCATTATAAAACATGCAGGTTGATCGCGAAGTACAGGCCTACCATGCCTGTGCTCTCTGTGGTGATACCACGCCTTAAAACGAATCAACTTCGCTGGACATGTACCGGTGCTTTTGAGGTAGTCGTATTCACTAAGCAGTTTGAGATTGTTTATCTACTGGAAACTTATATTTTATTATCGTGTGCATTTTGGTGATTGATATGAGAAGGCGAGGCAGTCGCTCATCATACGAGGTCTTTTCCCGATGCTTGCGGATCCTCAACACGCTGTAAGAACTCATTTTCCAAATGCAAAAACCGTCATTTTCAAGTTTGTAAAAAGTAAATTTTAATGTAAAAACTGTCTAAAAGACAACGGTTTTTGCAGGCTGAATCTAAAGGTGCTACAAATGAGACAGTTTTAAAGGTGGCTTTGGATCATGGTAGGAACATTGGCGTGATAAAGCCACATGATCGCGTTGTTGTCTGCCAGAAAGTCGGCGATGATTCTGTGGTCAAGATTATCGAGCTTGAAGATTAGCATCCGTAGTTAGTAATTAACTACTAGTAGATGGTTATGGTCAGCTAAACTATATAGGTTTCCGTTAGATATCGAGTATGTTGTTTGTTTTATTGCAAATGGCAAAGCTTGAGTTCAAGTGTTTTTTTATGGGGTTACAAAAAGAGAGGATCTTTTAGTTTATGGAGTTCTCATGGGAGACAACATTGCATATTATGACAAATATATGCGTCTTTTGATCCCTTTTGGACTTATTTCGAGCAAACCCATGAATTACCAACGCGAAATGAATGACTGATACTTCTCATGACCTATAAGAAGAAGACGAGGAAACATATTGTTCATGGCTCGCATGTTAGAATAGTTTCGTAATGATCTCAACCTATGAAGAACTAAATGATATAATTTGTTAACACATTATCATATGGATAAATCTTAAATAATATCAGACATGATAAAGATGGTAAAGTATTTGTACCACATAAGGTGTACTAGATCCGCATATTATACGAGGATCATAGCTTAATCTGAGGCGCTCATCAAAGATCTCGTAACCACTACGACAACACATAAAATGATAAACTATACACAATATCAGTTTTCAAACATTGAATGATAAAACCCATTTGTATGTATATTCTCATGCCTGAGCTTCGTTCAACGTTATGACCTATGTGACTCGCGACCACTTAACCTTTGGTTACAAGGTGGTATAACCTTCATAACAAAGCTAACCAAATTTACCTTTTGTTTTGTGCGCATTTGAACATTCAATCAATCATACGGCGCCTAGTCCTTTGTTGCAACAGTACGATATACCAGAGTTTTAAGGTGACATATGCGGTATGCCCTTAAATTGTTGAATGATAAACGAGAGCAAGTTGATATAAAGATTATATATCTGCAATGGAACTCTTGTTTACACCTTCATCTTGTTGCTAATGCTCTAGTAAACAATTATCAGTTTCATGATATGTAACAACCACAGTGAACCATTAGAGTTTCATCATTTGGTTTTTGGATCATGGTTTGATAGGAACCCAACGTGCGCTGGCGGGAAATATTTAATTTTCAGAAAGTGGGGTCGTTGTTCCCCGAAATCAGGTGCTGAAATTAAGGGAGAAGTTCCAGAAGTATTAGTATAAGTAGTATTGTTTCGTGTTATTTGATTTGTCTTTGTTTAGTTTATCAAAATTAGGGTTTCTAAGCCTTATAATCAGAGATCACCTTCCTGAACAAAGCTCTATCTGTACTTTTAATTTGAAGTTAATCAAGCCGACTTTTTGCTCAAAACCAAACAAGTAAGCTCAACTTTAAAAAAAATCTAGTGTTTGATTCAGTTTCTGTTTATAATTATATATTTATGTCTACTTTCAGTCAAATACTTAATCTAGTGCTAGCTTACAATTCTGCATGTCATTCTAGAAACAATCTAAGCTATATTTAATACTAAATGTTTATCCACTACAAGAAACAAACCCTAGAGAAAGTACATCATTTTACACATTTAAAAAATCTAAACAATAATGATCCTTAACTCAAACAGATAAGATAAGGTATTTAAGACTTCGTTAAAATTAAAAAAAATGTTTTTTAGTTCTAAGTCCCACCGATGATAATAATTAGAAGAAAAAAAAGAGTTTCGAGTTGGACCCAAAAATTTTCTTTCACCTATAATTAGTTTCCTTCTAAAAAATCAAGTTGCATACTTGATTAATGAAGATGATCAATGGGTCAGTGGTTTTTTAGTGATTCAATTACAATTATAAAAAAAACAAATCTAAATACCACTCGACCAAACTAGGTGTACAATTCATGTTATTCGATACACTTGCTTTATATATAATTCAATCGACTCTAAATCATCTAAGTTCTAAAACTTTGAGGCAATATCAACACAAATGAATACAAAATTAAACTCATATCAACCACAAATCAACAAAATAGCTAAATCTATGTTAATTTCACGGCAAAATCACCAAATTCGTTCAAGAAAACCCCATATTCCACTTCAATTAACACCAACCGATCACAACCCTTTATTACATCCAAACTAAATCACAATTTCCTAAAAAATATATTTTTTCTCCCATTAAATGAACTCGAGAACATAACGTAAAATCCCCACCAAATTACGAGCTAGTGCATGTATGAGATTGCTTATTATTAACATACTTTTGACTTATTTACTTTTGAGAAGTTAAAAGTTCAAAAACAAATGTTTGTTAAACCCAAGAGGATTTTTCAAACTAACTTTTCACATAGGATAAAAAGAAGGTTTTAAAAATAAGTAGAGGTTACTTAACTTTTGGAATCTCTTTTTAATCTAATTTTTTATTATACTCCTCTACTATATCTTATTAACTCCTCTTATTTTTAAAAGTATGTTATTTTTTTATCATTTTATAACATTTTAGTTTATAAGCTAATCCAAACATTCTTTTAAATACTTCTTTTGAAAAATCATAAGTTAATAAATTTTTAGGTCAAAAGTCTTTAATCTCAAACATGGCATGTTTTGTCAGCTTCTTATTATGCCTCACAAGCCTCGAAGACTATTGAGGTATTTTTTTTTTAAATATCATTAATAAACGAGTTTATGATCCCCATAGTTTGGCTTGGGGTTTCTTCTCAAATTCATGAGGTACAAAGTCAAAGGTTACATAGGTTGTAGTATCAACTTCTAAGCACACTCAATGGTGGAACTAAGAATGTTTTATTAATAGGGTCACAAGTTTTTGTGTTAAAATTTCTATCGACTTGATTTACAGATTGTCGGGCTCAATGAACTCTATTCCTCAAACTTCAAATTCCAATCCTTTATACCCAGTTTACACAAACTTCATTCCCTAATCTATTGTAGTAAAATGGACATGCGGAATTGAATAAAAACTACAAATTAGTTCACCTAAACATGTTAAACCTTAGTTTGACTTAAGACTATAATATTAATACAGAGAAAATACATAACTTTACATTTTTCATGTTTAAATATTAGCTTAAATGCATATGATTTCTCATAAAAATACTCTTGACCTGTGTCTACTATTCGTAGTTTTGATCTTGTGGATAACAAAGGACCAAGCCATTAAAAAAACAAATCAGACAGTTTTAAAAAACTTTTAACTTTTTATTTGGTTTTGTTTTTATGCACGACATAAATATAACGACTTTAGGATGTAAACAAGCCAACGGGATCGAGCTCGAGGGCATTTATTAAAAGAGCCACGATAGAAATTTTAAGCTCGTTTTAGTTTGACTCAATTGGAGTTTTTACGAGTTGATCCCAAAGTAGCGCATGAGTAGACTTGACTCATTTACACCCCCCTACTTGACATCCTAAAATAACCTAGTATTTTTTTTACATATCAAAATAGTTATAATTGTTTTATATTGTAAACACTTGTATCAATTTAGGATACGGTAACCCTTCTTTTATTAAACCCACACACACATAAAAAAAGCTAACATATGCTTGGTTTCAAAACTTGGTATGTGGTATAGAATCAAATACAATTAACCAATCCAACTACTTCATCTTCTTTATTTCATGCAAAGTTTTTACATAACTTCATTCTTATAAAGCTAATGGTTTCACCCATACATGCTAATATAAGTATTATGCTAATAATACAAGTGTTATGCATAAAAAAAGGTTTTAGTAGGTTAACTTGACCCCATAGAGATGAACGTGGTTCCGCCCCTAAACACACTAGATATATGGCCCTGATGTAAGCAACCTATTTACTTACAAGGCTAGACTTCATGGTTTTTAAAGGAAAATTGATTGAGTCACTTGTTTATAATTTAAATAATACTAATTATCAACCACTAATCGCGGCTAGGTTCCGGTCACATTTTGCTCGGATTCCGACTAAATGTTGAAAATTCAATCAAACTTTAAATTTTTCTGCCAAATACGTATAAATTTTGGTCAAATGTGTTTGTATAAAACTGAAAATTACTTAAAAAGTTCTGATTCAATTAATCCCAATTAGCGCCTAACGATTTTGACAACTATGGTAACCATGGTTGGAACTCTTGAAAAAAAATACAAACCCCAAGTTAAACCATCAAACATAAAAGTATGTGTGATACACAAAGCAATCCACACATTCATCATAGTTCTAAAAGTTCTAATATAGGTGTAAAGAAATTTGCATTATCAAAAAACATTGCAGCTAATAGAAACAGTTCCAATTACACAAGAAAAAATGATATCCTTACATCAATTCTAATCTAATCATACTCCAATCCATTCAGTTCTCAAGCTAACACAACAATTAGAACCAATTCATCAACACTCATCCGTAAACAGATTTCACTACATAATCAACTAATCATGCTAGTGTTATATACTTAATTACTTATTATCTATATCATATAATGCAATCACCAAACCAAACTGAAACAGATCTATGATACGTGATTACAGACTAAAAGCAGCAAATTCAAGTTCAATCAACAACCTAAAGCACAAATTAAGCTCAAACACATGAAATCAACGCTGAAAACTGCAGGTTTAACATAAAATTCAAAATCAAAAGTGCATAATCATCAACAACAGTCTAACAACAACGTCCGTAAACAAAAATCACGAAAACAAACAAAAAGCATCGAATCGTAAATCACCTTATCTCGTCCTCAGAACCGAAGCTTCGAGAAGAACCACCGGTTCTTCCCGGTCTTAAACCGCTCCTCAAGCCTCGCCTTCGTCTCCTTGCACGCAGTGACCTTCTTATCACGCGATTGAAGTGCATCAAGCGTCACCACATCCTTCAGATCTACATCTAATGTGTACCTCGTCGGCATGATGTGGTTGTAGTTCACGAGCTTGATGAACGCCTTCACTCGCGACTTCTTCGCCGTCTTCTTCGCTGAATCCTTTCGAATCACCTTCTTCGGGTACTTGGAGATTCCGGCGACGAGACAGTGGCCGTACGGACGGTCGCGAGTTCCGTCGTCGAATTGCCGGACGATCACCGCCTTCCGGCCGGCGAAACGGCCGTTGAGGACCACCACCGCCTTGTTTGGCTTCAGAAACTTCACCATTTTCGCCGCCGCTGCTCCGCCTTAGCTTCTTACGGTTGTGTTGTTGCTGCTAGGGTTTCTAGGGTTTGCAACAATGCTGATATTTATAGTGTTTAGTTTTAGCAAATTAGTCCTAGTGTTGGGTAGAATTACGTGAATGCCATTAGGTTTTTGAAACTCATTTTGCAGAAGTAGTTCGAATGTTATACGGTTGTACCCCTGATCTTTCTAACATATTGCACTTTAGGACCTTACAATTTGTGTGTACAGACTATTAAAATTATTTGAATAACTTAATAAGATTTAATTAATTCTTTCTAACATATTGCACTTTAGGACCTTATTTATTTGAGTATATTCCTTATATTATATAGTATTAAGTTAGTTCCCGTATATTACACGTATTAAATAAATAAAATATTAAATAATTAAAATAAAAATTTATGTAATAAAATCATGTTTGAAGATAAAATATGATTATAATTACGTACAAATAGCTAATTTAAGTAAATAAATAATTATATATTTTTCTTAAACTTTTGTTTTATCAAAATTATGACTTTTAACTAAAAAAGTTTTGACTTTTAAATATTTTGCTTTAAAAAATGATTTTTTTTAAACTTTATTGTATTCTGTATTTTATAAAATTTTTGTTTTAAAAAACGTATTTTTTTATTACAAATGGGTTTTTAATTTATTAAATTATACATTTTTTAAATTTAAAAATGGTATGAGTAATGCTCTTATTATTAAATATTATTATTAATAATATAGAGAAATGCGAAAGTAAGTATAATGACGCTTATAATTGTTTCACACTTATTTTAGTTTTTTATAGATAGATAGATATGCTAAAAACCTATTATTAAATAGATTATAGTTAGTAACAAACATAAAGAGTTAAAGTATAAATATTTTAATATAAAATTATATATATGTAATAGTTCAACAAATAAAACAATTATACTATTTTTTTAATTACCTTATCTAAATAGTTTCATTTTTAAACATACATTAAGATATTAAAAAATTATTTTTTAAAACTCTAGTTTGTAATTATTCTTGTTGTTTTAGTAAGACTATTTATAAAAAATTCACATGTTTATAGTTTTTTTAAAAGTAAAACGATTTAAAATATTTTGTTTAAAAAAGGTTTAGTGTTTTAGAAAATTTCATATTATATAAAGTTTTAGTTTATTATTATTTGGTTTTAATTAAAAGATATTTCTAATTTCTTTAATAAAATGTATTTTTAAAAAAGATAGTTTGATTTTTAAAAAATCTAGATAAGAGAGAGAAATATAGCAATCAATAAAATTTATATTAATAAGAGAGAGAAATTTATATGAGTACTTAAATTACTATTATACCCTTTTAGAAAGAAAATTAATTTGTGAATTTTTAAAAATAACAAGTGACAAAAAAATGGGTTAAAAGAATTACAAGTTGCAAAAGAACCTTTGTTTTATTAGATACTATAGATATAGATATTTATAAATGGTTGTGAGTTGAATATATTAAAATTTTACTTTTTAATCTGTATTTTAGAGAAACATTGTTCAAAACTCTATAATGTTTTTAATATATTTTAAGTGGTTGTGAGTGAAGGAGAGAGGAAAAATAATAATAAAATTGAAAAGAAGGAAAAAAGTAATGATTTTTATTGTAATTATATAAATAAAAATAAGTAATGAATTGTGAATGCTTTAAGATTTAAGATTGAGTTAAAAGGAATCACCATTAAGTAATGGTTATAATTCATAAATTTTAAATGTGTAAGGATTCCTTAAGTCTGATGCAACCCAAAACATCCAAAGTGTCTCAGCAACATGCACTAAGTACTGAAGTGAAGAATGCTTCGGAAGTTTTACACAATACATTAGAAAAACATTCTAAGTGTAAAATCTTCCGAAGCCAAGACCAATATCTTCCGAAGCCAAACATGAAGTTTTCCGAAGCTTCAAGAGACAAAGTCTTCCGAAGCTTCACCCTATGAAGACACATTTCTTCCAAAGACTTTTAGTACACATGCTTTATCTGATGTAATGTTCCATAAAGCACCTTTTCCGTTGCATCTCTGATAAGTCACCAACTTACAAGAGTTGGTGAAAAGGTCCATGCTTTTGGTAACTGTACATTGAGGTCTTGAGTCTGAAACTTTCCACTTTATGTACTTTATCCTTTTTGTAATGTATAAGGATGTGAGCTATGGCATGTCATAGTCACAAGGTCAAAAGGCAGATATGCCTTTTGATTCTACAATTGATTTTGTTAGTGTCTAGTCAATTGTATCCAGCTGGCTTTCATAGTATAGCCGGCTGTAGGTTGTAGTATAAGTATTTCAAGTTTCTTGTATCTTTAACATACTTTGTAACACTTGTAAAAGAACTTGAGAAAGCAATATACTGCATCCTTGAAAACCATATTCTCTTGTTCTGTCTCTTGCTTTACTTGTGTTCTTTGTATCACTTTTGGTTAACCCAGTTTACTGTTTGATTAGAGTTTAGATAATCTCCTCTTTGTGTTGTTGTGTTGTAATTGTGTTCAAGCCCTTAAACGATCCTGCAATTGGTATCAGAGCGTTCAGGCTCTTGATATAAGATCTAACCATCTTAAGATCCCTCACACACACAAAAACTAAACTCTTCAAATGGCTTCCATCTCAAAGACTGATATGGAGACTGGAACCATGAACAAATCCCCACTGATCACTCTTGATGATTTTGACACCTGGTGCATGAGGATGGAAGGCTTCATCAGGTCTCTTGACTCAAGAATATGGGAATCTGTTGAAAATGGACCTTTCATACCCAGCACCCCCTCTGCTACTGGTGCTGGTATGATTCCTAAAGATATGGCCAACTACTCAGATGAAGATAGAAAAAGAGTAGAGATTGACAGGAAGGCCATGACTGCTCTCCCAAACTCTGTATACAGAGGTTTTAAGAAGTGCAAAACAGCTAAACAACTGTGGGATGCACTGAAGCTGATGTATGAAGGCTCCTCTGAAGCCAAGGAGAACAAGAAAGATCTTCTGAAGCAGCAGTTGAAAATTTCACCTTTAAAGCAGGTGAAACCATGACCCAACAATACTTCAGGTATGTTGAGATTGTGGATACCCTAGTGGATGGAGGAGTTCCTCTTGAGAACAGAGACATTGTAAGGAAGTTCATGTCCTCACTTCCTAGGAAATAGACACACTATTGTGTGGTGATCAAGAGGACTGAGAACCTTAAAACTCTTACTCTGACAGAGTAATATGGGATTCTCAGTGGATACCAGATGGAGATGAACATACAAGGTTCATCTGGCAACTCCAACAATCAAATGGGTTCAGCCCTTCATGTGGTTGAAAGGGACAGCATAGAACCCCAACATCATCTCATATGCTACCCTGACAACTCACAAAATGGTCCTTTCATCACCTTCCCGGAGACACCAAGGGAAAACTTTACTCAAGGAAGTCCATTCCAAGAGACAAGTTCTTCTCAAGCCTTTGTGTCTACTGATGAAAGCTGTGGGAATTATCTCTTCACTCTTGAAGACCTGGACTGTATTCATCCAGATTACCTGGAATACATGGAGATAGTTCAGCAGATGGCTCTCCTCAATCACAGAGCCAAGAAGTTCTACAAGAGAACAAGAAGAAGATTTCCAAGCAATGCTACCAGTGGAAAGTTTGGGCTGGATAAAAGCAAAGTTAAGTGCTACAACTGTAACCTTATGGGTCACTTTGCTAGGGAGTGTAAGGCACCTAAAGCAAATGGGGGCCAAACACCACCCAGACCAAACTACACTGACAAAGCTCCTCAGTCTGAGAAGCCTAAGCAACATGCTGCCGTTGCTGCTGAAGAAGGAGGCTTTGACTGGAGTTTTCAGGTGGAAGATGCTTCTCCAAACCAAGCACTGATGGCTGACCATGATGAAGCCAAGGTATTAGAACATCTCTGTACTCCTGAATGCATTGCTAAAGTAAATAGATACAGGTCCTACAACTTAGAGATAAGATCTGATCTTGAGTCATTAAACATATTAAAATCTGATTTTAGAAAGTCTGAAAATGATTACAAGTTAAAAATAGAAGATTTAGAGAAAACCATTTCAGTACTAAAACATGAACATACAGATTTTAGAACTCAGATCCAAGATCTCATAACTAAATTGACTGAGTGCCAGGCTGAGCTTGTGATCAGCAAAGCCAAGGCAGAGAAAAGTGTTCTTGAAGAAGAGACCTTCAAAAACATGATATCCTCATCCCTGCATAACAAAGTGTGCTATCAAAATAGACAGGGACTAGGATCAAATGAGATAGCTCCTCCACACACAATCTTGTCTGTAAGATATCCTAGGTGTGGAACTTGTGAAGATGAGCTTCCTCTCATAGATCCTATAAGTGAGGATGATGAAGAAGTGATAGTGAAGAATTCCTCTGAGAAGAGTGAAGAAGAGGATTCTTCCAAGGGCCACTATCCTTCTGAGGAGAAGAAATCATCTGTCATGACCAAGTCCAAAAGAAAGAACTTGATCAGGAAGAGCAAAAGGAAAGCAAAGAAGGCTCAAGAAATCAAGGCTACTTTTGATGCTAAGCAGAAACAAGTTTTTATCTCTGCAGGTTTCAAAGTAGTAGGACTGAAGACATCAACCAAGACTCCTCACCTAAGAGTCCTGGTTCATGTTCAAATCATCTCAGAGCAAAGAAGAAGACTGAGCTGCTGTGTACCACCGCTGCACAGCCTGGACCATCAAACTCCAAGAACAGTTCACAGCC
The DNA here is from genome assembly GCA_025506515.1 of Flaveria trinervia. Taxonomy (NCBI): domain Eukaryota; kingdom Viridiplantae; phylum Streptophyta; class Magnoliopsida; order Asterales; family Asteraceae; genus Flaveria; species Flaveria trinervia. Next base: position 2,216,897 of record CM046452.1, read on the forward strand.
CAAAAGAACTGTCTCAACATCTACCAAGATGAAGGTGGAGAAGGATGTGACCAAAGCCAGTCTTGCTCTCAAAAGGAGACTCTTTTGAAGAAGAAAATGTTATGTGTCATGTGTGAAAATACTTCTCACATTGCTAAGGATTGCCCATACAATCCTAGAAGTACCATCCACATGACCAATACAAAGACTTCAAAGAATCTCAAGAAGTCTCAAGCTTCGGAAGGAAAGTCTGTTTCCTTCGGAAGCTCCAAATCAAAGAAGAAGGTAAATGGAAAATTACCTTCGGAAGTAAAATTGGTCTCGGAAGAAAAGAGTTCTTCCAAAGCACTGAAGTCTGCTGCAGTGACTGCAGAATCTTCCGAAGGTTCAGTCATCAAAACCTGTGAAGTTCCAAAAGCTTCAAAGGTTTTGAAGGTCAAGTCCAAGAGTCCAAAGGTGGTGTGGAAGTCTAAGAAAGACCAAATGACTGAAATTTCTCCATCAACAATAGCTGAAGATCCTCACAGTACAACCATAGGATCTATTACTGTTGCATTACCTTCTATTACACTTACTGAGCCCAAGACAAGTACGGCTTGGGTTTCCAAATGTAACTAATCATTTTCTTTGTGCAGGAACAGCTCAAGACAAACGGAAACGTCTGGATAATTGACAGTGGCTGTTCCAGGCACATGACAGCCAATAGGTATCTACTCCATAATTTTGAGAGAATTGATGGAGGACCAGTTGCTTTTGGAGGAGATGAAGGTGGTTACATTTCTGGAAGGGGCAAGGTCACAAATGGTAAGCTCAACATTGAAAAAGTAAACTTTGTTAAGGAGCTTGGGTACAATCTTCTGAGTGTATCCCAACTTTGTGATCAAAGACATAACATGCTCTTTACTGAGCATGAGTGCATTGTTCTCAAGCCTGGTGTGGTCATTCCTCATGAGCACATCATGCTTAGAGCCCCTAGGAAAGGGAACATGTACAAGATGGATTTGCAAGAAACATCTCCCTCTGGAGAAGTTTCATGCTTTCTATCTAAAGCCAATAGTGATGAGTCTTTCCTATGGCATAAAAGAATGTGCCATGTAAACTTTAAAAACATGAATAAATTGATTAAGCATGATCTGGTAATTGGAATGCCAAAGAAAGAGTTTACAAGTGATGATCATTGTGTTGCATGCCTGAAAGGGAAGCAACATAAGGCATCCCATAAGCCTAAGGAAATGAACTCCATTACTACACCCCTACACTTGTTACATATGGATCTCTTTGGCCCCACCAGTGTAATGAGTTTAGGAAGGACCTTATATGTCTAGTGATCACAGATGATTTTACAAGATTCACTTGGGTCTTCTTCCTTAGAACTAAAGATGAGACTCCTGAGATTCTAAAGAATTTCATCTTAAAGATTGAGAATCAATGTGATCACAAGGTCAAAACCATAAGATGTGATCAAGGAACTGAATTCAAGAACCAAATCCTTGATACATTTTGTGATGAAAAGGGTATTACAAGACAATACAGTGCTCCCAGGACTCCTCAGCAAAACGGAGTTGCTGAGAGGAGAAACAGGACACTTATTGAAGCTGCAAGAACTATGTTGTCTGACTCTAAACTGCCTATCACCTTCTGGGCAGAGGCAGTTAATACTGCTTGCTATGTGCAAAACAGAGTTTTAGTAGTTAAGACACATGGTAAGACTCCTTATGAACTTTGGCATAAGAGGAAACCTTTCATTGGTTTTCTCAGGTCATTTGGATGTCCCTGCACCATCTTGAATACCAAAGATCAAGTTGCCAAGTTTGCTGAGAAATCAGACGATGGACACTTCATTGGATACTCTTTCCAAGCTAAAGCTTATAGAGTATACAATCTTAGAACTAGAATTATTGAGGAGTCAGCCAATGTGAATTTCAATGAGCACACACCTAGTGTGGCTGGTTTTGGTCCGGATTGGCTATTTGATCTTGATTTAGTTACCAACTATTTTAATAAATCTTGTGAGCATGTTTCAGGATCTGCAGAAAATTTAAATACAGGTGATCCTGATCCAAGATTTGAGCTAGGAAGACCTTCAACTCACACACCTTCAGCTCCAGTTGAAACCACTTCAGCAAATGAGGTTTCTATCAGCACAACAATGACAAATCCAGCTGATACATCTGGCATGCCTTCAAATTCCAGCTCAGAGGCTTCTCAACCAGATAAAGACACCTCAATTGCAGAAGACAACAATGGTGATGGTGATAGTGATCAAAATTTCTTGATGCTAATAACCATACCATAGATGACAACATCAATGATGTCACACACTCATTGGATCAAGTTAATCTTGATAAGTGTGATAATGTGGAGGATCAATCTTCAAGACCAGATCTAAATTTCTCAAATTTGGATCTATCTCAGCAACTTCCTGTGATCCCTCAGCTAAGGATCCACAAGTCTCATCCTACCACAAACATCATTGGAGATGTTATCTCCGGGGTAAAGACAAGAGGGCAAACCCATGAAGCAAATGTTTGTCTTCACTCTTGTTTTCTATCCCAGTTAGAGCCAAAGAAAGTTGAGGAGGCTCTAAAGGATGGAAGTTGGGTAGAAGCTATGCAACAAGAGTTGCTTCAATTCAAAAGGCAGAAAGTTTGGAACCTTTGTCCTCTTCCTCATGGGAAGACTACCATTGGAACCAAATGGGTTTTTAGGAATAAGAAGGATGATAGAGGAATCATCATAAAGAACAAGGCAAGACTAGTTGTCAAGGATACACACAAGAAGAAGGGATTGATTACACTGATGTCTTTGCTCCTATAGCAAGACTAGAAGCTGTTAGGATATTCCTGGCATTTGCTGCATCCAAGAATTTCAAAGTCTATCAACTTGATGTAAAGTGTGCTTTCTTATATGGAGTGATTGACGAGGAGGTTTATGTCAAACAACCACCTGGTTTTGTAGATCCTGATCATCCTGATTATGTCTGCAAGCTTGACAAAGCTCTTTATGGGCTGCATCAGGCACCCAGGAAGTGGTATGAGACACTGTCTGAGTATCTCTGTAAACATGGATACTAGAAAGGTACTATAGATGGAACTCTCTTCATCAAAGGACAAGGAAAAGACATTCTGCTAGTTCAAGTATATATGGATGACATCATTTTTGGTTCAACCAATTCAAGGCTCTGCAAAGACTTTGAAAAGCTGATGAAAGACAGATTTGAAATGAGTTCAATGGGAGAACTCAACTTCTTTTTGGGAATTCAAGTGAAGCAGGTTGAAGATGGCATCTTCATAAGTCAGTCAAAGTATGTTCAAGATATACTCAAGAGGTTCAACATGACTGATTGTAAGATTGCTAAGACACCCATAGCCAGAAACCACTCCCTTGGTCCAGATCTTGAGGGGGAGTGTGTAGATGAGCACTTATACAGGGCTATGATTGGGTCTCTTATGTATCTTTCAGCTAGCAGGCCTGATATCATGTTTGCTACATGTATTTGTGCAAGATATCAAGCCAACCCTAAGATGTCTCACTTAATCACTGTGAAAAGAATTTTAAGATACCTCAAAGGTGCTTCAACACTGGGTCTATGGTATCCAAAGAATCCTAATTTCAATCTGTATGCCTATACAGACAGTGATTATGGTGGTTGCAACATGACTGCAAAGTCTACATCTGGGGGATGTCAATTCCTTGGTGGAAGGGTTGTCTCATGGCAATGCAAGAAACAATCCTATGTGTCTGCATCAACTGCTGAGGCTGAATACATTGCTGCTGCAAGTGCTATGCTCAAGTGCTTTGGATTCAAAATCAGATGCTAGACTATGGATTTAACTTCAAAAAGACTCCTATCCATATAGACAACAATAGTGCTATCTCTATCACTGAGAACCCTGTGCAGCACTCAAGGACCAAACACATCAACATCAGATATCATTTAATAAGAGATAACTATGAAAAGGGATTAATTAAACTAGTCAAAGTTCACACAGATGAACAATATGCTGATCTGTTCACAAAAGCTTTTGATAAACAAAGATTTAAGTATCTGATATCAGCTATTGGGATGATTAACTTTGAGTAGACTTTTTCTTAAAACTAATTCTAATTATGTCTTCTTAAAATATGTGTGTCCTAAGTTGTCTAGTTCATCACTTTCATAAGCTCATATTTTCTTTGAATGTAAAACTCTTTTTGAAGACTTTCCTTAGATTCTTGAAAATTTTCTGATACTTCGGAAGATAACGTTTTACCTTCGGAAGAAAAATATGTCTTCAAAATAAATGACTGTCTAAGAGATTTTACCTTCGGAAGAAGTCAAAATTTATCTTCCGAAGCTTAAAATTCTTAACAGACACTTATTCATTTTTAAGGACTTTTTCCTTCCGAAGCAAAATTAACCTTCGGAAGCTTTGTTTATTCTTATACAAAGCATCCAAGAGTTTATTTCTCTTCCGAAGCATAAATCTTCAAGACTCTCAGGAAAATTCTTCCGAAGCCATTTTAGCTTTGGAAGCTTTTTCAATCAAAACTTCCGAAGACAAATTACCTTCGGAAGCTTTTCGAATTCCAAGAAAACTACTTTTTGAGCAAAAAGGTAAACTACTTTTTCAGAGGTGGGACCGACATACGGATTTCAAAGTTTATCCTCTTTCATTAAACTTTATCTGAAATCCTTCTCTCTCATATAAACCCAACGGTTTCCCCCTCTTCTATCATCTGCTTTTCTTCCAAACCTAAAACCCAAAGCTTTGTCTCTGAAATTTCTTTCCCATTTTTTCTCTTCATCTCTGAGCTACCTCAAAATGGCTGACCTTACTCACAGAAATGATCCTAACTTTGCCATGCAGCTACACAGACAACACAATCAGGTTGCTCTGTTATGCTCTGACAAAGATCCTCATTTCTCAGAGGTTTGCCGTTTCTTGTCTTTGTCTCACTACTTCACCTCCCTAACCATTGATCCTCCTCTATATGAGGATCACTTGCTTGAATTCTGGAAGACCTGCCAAGAGGTCATTATGGATGGGGAGAGGGCACTGTCTGCCACAGTGCAGGGGAGAACAATCTTCATCACTCCGGCCATCATCAACCGACATCTTCAGCTGGATGATGAAGAAGGTGAAGTGTTCTTCCCAAAGGAAGCGGTTAATCATTCCTTCGAGCAGATGGGATATGAAGGAGATTTCTCTGTAAAGACCTTCAGGAAAGGGAAGGTCTCATCCCAGTGGAAATACCTGCTCCATGTGGTTATCCACAACTTATCAAACAAGCATGGTGGATGGGACCAGATTCCTGAGGATCTCTCCTTTATAGTTCATGGAATGGTTCAGGGGGTCAAGTTTAGGTATTCATAATTTGTTTATACTAATTTACTTGCAAACTTAGACTCCTTAGAGTACTACATGTTTCCTAGATATGTTCAACACATTCTCAACTGTGAACTGGGCTCACAGTTGAGGGAAACAAGTAATATTCTTAAATTGGGACAAATGAAGCCCGACATCTTTAAAATTATGAAGAAGCCAACTGTAGGCTTCTCAGGGGTAGAAACAGCCCTAGTCCCAAAAATGTTAGAGCTCGTTGCTCAAGGTGACAACCTAGCAGTCCAAGCTAGTGTTGAACCCACACCTACTGCTCTCCAACCCTCTACACAACCTCAAATATCCATCACCTACCAAAGAAAATCCAAACGAACCCCTACTCAGACTATTCAGTCTGTGGAGGCCCTCATATACTCACCAATACAGGAAGAAGTGGATACTGGAGCTCCTACTTCTTCTGAGGAGCAGACCACTCCCATTGTTTCAAGAATCAGTGATGAGGTTCCTCATGCTCACACTGATGAGCTCACTAGCCCAACAGCCTTAAGCCTTCACTCTGAGTCTCAACACTCAAGTGAACAACCTTTAGGGGACAAGTACCATCCCCAACCTTTGGATCTCAACCAACCAATTCCCAACCTATCCTTCTATACTGATGAAGACTTAGGATTCGTGTGTACCATGAGTCTCTCTTCTCATCCCCTACTCAAAGAGAGACGAGTACCTCTGACTCTCCTCAGTCTATCCCACATCAGTCACCTATTACTGAGGTGGACACTTCTGAACTAGTTCCGGATGTCCATATGGAAGAGGCTCTCACTTTTGAAAGTGATTACATCATTCAGACCTCAACCATGGAAACTCTGCCCTCTGGCATCTCAATTGAGGCTACCAGTGAGCAGAGGAAAACCAGCAGCCAAGAAACTCAAGCTGGTGGTGAGCAAGAGGACTTTGGTCCAATCATCTCATCCCCCCAGTGATTCTTCTGATGAAGATGAGGGGAACTTGAGACTAAAGGTGCAGAAACTGTCAAAAACATGCACCTATTTAGTCTCTAAGGTCAGTCACTTGGAATCTCAGGTGACTACCTTACAAAACATGGTCAATGATCAGCAACTTCAGATTTCATATTTGAAGGAAAAACTAGCTGAGAGACCTTTAAGGAGAGCTCAACCAGGAACACAAGAACCTGTGGAAGTGATTGATTTATCCTCCAGCTCACCTATGCAAGTGGGTGATGCTACCAAAAAGGGGGAGAATGTTATCACAACCACAGAACCTGGGAGTTCTTCAAAGAGAATGGACATAGAGGACTCACCATCCTCACTTGCTGTTGTGCATTCTCAGCAACTTCCTCAAACTCACATTAATGTGGACTCTATAGACTCTATCATCAGGAGTCTCTTTGAGGAAGGTATACCAAGGGCTGTCTCATCTCCACCACATGGAACTGGCAACTACATCATCAGATGGAGGTATGATGATGACAGAAGAGCCCTCATACTTCACAGAGTTCAAGGCCAACAAGAAGTCTTTCAGTTCCAAAGCCTGAGCTTCTATGAAGGACTGGATTTAGTCAACATGCCACTTGTCAATCCAAGCAAATCAAGACAAGCTGACAGGCTGGCTCAAAGAATCCAAGACAGGATCCTTGCAGAGTTCTCTCTAAGAAGGAGACTTAGGCAATCAGGAAATGTCATCGGTCAACTGGATGTTGAGGTGGACCCTAAGATTAGTTTCATAGGGGAAACCTTGGCTGAAGGCCCAGTGGCAGAACCTGAGACCCTGTCTCACCATCAACAACTGCTGCAGAGGTCCAAACTCCATCTGAGACACCTGCTGGTGAAGGTGTTTCTCAGCCTCTCTCTGGCCAGAGCATGGAAGCTACACCAAGCAATGAAGGCCAAGCCTCAATCCACCCTGAGTCACAAAGGTCTGTTGGTGACAAAGGGAAAAGGATAATGACTCATGAGGAAATTGAGGAGGAAGAGAGAGTGAGGAAAAGGAGGCTAAGGGGAGAAAGTTCTTCTGGGTCATCTAAATTCATGCAAGCTGCAATCAGGGCTGCCCCCAGACCAAATACTAAAGATGATGAGTTAAGGGCAGTCATGATTACCTATTTACAGACCAGGAACTATGATGTTGATGAAATCATCTCCCTCCCCTTAGAAGAGTTGAATGAACTGGCTGACATGAAAGTGTTAAGAGAGATAAAGGAGAAAGAGGATGCAAGGTTACTTCTCAAATTCAAAGAGGAAAAGAGACAGAAAAGACTCTACAAGCATACTCCCACTCTCTCTCCAGTTCAAGAAAGTCCTGCACAGGAAGATGTGGCTCCACAAGAACCTCAGGTAGATAAAGAAGAGGATAGAATCAAAATGATAAACTACCTGAGTGCCACAGGCTTCTATCAGGCAAATGCACTTCTTCCCCTGTCCTATGACTTCATTGAGTTCGAGTACTTAAAGCAACTTGAGCTTGAGCTAGTCAAAGAAAGAAAAACAACCAAAAGGAAGCTAAGGGAAGAAGCTGCAAAGTCAAGAGCCATCATTCAAAAGAATGCAAAGAAGTCTGCTGACAGACAAAGAATGATGAGCTTCTTGAAGTCATATGGATTCTCCGGAAGGAGACTTGGTCCCATCTCTATCTACAATGGATGAGCATATAAGGGTGATCAAGCAGAAGATTAAAAGTGGTGAATTGATTGACTTGCACTCTCTTCCAAGTCAAGTCCCACCTGAAGTGGAGGTCAAGTTTGAACAACCAGAGACACCTGAACCAGAACCTCCAGCTGAGCCTCAGCAAACTTCATCTTCTGATCCAAGACAGGGTCAAACTCCCTCTCCTTCTAAACCTGTGAGGGAGGAACACCCAACTGAGAAAGATACTGATGATCAACATGGTGCTGCAGACCAGTCTTCTCAATTAAAGACATTAAAGAGGAAGAAGAAAATGGCTTCTAAACCAAAGACTAAGAAGAAGAAGCCAAAGTCATCTACCTCTACACCCCAGGCTGAATCAGATCAACCTGAGGAAGTGCATGATGAGGCAGCCCAATCAACTCCTATGCAAGTGGCTCCTCTAGCAACTGAGACACCTATCTTGTCCTGGACTTATTCTACCAATCCAGAGAGATGGCATGTTGTCAGAGATCAAGGTGTTGAGAATGTCTACTCCTGGCAAGACATAATCAACTTACCTCTACATGATCTCTTTGAAATGAGAAGCTACTATGAGAGTCTTGATGATCCTGACCACCAAATGAAGAAAGGAATGGTCTTGATTGTACTGAAGACTACCAACATCTGAAGATCTTCTAAGTGTTTTGGTAGCATCAGCCTAGGGGGAGTTTGTAAGGATTCCTTAAGTCTGATGCAACCCAAAACATCCAAAGTGTCTCAGCAACATGCACTAAGTACTGAAGTGAAGAATGCTTCGGAAGTTTTACACAATACATTAGAAAAACATTCTAAGTGTAAAATCTTCCGAAGCCAAGACCAATATCTTCCGAAGCCAAACATGAAGTCTTCCGAAGCTTCAAGAGACAAAGTCTTCCGAAGCTTCACCCTATGAAGACAGATTTCTTCCGAAGACTTTTAGTACACATGCTTTATCTGATGTACTGTTCCATAAAGCACCTTTTCCGCTGCATCTCTGATAAGTCACCAACTTACAAGAGTTGGTGAAAAGATCCATGTTTTTTGTAACTGTACATTGAGGTCTTGAGTCTGAAACTTTCACTTTATGTACTTTATCATTTTTGTAATGTATAAGGATGTGAGCTATGGCATGTTATAGTCACAAGGTCAAAAGACAGATATGCCTTTTGATTCTACAATTGATTTTGTTAGTGTCTAGTCAATTGTATCCGGCTGGCTTTCATAGTATAGCCGGCTGTAGGTTGTAGTATAAGTATTTCAAGTTTCTTGTATCTTTAACATACTTTGTAACACTTGTAAAAGAACTTGAGAAAGCAATATACTGCATTCTTGAAAACCATATTCTCCTGTTCTGTCTCTTGCTTTACTTGTGTTCTTTGTATCACTTTTGGTTAACCCAGTTTACTGTTTGATTAGAGTTTAGATAATCTCCTCTTTGTGTTGTGTGTTGTAATTGTGTTCAAGCCCTTAAACGATCCTGCAAAATGTATCAACTACAGAGGCACTTTTAAAATGCGCGTGTTTGTATTTTTTTCTAAAAGTCAAATGTATAATAGAAAATTAACAAGAAGCTAGAAAAGATTACAAGAAAATAATTAGAGTGAATAGTTACACCATGATCTCCAATCTAAAATATACAGCTTTGCTCTATTTTTAATCTACAGATATGATAACGTCTTGATGTATATAGACGAACAAAGAATCAATCTTTTTGAAAGAGTTTTATTTGTTACTCTAGCTCTAATATATATGTGCATTTTAGCAATTGTATAAAATAATATTTATATTATGCTTCAACGTACTAGCTACCCGAGAACTTTTTCTTTCTTTCGAAAAGGGCTTCTATTTCAAAATCCACTTAAAACTCCACAAAGGGGATGAACCAACCCTAGATGTTACTGCCTTACGATGGTGAAAACCGGTTCCGGTGAAACTAATTGTGTTTGTAACAAGTTTTGGTGAGGAAAAAAGATTGATTCTGTTCCAGACCAGTTCCGTTTAAAACCGATTTTTTTTAGTTTGGTTTTGACAGGTTTCAAACTAGTTTCAACATATGGGTTACAAATCAATTTCAATCACATGGTTCCATGTTGAAACCACTTGCAAAATCGTTCAGTTCAAGTTCAAAACTTAATAATTTTCAAATTTAGTTCTTATATTTTTTGTCTTTTATAAATTTTCTATTTTTTTATGTTGGTTTAGAATTTGCGAGTTAACACTCCGTAACAAGCGTGCGTGATTCAACGTTTTACACCTAATTTTTTTCAGTCTAACTGCTCCATCGTAACACAGATTTTAGATCAACTTAGTTATTGTTTTTTATGTTTTACGTTTCATATATGTGATTCAACATTTTAATTTCCACCTTTCTTTTCGTTTAGTCTTATTTTTTTTCGTTTTTTAATTTATTTTTTACATAAGCTTTTTCGATGTTGATAGTCGTTAGACGTGGTTTGACATTAGTAATACTTGTTTAACACCCCAGCCGCGACACGATGAATTTAATACTAGTTGGTTCCAATTCACAAACCATTTTTTTCAAATTAACCCTTTTACATCAAAGTTCAAGCATCAATTATAAAGCTCGGAGTCTTTTCATAGTTTATAGCATTTTTGAAGTATGTAAGGGTCACATTGCATTAACCAATGAAGGAGTTTATTACAAAGGCACAAGGAATTGTTCCCACATGTTGGTTTTCTTCTTGTACATTGTTTCTTTATACAAAGATGCAAAAGTCCATACCTACCTCAAAAAACTGATCAAAACTAAGAATTGGGCCTCATTATTTTCAGTCACTTTGCATTGCAGACTGAATGTATTTTTAATATAAAGAAAAATAGGCCGATAAAATCAGACAACTCTAGCCATGGAAATCGGAATAAAAAAATAACTTGTACAAATTGCAAATAAGCTTGAGTGTCATGACACATTTTACTTGCAGCATGGAAACTCCAGTTGAATTTATAAAAAAAGAATCACCCGCGATGCCTGGTTGTTATTAGATCAGTAGTCTCCGTATATCAGTGAAGTTTGATCTTAAAGCTACAAGGAAAGCGCCTGCAAAATATTATTTGGCCTTTTATCAAATGTGGTTTCGTTGAAATGTCTTGACTTGTGAAGTTCTTATTGAACTAAAGGTGGCATGATGGAAGGGTCGGGTCTATTGAATGACGGACTGAAAAGAGTTGAGATTGGGTTGACTTGCTAACATTCTTGTCTATTTTTAAGTCGTTAAAGAAATGACAAATTTAAGATAAATAATCTAGATCTTTGAATAAAGCAATTTTATAGGTTGTATGGCTGATTGACTTCGGTCAACTTTCAATATGATTGACTGGTTCCCCTTTTAGGCTTTGAGACCCTTACACTATTTTGTTTATTTGTAAGCTTCTATAAAATAATGACTGCCTTAAGTTTAAAACAGAACAATATTATTACACGAGTTATTTAGATCTTTCAATAAAACAATTTAGGAGATCATATACGGTACGAATTAGAGGTGATTTGTACACAACAAGAAGTATTTGTTGTGTGCAATTAATCATTGTTGTGTGCAAATCACTTGCCATTAAAAATACTTTCAACCGACTTCCAACCCGTTTGACCAGGTTCCCTTTTACCTAAATATTTTTATTTATGCCGTTTGGGATAAACAGAACCAAATCAACCGTTTTACAAAGGGGTCAAAATTGCCACATATACATGTAATTAGTGCAGATCACATACCTGCAACTTCTCCATCAAAAACACGATGATCAGCAGATAATGTTACATTCATTTTTGTAACAGCAGCAGGTTTCTCTATTCCTGGTGTAGCAAATACAAGTTTTAAAATAAATCAACAGTCTTTAGCAAGCATTTACTGAAACAGCATACAAAATTACTGATGGTTTACCATCTTCATCAAGCACCGGTTCAACCACCACGTTGCCCCTACCAACAGCTAGAATTCCGGACTGCATTCATGAAACAAATTATCATGTTTTCTGATCTACAGAAATAATTTGATGGTTAATCAAATAATCTCAACGTTATTTGCATTTGTGACCAAACTGGAGTCATAGAGACATAACCTGAGGTGGATTTATAATTGCGCAAAACTGATCCACTGGAAACATACCCAAATTTGATATACTGCAAAAGAACAGAGCATCAAAACATAAACTTTGAGGGTAAAGTTGATATCAAAACTTAATGATGCATAAGAAAAAAAATCACCTAAATGTGCCGCCTTGGAACTCGTTTGGTGAAAGCTTCCCTGCTCGTGCCTTTTCAGCAAGTTCCTTGATCTTCAAGTAATCAACAAATAAGTGAGACCTTACTTAAAAAATGAAGCATCATTTTAAAATTCCTCAAGAAAAGTACATTCTTTTTTTCTTTTTTTTTTGTTTATTGGAATATTTCCAAGTTAGCAGTTACCTAATTGTCCACTGTCATCACAATATATTTAAGGCATGGGTTTAGGTCCACAAGATCCCTTTGTTTTGTTATTTATCATAGGGTGTTTTATATATTTGATAAACGACTATATACCAAATCCATTAGCAATGATAGTATCAAACTACAAAGCATTTAAACAGGAATAGTACCTCCAAGGAAATCGAGGATATGGACTTATGATCAGCATTTTTCACAATTGGAGTCATCAGTCCCTATAATTAGAAAGCTTAGAGAGGAAACCCTACCAATCACCAAGAGAATAACATGTAAAGAAACTAATACCTTCTCGGTAGCAACAGCAATTGATATATCAACAGAATCACATAATACAATTTCCCCTTTATTGTCATCCCAGAAAGCTGCCATGTATTTCAAAGTCAACAAATTAGCAGTTAGACATGAGATAAAAAGTAGTAGCGAATTAATAATATAATAAGTTAAAGAAATCTCTTTCGTACAAGATATTTCGAGTATTTTACATATGAATTATGATGATATGTTTTATCTCTAAAGGATTAAATGGGTAAACCAAGAAATTTAGTTAAATAGGGAAAGGGTCAAATTAGTTGAACTGGTTGAAAGTCTTCTAGAGTATATTTCTAATGCATATGCCCTACATCATTTTATTCAAATATTTTTTTTATTATTAGTGTAGTAATATTAAAAAATATTATTACAGAAAAAGTACATTGTACAAAATGAACAAAAGAAATCTTTGTCCTTCAATTCGACCCAGCCCAGCCCATTTTGGAACACCAAAATTACCATTATTCATATCAAACCAGTTTTGGCCCATTTAAACACCTGTTACACATGCAAGCTGTAAAAGAACCTTACCATTAGCTTTTGGAACCTTCTCAAAGCCATCGCCACAGTTTTAATAACAATGTCATTTACTGACACTTTGACGCCAAATTTATCTGCACAGGAAGAAAATAATGTTTTATTCAGCTGCCAGAAAAGGTAATTCTTAAAAAGAAGATATCTGGATCATACCTTTAAGCTCCTTTCTAAAAGATAGAAGAGGATCCAGTATAACATCTGTCAAAAACCATTAACTAATTAAATCACAAATTAATTGTTCATTTAAAACTAAATGTATAGAAACTTTTAAGACCTGTGCTTAAATACAAATGAGGTGTGTTCTGTTTTGATTCTAGCAACCTTCTTGCAATCACCTGCAAAGAAACTACAAAAATCACAACACGAAGTAGCAAAAGGCAAATGTAGAAATCTTTAATTACAGCCTAGTTTAAAGGTAGATACGAATCTACTTAAATTGTATGTTAACTTAACTTATCAGAGTTACACATTCATTAAAGTCATGATTATTGACTTAAAAAATGATTGTATTAAGTTATTTGCAATTTCTTTACAGAAGAATTCAGTCTTCCTTCAAGGACACCCTAGAAATTTCTTTTATAGTTTTGAAAGGTTGCGCAAGACGACTAGCATCAATCAAAATAATGACTCTCAAAAGAGTCAAACCAATCAACTGAAGTCCACAAATAGTTGTTACTACCTAATACAACATACATTAGGTAATATTTGACCCAATTACTATTGTATCGATTGATCTGAGCTATGTTTCATCTTTGATGGATCAAAAGAATTAAAATTTGGTTAAATAAAGAACCATATCAGATAGGTGAAACAAGTTGAAAATTGCCAAAAGTGTGATTTTAATGCATAAAACCTCCACGATTCACTTTATTAGAAATCTTTATAACCATATTTGACATTAATTATCTTTTATATATTTTTGGAGAAGTGTTCCAGGGTTAAACCAACCTGAGCCACCCATTTGGCATTAGGCATGATGGGCCTACATATGGTAAAAATCTTTTACAGAAACTGGCCACTATAAATTCTATATTGTATGTAAAAGACACATATTAAGACAAGAATTAGAAACAAGAACATCTACCTTACGGATTTGGCTATTTGGGATATCCACAAATGAATCCAACTGTTGAGTCTCAGATGATACTGATAAAGAAGCATGCGTCTGAGTTTGACTTTTTGATGGAGGTGTTTTAAGTTCAGATGATGAACTTTTTACAGCACCTGTGCCAGCCTTTATTGCATTTAAAACATCAGATTTTAAAAGAGTGCCACGTGCCCCGGATGCTGATATAGATGAAGAATCTAACTTATGTTGTGCAATTAGTAACTTTGCAGATGGACTGATTCTAGAAAAGCTGGATTTTTGTGATTTCACTTCTTTGTCATGGGTAGCATGCTGAGCTGGCTTTGCTTCCTTAGCTGCTAAATTACCACTAACATGTGACTTTACCGCCTCAACATCAGCTGGATCCTCAACCTTGCAAAATAGTTAACATCAGCTCCATGGTATTCCTAATGATTATTACATTTTAATAGAGGTGCAATTTCAAGCAAATTAAGGGTAAACGGGTAATTTTGGGTTATACTTTGCCTCTAACAGGTCAAAATGTGTAAAGCTTCAAGAATCAATTAAAATGGATACGGGACCAAGACATATATAATATGTCTCAAATATCCCTAACTATTTTATTTCAAAACTATATCATCATTGTAATAATGTACTTTTAAATCATATTAAAAACATTAATTATTGGTAAACTTAAAGAAAGGAAGGAAAAGAAGCGTTTCTGCGCTAGACGTTGCCATTTTGACACAAAAGTGTTAACCAACTCACCCATTTTAAACCTCCACATTTTAGTAAATTAAAAAGTAATGAATTAAAAAAAAGAAGCTTATATTGCTTTTGACAATTGGCCCAAAAGGCCCAATAGTTCACTTATGAGATAAAAAATACTGTTTTACTTTCATGAGGAAAAAAACTTACTGTTATTGCAATGGGTTGTCCAACCGCAACATCTTTTGAACCCTCTGGTGCCAATATCTTTGCTAGGTACCTACAATTGGTGTTCCATTAAGCACTCAAGCAAGAATAGGCACCCCAACTAATACATTGATAATGTGACAAAGATTTCGTTATACAGATACTGTATAATGTGGAGATGTCAAGATGGGTGGATTGGGAAATTGGGTAATGGGTCAAAACATATAATGTTTTTGTGCCCTTCTAAACTGTCAGATTGAATTGACCCAGGTTTTGTTCACTTCATAATTAGCATGTTAAATATGATTCCAAAAACTGTATTGACCTAATTTTTGCATAAAAGAATTTAGAGGGCTGGATGTTAGTCCTGTGGGGGACATAGGCCCGTGTGACTCGTTCCTTTTTTGAATATTTCTTTTATTTGGTTGATTTGACCAGTTAGAGATAAACCATAACCAATATTGGCCCAGTTATATGTAAATGGATCAAAATTGTCACTTCTAAGATGGTGTGATCGTCACAAAAAGAGGAAACAACAAAGGATAAAAATAGTTTTAGCGATAAATCACTCAAGAAATATATTTTACCCTTCTTCAAGACATTCAAATTCAAGAGTAGCTTTATCAGTCTCTATCTCACATATAATGTCACCGACCTCAATCTATCAGATGACATAAAAAAACAAGAATATGATCAGTCTTGTAAATTTGAGATCAAACCTCAATGCCAATGAAAACAAATTTCATTAAATAGGACTAACCTTGTCACCTTCCTGTTTCCTCCACCTCGCAATATTCCCCTGGTCCTGCCAATTTATTATATATAAAAACTCTAAAGAATTAGGAAGAGAAATGAGATCAACTTGACATATACTGAACTCTAATTCAGTTAACTTACCATCGTTGGTGATAATGCTGGCATTTCAATAAAGATATGTGGAGGAAGTTTAGCTGCATCAATTTTCTCTGGACTTGACTTTTGGACACTTTCTTCAGTTTTTACATCAGTTTGGGTTGACTTTGTTTCTTTGACCTCTGACCCACCAAGAGCACTTTCAGGGATATTTTGTATATCGTTCAAGTCCTCAACCTAATAATTATGTACACATCAACTATATGAATAACTAATGTTCATGCACCAGTAGTTACAACATATATTAGCTAAAATCAGGTAAAGTAGAACTTTGATTACGTGTAAGGCAAATCAACAAAGAAGATTATTTACAGGTTAGAGGATGCAGGTAAAATTCTTTTTCTGAAAATAATAATATAAAATAACATTACCGTAATTGCAATAGGCTGACCAACTGGCACGTCCTTCGCACCATCTGGCACCAATATCTTTGCCAAATACCTGCATTTGGTGGTCCACGTGACATCATTTCAAGACAGAAAAACAAAAATTAAGGGTTGTTTATTGAATTTTATGAAAGCCAGAATAATAACTATAATTTTTTTTATAGAATACCAACACTGAACATACTTTTTCATTTGTGCAGTTTTAGTCACTACCCTTTTTGCACCTCTTAATCATTAACAAATAACTTCATGTCCCGCTTGGTCAATGTGTGAAAAAACAGACATAAGAAATGATTTTTTTATAATTAAAACTTTATTTTATGTATAGAAACATTAAATTTACACAAAACTATCTTCAACTGACTCAGAAGTACAAAAACAAGTGCAATGACTATAACGGGATCAATGAAAAAGCACATTGATATTTTATGCAAAAAGTTCTAACATGTTGATACTTTATGGCAAAAATGTTAAGTTCCAAACTATACAGCAAATAAAAGATGTACTGAAACATAGCTTTATCTTTTATAAAATAAAATGCACAAATTACAATGAGCCCTACATTCATGCTCAAATGATAATGATCACGAACACTGTCGACGTATAAATATAGTAGACAAGTAACACAACAACTCTATATCTAAAAACATATTAAAGTTAGAAATATAGTATTACCCTTCTTCAAGACTTTCAAATTCAAGAGTAGCTTTATCAGTCTCGATTTCACATATGATATCACCCACTTCTATCTATTAGATCAGAACAAGCAATCAAACAGATAAACAATCATTACCAAATAAAATAAGTTCTAAATTTCTAATAATAACTTTGTATTTCCAATGTCTGGAACTTAAAATATAAAAAGGAATCTCTTAAGACAGTAACAACTACTGAAATAACTGACCTTATCTCCTTCTTTCTTCCTCCACTTTGCAATGTTACCTTGCGTCTATATTGAAGCACTAAATTATGCAAAATTATGAGGATTAAAAATAAAAATGAAATCAGGTCCATACCATATCTTACCATTGTAGGTGATAAAGCAGGCATTCCAATAACAATATGCGCAGGAGGTTCTGCATATTAAAAGTCCACTAAAATTAGTTACAACAACTTCCACAAACAATTGTCAACTGGCATTCAGTTTCCTTAAAGATAAGAGAAAAAAAGAAATAATTACAAGTTGCATTTACAAAAGTCTCAATACACACATGTCAGGATCTTATATATAGAAGAGAGTAAGAAATTTGAATTTGGACTAAAAAGATGCATACCTGCAGATGAGTAACATCTAGTACCAGTCGGCAACTGTAATCAAACAAACATCAAGAGATGTATATTGTGTCAAATGTTAAAACAAAATGTTAACTTTAGTTACTAACCTTTAGTTCAGATTGTTTTCGCACACCGCTGAATGGAGAATATAGTCTGGGCCTGACAAACCTCATTATCAGAAAATTACGAACTAAAATGTATGACTACCCTAGTACAATTACAATGTACAAAAGAGATACTCCTTACATTAGATTAAAACTTAACAGTCAACACAGATGGATTTTTGCATATGGGAGTTCAGAAAAATTGTATGATAAAGCTATGCTGCTCTCTTTAAGCAGATTTGAGGTTTCCTTTTAACATCCCAACAGTTGTTGTAGCCTATAATCTTAGATTTCAACAAAGCTGATTTTATTCAGAAATTAAACCCCCCGCTAGAGTGATGCCTTTGGATTCATTGTTACAATGCATTAAAACTTAAAAACTTAATCCCGTCTTACTAAGCTAAATTAATATTATCCAAATGCAAGAGTTTAGTAGGTCTTTTAGTTTAAACTTCTCTAATGTTCTCTGAGATCCTGTATTACCTAAGTATCTGTTTCAAAGACTAATGCTGGATTAAGAAAGAATGTTCTTTCTTGGTTTTTTTTATCACATGATGTCCATGGAATATGGTAGGTTCATTGAAGATAGTCTTTAGTAGAAATTTTAATATATTAACAAATCTCATTCACAATCTTCTAATGATGTTATATATCTATTATCTAGCATGAAGTGGTCGTACTTGAGCTCATATGTATCCGTTCTGACAACACATTTTTGTGTCTTGTAAATTTTCTTTAAGAATACTACCGTCCTGCCTGCTTAAAGTGTTCAGAACTTTTAGATTTTGTTTTATAATTTAACCATTCTATTAATTAAGATAGTTGATATTGAGAATTTGAGATGAATACTCGTCGCCTCTACTTAGAAAACAGTGCCCCTTGCATAGGTTTACATGAACTTCACCTTCTAGACATCTCTGAAAACTACTTGGAAAGATAAAACATATATTTTTTTCTTGCAACCTGTACATCAATTGACCAAAGTCCAGAAATATATTTTCTAATTAATCTGTCAAGTTACCACACATAGATTTAATATTTAAGGTGTTTATTTTTTTGTGACATAACTGTAGCAAATTAATACTAGTTGACTCTACTTTATTGATGTACCAAGATATCCATCTAACTATAACTCACATAATGCAAACAATCAAGAATACACACTAACAAAACATGAAAAATCTGATGAGCATATCACATAATACTATGTTTAAAGAGATAATAAGAGCAAGTAAGGTTATACCTTAACAAAATGCCACCATCTTCGACAACATCATTCTGCAATTTGGCACTGCTGCACAAAAAGTACCTCAATAAGTAACATAAGCAGAGATGCATTGCCCACCCTATACGAGTAATACCATCGATATAAATGGTTTATTTTTGTAGCTTTTTAATTCATTTCAACTAATGCAGTATTTCTTTCAGAAGAAAGGCTAACTCACACACCCTCAAGTCCTACTCCTAAATCTACAGTTCTACACCTTTTGTCTACCATGGGACTTGAACCCTCAACCACACAGGGAGAGGCACCTTTCTTACACACCATGGTACCTCTAGGCCATAGGGCCTTTGGTAACTAATGTAAATATTAAATGCATAATCTGAAAGTAAAAATACTTAAATACACAAGCAGCACTACAAAACAATAATGAGAGTAGAAGTATGTGACAATAGCTGCTGAGGTGATTGAATTATCTCCTTAACTGAAAGAGCCCACCTCGGATATGGAAGGAAGGTATGGAGATGGTGCTGCTAGAACCAAGGTGCCTAGCCCAAACCAAAAGCCCTATTCTACCACGACTGCTCAGTGCTCTAATCAAATTGAACTTTAATTCCTAAACAGAGAACACAAGGTTGCTTTGGTCCGTAGTGCAATCAAGCAAGTCGCGAAGAGGTCAGCGATAGGGGAGGTGAGGCTAGCAAAAAGGAGCAAACCCTACATCTAATCACCGATACTTGGCACTGCTTGGGGTTTTATTGGTTCCCAGGTCCCAGAAAGGCTATCTATCTACTTGGCTTTAGTTGTAGGCCTTTCTCTTTGGGCTATTCTGTTTCTCCTCGTTCTTGGGACTTGCTTTAAAATTGTGCCATTAATCCTCTATTCCCTCTGTTTGGATCCCACCTTGTTCGAATCCTAATCCATTCTCATTGTATTGAGGTCGTCTTTCGAGCACTTCCGGTGAGCGATTCCCTTGTTAATGAATCTTTCCATCCATTGTTATCAATCAAACCTTTTCACCTTCTAAACTGATTTACCTTCCCAGTCCACTTCCTCTCATAATATGAGATCAGAATCGAAGATTGCTGCTAGTCTGATTTCATTTCTATCAACCTCTTCCTTATTTCTATAACACAACTGATCGATAAGGCTAAGCTGCCCAAACTTATCGACAAGAGTGCACCACCCATCCCCCTCACCACACTACTTCCACCCGCAGACACATTTGGCTTAATCTGCTATCACCAACGGCAGCTCTATGTTTTTTCATAAAATTAATCAATAGAATTTGCAGTCATATAATATCATAATGCGCATTAAAAACAAATTCAACCCTACCCTCCCAGTGGTAACACTAACACCTCGCCGATCACAGGTTCATGTTGGGTGTAGGCTTCGTATAAATTAGACTCCGTAGAGTTCGGCTGGCCCTAGC
The DNA here is from genome assembly GCA_025506515.1 of Flaveria trinervia. Taxonomy (NCBI): domain Eukaryota; kingdom Viridiplantae; phylum Streptophyta; class Magnoliopsida; order Asterales; family Asteraceae; genus Flaveria; species Flaveria trinervia. Next base: position 2,237,462 of record CM046452.1, read on the forward strand.
TCTAAATGGGCCCAAATTATCTAGACACTAAATATATCTCATGTACTTGTAAATCATTATCACTTCATAACAAGAAAACCCTAGTTACGTAGGCTGCACTTAAATCTCTCGTGTTCTTTACTGCTTTGAATTTTGATCCTAACAGTTCAAATCCCATTCCCCTAGTCTACTACTATTTCTCTACTTCATCAGCCTCAGATGAATATCACCGAACATACAACACGGATGTAAGTTCATCATCATTTCGAATTTCGATCCTAACTCACATCGTAATCACTAACAACAAGTAACAAACAGACACGAACTCATGAACTATCAACAAAAGTGCAGAACAAAGTACTAATCTACAGCACGTGTATGTGAAATGAATCGAATGATGATGAAAAGTAAAGTATGATCACCGGGAGATGGATCTAGAGGTGGAAGAAAGGAGTCGAGCCCTAAGCAGCGATGGTGCTCGTGAAACAACGGGATGATGTCGGAGACGTGAAAGAGCCATCGATCAACAACTGGTGAATGGTGATTCTGATTATGATTCTTCTTCTTTGAAGAAAAGGGGTTTTGATTCCTCAACGCTTGATTTTGTGTAGAGAAATGAGAGTTGTTGGTGGTAGATCATTAGGAATAAATTTATTGATCGTATTTTGTAAAAGACTTTTGGTTTTTAAATCATTTATATATGGTTGAATAAATAAAATAATAAATAATTAGTAATAAAAATTTATAAATTATAAAATTATGTTTTAACATGAAATATGATTATAATTGCACGTGAATAATTATTTCAAGTAAATAAACAATAGATAAGGTTATAGACAGATATATATATATAGATAAATAGATAGTCTAATTAAACAGATTATAGTTACAAATAAACATGAAAGGTTACAGAACGATGTTTTAATATAATATGTGTATAAAATTATATATACGTACTTGTTCAAAAGATAAAACAATTATACTATTTTTAAATCTTTTACCTAAACAGTTTCATTTTTAAATATTTGTTTTAAGATTTCATTATAAAAATTTATTATTTATAAAAATCTTGTTTATTAAAAACTCAAGTTTCTAATTATTGTGGTTGATTTAATAAAATTACTTTTAGAAAATTTCATTTTTTATAATTATTTTAAAAGAGGACTAAGTTTCAATATGTTGTTTTAAATGTTTCAATGTTTTAGAAAATATATGAATTTAAACTTTTTAATAAATTTTATTTTTAAAAACATAGTTTGATTTTTAAAAAATGTAGATAAGAGAAAAAATATATATTAATTAATCAAATTAGTTTTTATGAAGAGAGAAAAATTGTTTGTGTTTTTAAATTACTTTAATACCATTTTGGAGGAAAAATAAAAGAGAATGTTTAGGAAAATAAAAAGTGTCAAAAAGATGTTTTAAGAATATGACAAGTGGTAAAAAAAACTTTCTTTTATTAATATTTATATATTATACTGTTCATATTTTATTTATGGTTGCATTTTATGTTTTATGAATCGTATATCACTTTGTTTTTTTTTTGTCTTTTATTTTTAATCTTATAGTTATATTAAACTTTAATACATTTTTTATTTTCAACTTGGTTATATATATTTTATTATTTATAAAAAAAATTGTTTTACGTTTCGGTTTAAAATCTTCGAGTTAACATACAGGCACATGCATATGTGGTTTAATAATTTTACATCTATTTTTTATGTTTCACGACCGCGTTGTATAATACACTTCGTTCTACTTTATACACATTAACATGTGGCAATGCACATGTATGGTTTAAAGTTTTATGTTATTTTTATTTTTGGTTTTGTTTATTTTGTTTTATGAGTTTTTCCGGTTATTTGATATGGTTTTACGTCCTACCACAACACATGGGGTTAAATACTAGTTAATTAATTGTATTTTGTAAAAGACTTTTGGTTTTTAAATAATTTATGTTAGGTTATATTTTTAGTATTTTATTTATAACTAGATTAGATACTCATGTATTAAATGGATTGAATAAAAACTATTAAATTAAATAATTAGGATTAATTGATAATAATAAAAGTTGATAGGTTTAGGTCCAAAAATTAATTTTATTTTGAAGCAGTTTTTATAAACTAAGTTTAATTAATTTATAAAATGGGAATAAAACAAAATAAGTTATTTGAATATTTTCGGCTACAATAAAATGATAAAAAAATTTCATGTAATTCAACAAATCATAACAAATATTAGATCTTTGGAGATGTGAATGTATTATTGAAGTTTTTTTCAGATCCTTTTTGTCTATAAAATCGTTTTTGGTATGTAGAATTATAAAATATGACTCAACAATTTAGTTGATAATAAAAAAATTTAAATTAAAAAATATATATATGCGGGTAAAACTAAAAATAAATCATTAGTTTAGATGCCTAAAATAATTAAGTTAATTAAAATAAAATTTTAATCTACTTGTCTAAAATAGAGTAAAAATGTGTTGAAAGTATTAAATTAATTAGGCATAATTTTGGGCGGAAAAATAAGGGTGAGAGGCACCACATAACGACATGTGGCGCCCTCTTTAGTCTTTTATTATATAAGATAGAAGATAAATGTTGCAAACGAATCAATGTAGTGTTTGGTATGTTTTAACAATGAAATAAGTTATTACGAGTAAATAAAAAATAAATGTTTGGTTGGTTAGTGGAATAAAATCACTGAGTACATAAGGAATCTTATTTCCTCTTAACACCTCAAAACTATTACATGTTCTTTTTTCTTTTCTCATTCCATTACATGGCCATTACCAACCACGGACATCACCACCGTTAATACCACCCACCACCACCTGTCGTTATCGGTTGGCGGCGGACTATCGCCACAACCCACCACCACCGTTGCCACCAAAAATTATTTTTGTTCGTAGTTAAAATAAACTAATAAGTTTAGATGTCAAGTTCGTCAATTTACGTTTGTGATTGTGTACATTTATGTTCATTCATTTAAAGTTTTATATTTTTTATATCTTTATTTTAGTGGTTTTAAATTTTAAAAATATTAAATCCTTTCAAAATTTAGAACCTAATTATACTATACGCACGTGCCAACATTACTTAGTTGACTATTTAAATTTAATATGAGTTAAAGTTTGTCAAACTTTAAATTTTTTGTTTTAGTTTTTTTTTAATGATTATGCAAGTATGTCTTCTAATAATTTTGCCCAATGACCATCACATCTTGATAAGCATGTACATTTCAAAAAGACTTGAATAATCACACGATCTAAAGAGAAGCCCAAATATGGGAGGCCCAAAATGGTTTATATAAAAAAGCCCAACACTTTTTAGATTGACTAGAAGGTGACAATGTGACATGCACAAAACAATTTGAGCTCAAAAACCAATTAAGCTCGTAGTCAACAACACCAAAACCTGTTGGAGGTAGGAACCAGTTTGAGGAAGAATGAAACCCTATATCATACACCAAACACCTATATAGCGGTTATACAACGATCAAGAAATACAAACGGCTAGAACTGTTTGAACAGTTACGGGACATTGATTTGGACCTAGTTTGTGCTATTAATGTGAAATGGATTTGAAACCGATAATTTTTTTAATGTTTGGGACCGATTTGGAAATGGTTAGGTTTTGTATTTGCGAATCGGTTTTTTTTTTTTTTTATCTCAGGATTACTTGACAATAACATTTCTATGAAATACCAACACCCCTTTTAAAACCTAGTTCTAAGTCCATCCACGTGTTCACATAAGTACTTATTTGTTTTTGTTTTTTGTGTTTTTCACTTGTTTAGTAGCTTATTGATAATGAAGAAGATCATGTATGTGGTTGATAATGGTGTTTCTTAATATTTTTAATTTTTGTGTTCTACGTTTATAATATTACGCCAAGTTAAACGAATTTGATTCATTTAGGTGAAGTTTGTTTTTTCTGCAGGAAAACGTCTGCAGATTGTGGACCACATCTGTAAACATCTGCAGCAAAAAAGGTAGACCAAACATGCAAAAAAATGACTATTTATTTTAATATTTGTTGAATGCTAAAGTATTCTGTAATTAAAGTAAACTTATTTTTTTAACTTTAAAATGTACTTTAACATTAATATATAAATAAAAGTTATACAAATATATTAAAATATAAATAAAAATCATACAAGACTATAAAAATATTCATAAAACCATACAAGTACATTTTTAAATTCATAAAAATCAAACATGTTCATCTTGAGAGCGAAAGCTAAAAATCTAATTTTAGTTGATTAAAACAAAATGAACAGCAAATAATACACACAAACAAACAACTTTGAAGATCCAACTTCTTCGCAAGAGATAGCTCCGATTCCAATTGTTGGATGTAATTCATAGCTTCAGGAGCCAAATCACCCAAACAACTTTGAAGATCCAATCTCTCCGATTTTTCTTTACAACAATCCATCGTACCACTATCACAATAACACTCACTTTTCTCAACCTCCTCCTCAGAAGCTTCTTCGATGCGGTGAGGGCGGCCGGCGCAGGGAGGGTCGTGGCGGAGGGGAGGGCATCCAGGGAGGGTCGCGGCGGAGGGGAGGGCCGTTGAGGGGAGGGCGGGGCAGTGGAGGAAAAGGGGTGCAGTGGCGGCGGCGGCGCGACGACGGTTGGGGGGTGGCGGGGCGGTGATGAGAGGAAAATATTTTTTAATGAAACGTATTCCAAATATCAAACAGTCCGCGCTCTCAAAACCTCTTCCCACGTCTATATGTGCGCAGATGAAGAGGTGTAGAAGAGCTTTTTGAGAAAAAAAAAACACTACCTAAGTGATGATGCTTTGAGGAATGGTTTTCTTAGCTATTTTTAAAATTTTCAACATGATCCGATAATTGAACTAGTTAAAACACAAACTACACTAAATTATCTAACACGACCCGACCTCCCGGTCCCATCTGGTTTGATTCAAAAGTGAACTAACACCATTTTTTTCACGTCATTTGACTAACCCAACCTAAACTTCAATATTATTTCTATAGCTCTTTATTGTCTAAATGAGCTCAAGAATAACAACATTTTCTACTCTTATCATTTATTTGTTAATATGAGTGGTTTAGAAACCCTATCTTATGGATGTAATCTTTTTTCCATATGTCTTCTCTTGCGTTGCGTCGTAGTTATAATATCTTCTCTTGAGCAGCGTCGTATTTATAATATTTTCCACCATTCTAGAAAAATCCTTATATTTTGTTAAAAGAAGTGTCAAATGTTACGATAAATAGTTAAATGAATTATACAGACTTTTTGAACATAAAAATAAAAGAAAAATCGGTATTAATAAAAAAGTAAATAAAATTCTTTCTTGACGTAAAGTTTATCCAAATTTTTTTAAGGTGGTAAGTATGTGATTCATCTTTACGAGAGTTGTTAGGTTTGAGTTTTGTTTTCCACAAGTTTCATCCATGAAGGCCATATGCTGATCACGAGATTTACTAGATCTGTTGGTTAGCAGGGAGTTGACAAATTTCACAAGTTTACTGATAATGAGTTTTTATAGTTCCAAAAAAGTAATACCAACCTAGCTAAAAATAAAAGTACTAATTCAGATTTGGTCTCTCTTAACTCGAGGTTGTAATAGCCTGAATGTAAGACATCACCTCGCTAACAAATGAAGGGTTTGGGGGCAAACCCCCTGCATGGTAGCGGGTCCAGGGGGCAAACCCCCTGCATGGTAGCGGGTCCAGGGGGCAAACCCCCTGCATGGTAGCGGGTCCAGGGGGCAAACCCCCTGCATGGTAGCGGGTCCAAGGGGCAAAATCTCTAGCTAAGAGTGAGTTGCCAAGTTAGCACAACAAAAGTTTATCTAGAAAAAAATTATATAATAAAAAAAACCTCATAACACAAAATGTTAGGGATCGTAACATTAGAGGCGTTACGAGTCTTAACTTGGTGGCTAAGGGTTGCCTTGTTTGGTTACACATACGGTGATGATGAGACCAAACACCTGGAAGCATGGCAAGTACGAGGTTACATGCAATAATTTGTATGGTCAAGGCCAATGAATGTTACGAACCGTAAGTCTTAAATATTACGGTTTGTAATGATGACTAACTTAGCCTATGAATAGAAATGGTGGGAATGCCATTTGATATCATTCTAAACATAAACACTCGTTTAAGAACTTGATTCAAGGTGCCTTCCGAGTTATAAACGATCTAGCAATGCTAAACAACTCCATGTATGTGTTCTAGTTCTTAAGTTTAAATTAGGATTAAGATTTGAATTACAAATGAGGTTTAGGGACAAAACTAGGGTAGACTTTGATAACTCGCCCCTAGTCTAGACATGAATGATCATTCATACATAACCATGTAAGGTTACCTAAGGCTAACCATAATAATGTCATTGTGACTAACTAGTACCTCTCAATTCCATAGATATAGTCTAAAAGTCTTGTTATTTCATAAGAAATCAAAGAATCTGTTCAACTATGTATCATTTAAGACCCGAGTAAGTCATAATGATTGTTTTACAATAGTATACTCTTCTGTTTAAACGGGTAATAAACAAGTATGCTACAATTATATATTGGTGGAATATGTTTGAATCTTTATAACTTAATAAAGTGTGTTTATAGAGAAGTAGGGTGTCCAGCATTGGCAAAGCTTCTTTGGGGCCCGGGGGACCGCCTCTTTTTTTTTTGTCAGGAGTGTAAATTTTTGTTCCAATAGTAGAAATTTTTTAATAAATATAAAGTCCACCCCCTAAAATATTGCGTCCCACCCCCTTAAGGTTTGGTTCAAACTCCGCCACAACCCAAAAAATCTACAAGCCCACTTAACACAAACCTATACCCATGAAGTTGCCTAGGGCTGAAGCCCATTTCTGTTGTTTATGGTACAAGTCAAGAATGGTTGTGTGCACTTAGTCCTAGATATCACTAAGGGCTTGTTTGTTTGAGTCTGATCCGGCTGATCTGGCTGACTGGCTGACTGGCTGACTGGCTGACTGCCGATCAACCCGTTTGATACGCTTGAAATCAGATCTGACCGGGTCCTTTTGGTCTGACCCGGACCTGGATTTGAAACATGCTGACCAAGACCAAGGTGATGCTGGAGGTGGTGGCGGTGATGCTGGAGGTGGTGGCGGTGATGCTGGAGGTGGTGGCGGTGATGCTGGAGGTGGTGGCGGTGATGCTGGAGGTGGTGGCGGTGATGCTGGAGGTGGTGGCGGTGATGCTAGAGGTGGTGGCGGTGATGCTGGAGGTGGTGGCGGCGGTGATGCTGGAGGTGGGTGATGGGTGGAAGAGGCGGTGAAGAAGATGGATGAAGATGAGATATTTAGAGGTGATTTGGTTAAAGGTGATTTATATATAAGGTGATTTGCAGAGACGGTTTTTGAGTCAGTCAGATACCGAATCAAACAACCAAGTTTCAGTCAGACGCATACCCAGTCAGTCAGACGCATACCCAGTCAGTCAGACGCATACCCAGTCAGAACATCTAACTTGGTCAGCTTCTCACTCAGTCAGATCTTACTGAGTCAGTGTAATCAAACAGCCCCTAAATCATATTGAACATGCATTAATCTATTGAATGTGTTTACTATAAACAATTTATCATGCGTTAAACTTAATATTTGATTAATCCTAAGCTAGTATATATAATTATTTTATTGTTGTATGACATAAGCAGTGACGGTTACGGTGGTTAAACACCAACCGATACCAAGGGAACACCCACCCTTCGGTTAGTATAAATAGGGAACACCCACCCGTCGGTTGGAAATCATCTTCATCGTTTTTTCCCGTGTTTTACGATCAAGAAATCACAAGTTAACCGAACGACAAACTTGTGAACAATATCCAGAAAGAAACCGGTTAAGATGTTCTTAAATAGAAACCAGAAATCATTTAACACCAAATTAGTTTTGAAATTCAAAATTAAATCAAATAACTGAAGTCCATTTCAAGAAATTGATTTCATGTAGTCAAATCGAAGGAACACCAGAATCATTCATTTTGTTGGAACCAAAGAATCAAAATTACCACTTGAAGAAGTCGGAGTTGGTAGGCATCATCCAGACATCGAAAAGTCAAATTTGAAAGTATTAACCATAGTAAGAAAACACAATAAGAAAGTTTTGTTTTATTTGATTAGACCCATTTCAAGAAATTGAACGACTAAAAGTTATAAAATTCAATTTTCCTTATTGATCTTTCATTTAAAAGAAAAGAAACAAGCTATTAGATTGTTTTAAATTTAAACACATCTGTTGTAAAACCATATTCATAGTTTATGAATAATTTATAGTTTATGAATAATTTTTTCAAAACTTTTGATTCCAACAAAAGAAAGAAGTAAACAGAAAGCTTCAAATTTTTTGAATCTTTTAATAGTTAGCAAGTCAAAACCAAATCTACAAGATTTGTATAGCAAGCAAGAACCAAACTTTTGTGATTCACATAACAAACAAGAATTGAACCTTTGTGGTTCACATGACAAGCAACAACTGAACCCTTATGGTTCATTTAGCAAGCAAGATCAAACCAATCTTCGTTCAAATAGCATGAAAGAGAAACCACAGTGTTTCAAAGCAAGCAAGAAAGACATGTGTAGTCAAAGCAAGCAAGAAAGACATGTGTAGTCAAGCAAGCAAGAAAGACCAATGTTCTCAGAACCGGATCGGATATTGAATCGGTCGTCTTACCGGTTCACTGGTTGGACCGGTCGAACAAGTCGGACCGAATTTAAGAAACCAGATGAAATAATAAATATATTATATATAAAACTTAAAATAAGTTTAAAACATGAAAAATAAAAGGTCAAATGTACTTAAGGGGTATGTTATAGATACACCCTATTTATTTCATCCTCTTTATCTTTTTCTATACATACATATATATACTGTGAATCCAAAGATCGCAAACAAGAATTATCAATGTCGGTCGATTGGCAAGTCAACGTTTGCGAAAACAACGTTGATTTGGTTTAGTTGTTTGAAATAACTTTAAATATCAATAAATGTTCAAGAATACACGTAACAAAACACAATTAATGATTAATAAGTATTTCATTAGAACATGTTAATGATTACAAATATAATGAATGAATGATATCAAAGTATGTTATCATGTGACGGCTGCTAGGGTTTGATTGAGAGACTTTGAAGTGATTGTTGTATTGCTATTGCTGTTTTCGATCAATCAATCGTCTAAAACAACCTCCTTGAATTGAAACCTAGGATCCTATATATAGACAATGATGTTTCAGTTATAGGAAACACCGGATCTCTTGGGATTTGATTTTTTCAGTTAAGGAATCATCGGATTTCTCGGGATTCGCATAACTGCCTAGTTGACTTGTTGAATCGTAACACTTGTATTATACAAGTGTTTGTACTCCGCCAGAAGTTTGTCTTCCGTAGATGATTTGTTCTTCCGCAGAAGAATTGTTCTTCCGCAGAAGTCATGTTCTTCCGAAGCAATCTTGTTCTTCCGAAGCAATCTTGTTCTTCACTTCTGGTTGTTCATCTGTAGAAGATCTTCAAATGATAGTTACTTGTAAGAAATATATCTATGGAAGAACAAAATGATCATCCGTAGATGTTTCTTACACTTGGTCAATCTCATAAGTTGACCAAGTATAATGTTTGTACCTGCAACCATACATAATCAACACACAAAAATGGGTTAACCTATATATTTAATGCATACACAATAATGAATTACAAACATTCATTACAGATATTAGTTCAAGTACTAAGCCTATACATAATGAACTAGATCTACTAAACCTAGACCTAACAATACTCCCCTTTAGGCTTAGATACTTACAATCAGTTCTTCAACACTGAAAGTTCCTTGACTCTAGCAATGATCTTATTGTAGAAGTAAGACACATTAGTCTTCTGATCACCATACTTGTAGTTGATCTTCATCTTGCTGAAATTCTTCAGAGTCTCAAAGCTTATCCCCAGAACATCTTCCTCCGTAGTAAGTGTGTCTAACACATTGTTGTTATTCATCACTTCTAACTCATCTTGCTCTGAAATTCTAAGTTCAGTTACTTCATCAAAAGTTGTTTCCTTTAGCAGTCCAGCATTGAATCTTCTTCTTTTGTAGGCTTTGGCATGTAATTTGTCAATCACTTGGATCACATGGACATGCAGGAACAAATCATTTTATGCTTTTTCATCAGCCAACTTGGGAAAGAATTTGTCATTAAGGTATGAGGTGTAGCTGGGATGAAGTAATTTGATTTCCACAGGATCAAAGATCCTGATCCTGTCAGCTTTCTTGTTTTCAGCATTTCTTAACAACACCAACTCCTTTGTTTTCTCAACATAACCCCATTCAGTTATAGGGTATGTGAATTGAGTCCCTTCAATGCATTTGATTGCTGCTGTAGTTCTACTTTTGTATCCAACCCTCTTCAAGAATTATTCGTCTACAGATTCTAAGGCATTGGACTTGTATCTTTTAAGCCCTTTGATTCTCTTCTGATGCTCTGCATCTTCTCTTTTAGCTTCACTTAGGACATCATCTTTAAACTTAGTCTTGAGCTTTCCCACTAGAGTTGAGAAGTCTCTTCTCTAGGGTGAGTTGGATAATTGCAGTTGATCAGGCTTTGAAGATCTTTGATGTCATTCTATGGTAGACTCACCACTAAAAATACATCATGGAAGTATTCAACTCTTCCAGATGTTCTTTTAATAATAGTACAATCCCAGTCTGGATGATATTTCCAGGCCATGATCCTGTTCTCTTCCACAGAACTGGGAGACGTGAGGTGGTCTATTAGTTGTATCAGAGTGGATTTCTGTTCAGTTATCTCCCTCATTGTAGTGCCCAGTGGCCATACTTTTCCGGGTATTACTTCTCTTGGTTCTCTTATCAGTTGTCCTTCCCTTTGTGCTGATCTTTAGGTTCATTTGTTATAGGTTCAGCAGGAAGTTTGCTTTGTTGCTCATAGGATGGATGAGGAGCTTCAGTTCTGAATTTTACACCAGTATCCAGCTCAACTTTCATCACATGCTCCATCATCCTTCTAAGTTCTCCTACTGACCTTCCCTTAAGCTCATGTGGTTTGTAGTTATGGCCTTGTAACCAACAAGTCATGTTATATCTACTCAGCTTAGCTGTGTCGCAATGTCCCAACTCCTTTGTCTTCTGGATGAATTGAAAGGTGCAGAAAGCTTTGTAATCACAGTTTGGAATCATAAAGCATGCAAGCTCAAATTCTTTCAACAGATTCTTCATCTCAGTCATGTTTAGCCTTTCAACCATGTCATAAGGGAAACCATGATTTATGAGAGTCATGAACATGGTCGATTCAGGTCTCTCTTCTAATATGTCTTTTGTAGCCAGAAGATCATCAACCTTTGAGACTTCCTTATCTGGTGCAGAGTCTTCATTGATCAGCTCTTTCCACTCTTCATCACTGTCATCATCCTGATGAGAGATAGACTTCACAGTAGATAGATCTACTGAAGGTGGGTGTTCAGGAGATGTGAGCTTTTGTTTCTTGGAAGAACTTTCATCAATAGTTTTCTTCTTCTCTGTCGTACAAGATACTTTCTCTTCCTTGAGTACAGAATTAGCTGTTTTGTTGCCTCAGTAGATTGTTTTGTTTGAACAGTTGAAACATTAGCATTAGACTCTAATGTACAGATCTTCATTTTGAGCTGCTCAATCTCTTCTTCTTTTCTTTTTATCATATTTGACTGAGCAGACATAGTGTTATTTGCTTGTTCAAGCTTCATAATCATCATTTCTTTTTCTTCCTTTTCAGTTGCTGCTGACTCTTTAAGCTCAGACTCCTTATCAAGCAAAGCATCAATAACTTCCTTGTCGCATTAAGCATCTTCTCTCAGCCTTTTTATTCTAGCTTGTTGTTTCATCAACTCTTCATCCTTTTCTCTTATCACTCCCTTCAGCTCTTGTATTCTTTGCTTTCTTTTGTTTGATTTTAGCACTAGCTTGTTATACTCAACAACCAGATAACTCTTGCTAACAGGGATATCATTATCACTTAGATCATCTTCATTATAGGCAATTATATCAACATAGTCTGCTTCTTCTTCTTCTTCCTGATGTTGAGCATCAATCTTATCATCTTTAACTTCTTCTGGGTCTACACTTGTTGAGGTTGAACTGAGCTCAATGGCTTGATTTGCAAGTTCTTGATGAGGTTGTTGTTGTTGTTGATGATCAGACACTGGAGATACTTGTTCAGTTTCATTTGAGAGTACTGGGGATTTAGTCTTGGATAATGATAGTTTAACTGTACTTGCTTGTGAGACTAACTCTGTCTCCCCAGTGTAAAGACTATTTGGTGAGTGGGGTTGGATAGGAGAGATTGGTTCTATATTTTGGCTGGCTGGAGATTGTGGTTGAGGTGTTTGTTGTTGATTTGGTGATGGATGGTGGATGGGAGAGATTAGTTCTGTATTTTGGCTGGCTGGAGATTGTGGTTGAGGTGTTTGTTGTTGATTTGGTGATGGATGGTGGATGGGAGAGATTGGTTCTGTATTTTGGCTGGCTGGAGATTGCTGATGTATGGGTGATGTACCTGGTGAGTGAGTGTCTTGAACAGATTTGGTTGGAGAGTTCTCTTGTTCATCTTTCCACACAAGCTCTTGAGGGATATTTGCAGCAGCATCAACCACATGTGCAAATATGTCCATGTCACCTCCTTCATATTTCCCAGAAATTTTGTTCAGAACAGATCTGCCAAGGTGTGCTTGACTAAACACACCACCATCCACAGAAGTTCCAGACAAATCCGCATTAATGATCAGTTGAAGAAACCTTGGAAACATACACATCTTATCAACCTTCTGCACTTTAATGTGATCACATAGACAGTTGAAGATGTACTTTGAGTAATTGTAGGTTCTTCCCTCAAAAATACCAATGATGCCAGATGAGATATGTCTTGAAAATCTATCAAGTCCAGATTTTCTATTTGAAATGCACTTCAGATAGGTGTGACAGAGAAATCTGTATGGCTTACAGAGTCTTCCTTTCTTGATTTCACCCTTTTCAAAATCACCATCATATCCCGTCATAAGAAAGACTTTCTCTATGTATTCGTTTTCGAACACATCAGGGTGTCCGGCTTCAACATCTCCCAACTCAAGTACCCTTCTTATTGTTTGTTCATCGATTCTCAGCCTTCGATTTTTAATATCAGTAATAATACCTTCACCATCTTCTTCTACATATGCAGAGTTCCAGAAATTGGTGATATGTGATCGATAAATCACAGGCTCTGCCGATAGTGCATAGAACAACCTCGATCTTCTTAGATATCTGATAAGTTCTTGACACCCTTCTGAGACAGGATCATCAGGGTTTAAGAAGGCACACACATTGTGTTCTTTCGCAAGTCGATTATCCATCTATTCATAAAGAAAAGACTTCGTTAAAATCACATTATTGATATGAGAATATGAATAGTTGTGAGATAAAACAGGAATCAAATGGTTCATTCTTGAATATTACAACATGTTTTACCTTAATAACAACAGATTAAGAACACAGATATATGTTTGTTTAATGTTTTGATTTGGTGAAATTTGAATGCTGAGGAAGCGGGAAAAAATTTGTTGAGAGTGAGTTTTTCTAGGTCTGAAAAGTGAGCTGAAAAAGCGAATAATGAATTTGAGAGTTCAAACCACATCATTTATACTCTCAGACATTAATTTATCTCATTTATTAAGTGGGACCCTCAATGTATTCTTCCGCAGAACATCTACGGATCGACAACATCTGCTGATGATGTATTCTTCCGCAGATTACCACAAATTAAATTACATTTGTTGATCTTTATACATCCGTAGTTTACCAATATACAGATAAACATTTAAGATTTCCTCATTGTAGCTTCTGCTGATGCTAAAATAGCACAAGGCAGAGAGATATTGTTGTATGTATGGTCCAAGTCCATTGGTTAGAACCATTTATTGCTTTAGGACCTTGTTGGCTTTGTATACATGGCAATTTAGCACAAAAAAGTTTAAAAAGATTTTTTATTAAAATTTTCATGTATCCAGCAGCTAAGATGATGCTCAGATTCCAATTCCTTCAAATTGATAATGAGATAGACATTTCTGCTGATTGAGTAACTCAACTTCATGTATTCTACTCCCCCTAAATTTGTGATTAATGGTGAATTTAAGCATTTATCATAAATTTCTTTAAGAGGAATAACATGATTTGTAACTGTATGAAGATGATCAGACATATATACACATATGATGGGATCATACTATAATACTAAGCCTCTTCCTGATAAGTTATGATGTTGAATTGATACCTAAACAAAGTTTTGATTACAAGTATATTGTCCACTTAAATCCATACAAGAGCTCATGTATCAACTAGGCATGCTGATTATCATGTTTTCATATTGATTTGGAAATAATTGTTATGGGCTTCACATTCAATTCACAAAGATTTTGTCCTCCCTTTGCAAGACAAATCATCACTTTTTCACACTTAAGAACTATGTACTGTAAGTTGTAAGATCTATCTTGAGATGCAATTGGCATCTCATTAATGCAATGATGTAAAAGCTCAAGATAATATACAGTTGATCACATAGGATTCTTTTGATAGCTTAGATATGATCATCATCAGGTCACCAGGTCTTTACTCACGTAAAACAGAGGTGCCTTTAACCCAGGTCTTTGTTGACACAAAACAGAGGGATGATGAGAATCATGATCTTTTCACCTTTTGTAACTGATATTCAGTATGGTGATCATACACCGAGGCGTTTGTTCACACAAAACAGAGGGAGTATGACTTGCAAAGATAGATATTATAAAGTGTTTTACATAGTGTGTTTAGATGAGTTATTTGGTCACATTAGAATAAGACTTTCTTTGTATTCTCAAAATGAAGTTCCCCACAAACAATCATTTTAGCATTATGTTTGGCATGCACTCAGTTTAGTTTCCACTCAAGATGAACCTACTCACATATCAAGAAACTTGCTGAGATTTATTGTTATTTATGTGTTCAGGAATAAGCAAAACTATAGTGTACTATCATTTCCCATACATATGTCATGCTGAAGCATCATTACACACAGTATTTTATTTGTTTATACTTGATTAATCTAAGTTAATCATTCCCAGAGACTCAACCAGAAAGTTAAATCTAACTGAATCAAAGGCTTTGGTGAATAAATTAGCAAGCTGATTTGATGTATCCACTTTGACTAACTTAATCAAACCCTTTTCTGAGCAATCTCTCAGAAAATGATATCTTATTTCAATATGTTTTGTTTTACTATGTTGTACAGGATTAGCAGTTATAAACATAGAAGCAGAATTGTCTATATAGATTGAAGTTTGAAGAAAGTTGTAACCATAGTCAAGTAATTGGTTTTACAACCAAAGAACTTGAGAACATCCAGCTGAAGCAGCAATGTACTCAGCCTCGGCTGTGGATACAGAAACATTGGTTTGTTTCTTGCACTGCCATGATACTAGCCTTGGTCCAATGAATTGGCATCCACCGGTTGTTGATTTTTCGTTACTGTTACATCCACCATAGTCACTGTCACACCCCAACCTTGACGGCGGAAACGTCGAGATGTGAGGGTTAAGATTGTTCACAACCACATAACGCTATAATTAAATTAAATTATAAGTTTCAAATGGAAGTGCAAATATAAGTATCAAACTTGAAATAAGTTCAAACATAAATCAAAAGATAACATAACATTTTAATTATTAAACTAGGTTCAAGTCCTAGTTTCATTGCAAGCTTTAAAAGTCCACTTTAAACTTGGGATTTCCTGAAACATGATAAAAATAAAAGGTCAACTATAAATAGTTGGTGAGTTTCCAAGGTGTTTATACATAATATGATAAAGTTACAAGTAGCAATTCATGTCATAGGTCATAAGCAAGTAAGGTTATAGAACACATATCGTCACAACCAAACCTCGACTTGATTACAAGTATAAAAGATTGGCTAAGTGTATTTGGTTCCCATGATGAATAAGCATACGTCATCAGGAGTCGGCAATACATCGACTTTAGCATCAAATAGGCTTGTCAGGCCCAATGATCAAAGACGTCGCCATGCTAGCAATAGTTAATGATTGTAAACAAAAATATGCATCTCATATAAACACTTACAACACACAAATGACCATGACAAAAATATGAATTGCAAGTGCTTTACAAGTCTAACGTTTACAAGTGCATTATGTATAAGTAATCATGTTTCACCCCAATTAGTGTGAAAAGATAAAAAGGGGGCAAGGAAAACTCACTTGTCAAATAAGTATATAATGAAGATCAATAAGAATAAAATATGTCGTTCCAAGATAAAACGTCACAAGGCACCTAAATATATAAATATTATAAGATTTAGGTTAATAATAAGATTAACGAGTTAACATGAACTAGGGTATTAAAATTTTGGGGATTTTTATAAAGTAATAAATTCTTATAAAAATACCATTTAGGAAATTTATAAAATTTATTTTTAAGTAAATTGATCCTTTGTAAATAACTTGTGATTTTATAAAATTATATTTAAATTCTATAATTATCATGATAAATCCTTAAACATAAGGTCTAATATTAATTTAACATCTTTAAGTATTATATAACAATCTAATTTTTATAAAATGTTTAATTATCCCATTTGTAAATAATTTTACATTAAAATATTAAAATGTTTTACAAGAATAATTTTTTTTAGAAATATGACTTTAAAAATATTTAGGGTTTATAAAAGTCATTTTTATAATTATTATAAATTTTCTATAATTAATTTAAGGCCAAAAGGGTTTTAAAAAAATTACATGAGGGTGCCCGGGTTCGAACCCGGGACCTCATGTATGTGGGAACAAGACTTAACCAGTGAACCAAGGCTCCCAGCCGCGGTAGATCTTGGTTTTTAAACATTAAAAACCCATATAAACAGAATCCCCAAATCCCTAAAACCCTAGTTCGAATTTGAATCAAATTAAGCATTAAATTGATGTTGTTACCGGTAAATATCATGGGGCTTTTGTTCCCCATGTAAAATCGAGCATGTAGATATGCTTAATTACCCGAATGAAGATGATCTGAATTCGAACACTACAATGAACAAACTGCAACTATGACGTGAATGATTCGGATAGAAACAAGATTGATACACAAATCCGTTTTGCAGAAAGCTTCAAGTAGTCACAATGATGAAAAGCCCTATGTGAATTTTGGTTTAAATCACCCGGAAGATGGTTCTCGCTTAGCTTGCAGGTTCGCGACTAAGTGGGTAATTAAAATGATGCTTGCGTTGGTTTCAGGTGAAATTGAGTGTTGAGTTCGATTAGGAATAGGTACATGATCGTTTATGTTCGATTAATTAGATTATAGTTGAGATTTAATGCCCGAACGGTTATAGGATTAAAGGTATCGGTTATACGATCGTTTGAGGTTTGTAACCGGTGTTTTAACACAATTTTAGTTCATGATTAAGTTCGAATCGATTCCATGAACCTGTTTGGAGCGTTTGGGGTTCATTTTTACGCGTTTTAACGGTTTTTAGACCTCGCCGGTGCCGCGCCGGAGCTTCGCCGACCGGCGGCCGGAAAATCGGGGAGAGAGAAAGGGTTTTGGGTTGGGTTTTAAATAGTTACACAAATGGTCCCTCTAATTTATTATTTATCATTTTATGTTTAAAAGTTCCATTTTAAGTTTCCAAATTGACAAATAAAACCCCCAAACTTAATTTAAGTTTATGTTTTAAATATGGTTAAGTTTAATACCCTTTTAAATTATAAGTAACCATATTAAAAGTAATCTTATTATTACTAATACTATTATTCATTATTATTACTTATTATTATTGCTACTTTTATTAATATTAACATTATTATTATTTAATATTTATGCTTAACTTTCATAAAAACCCAATGACAATAATGAATAAGCACAAACAACACACGAGTTTCAAAATTGACAATAATAACCCTTGTAAGAGTAAACGAAGTTAACTTTTAGTTAACAAAAATACGAGATGTTACAGTCACTGTCTGAGTATGAGTAGAGTGTAAAGTCACCATCCTTTGGATACCAAAGACCAAGTCCTAGTTTTCCTTTGAGGTATCTGAAAATTCTTTTTACAGCATTGAGATGAGACTCCTTAGGATCAGATTGGTACCTAGCACATACACACACAACAAACATAATATCAGGTCTACTGGTAGTTAAATACATAAGTGAACCTATCATTGATCTATATAATTTTTGATCAATAGCTTTTCCAGAAAGATCAGGAGCAATCTTATCAATTGTTGATACTGGTGTTTTGCATGAGGATACTTCAGCAAGATTGTATATCTTTAGAATTTGATGTATGTATTTTTCTTGATTGATGAATATCCCATCTGATTTTTGATGAACTTGAAGGCCAAGAAAGAAGGTTAATTCACCCATTGAGCTCATCTGAAATTCAGATTTCACCAGCTCTTCAAAATTCACACATAATCTCTTATTAGTTGAACCAAATATAATGTCATCAATATATATTTGAACTACTAAGAGATCTTGATGTTCTTGTTTGAGAAAGAGTGTCTGATCAGTAGTTCCTCTTTTGTAGCCATGCTTGAGCAAGAAAGATGATAGTGTTTCATACCATTTTCTTGGTGCTTGATGAAGACCATACAAGGCTTTATCTAGTTTGTATACCTTATGGGGATAATGAGGATCTTCAAAACCAGGGGGTTGTGACACATAAACTTCCTCATCAATCTTCCCATATAAGAATGCACACTTGACATCCATCTGATACAGAGTAAACTTTTATATGATGCATAAGCCAGAAACACTCTTATGGCCTCAATTCTTGCAACTGGTGCAAAAACTTCATCATAGTCTATTCCTTCTTCTTGAGTGTATCCTTCTGCAATCAACCTTGCTTTGTTTCTTACAATAATCCCTCTATCATCTAGTTTGTTTTTGTATAGCCATCTTGTTCCAATAGGATGTTGACCTTCAGGCAAATCAACAAGAGACCACACTTTTTGCTTTCTGAACTGCTAAAGCTCTTCTTGCATAGCTTCAATCCAGGCATTGTCTTTTAAAGCCGCAGTGATATTTGGAGGCACCACTTCAAAAAGAAAACAACTGAAGAGACAAAGGTTGGCCGTACCACTTTGACTCCTTGTATTTCTCTTTTCAGGATTTCTAATGATGTTGACAATTGGATGAGTCTTATGGATTCTCATTGAAGGAGTGATTCAACTGGTATAGATGATCCCAAGTTAGTCATTTCCATTGTCTCACACTGATTCAGCTCAGGTTGTGAGTTTAAGAAATAGTCAAAGTGTTCAACATGAGATGAATGATCATGAGAGTCTCTTATATGGGCTAGAGGAGTATCTCCAGTTTTGTTTTGCTCTTCCGTAGGAACTTCTCCGGAAACATTTTGCTTTTCCGTAGGAACTTCTCCAGAAACATTTTGCTCTTCCGTAGGAACTTCTTTGGAAACATTTTGATTATCCATAGGAACTTCTCCGGAAGCATTTTGCGCTTCCGTAGGAACTTCTTCGGAAGCATTTTGCTCTTCCGTAGGAGTTTCTCCGATAATACGTGAGGATATGAATCATTTCCAAGGTTTATTGCATTCACTTGAGAGCCTGGTTCTGTTGAAGGCACAACATTCACATCTCCGGATGCAGCATGTTCGTTTCCAATATGGTATCTGCTGCTACTGAAGTGTTTTCATCCGAGGATGGGGGTATCCTTGGAGGATTAGCAGATAAGGTTACTTCAGTCATAAGAGGAGGACCAAATGGATAACATGCTTCATCAGATCCTGCATTGTTCAAATAATCATAGTTAAATGATTTGGATAAAGCATCTATGTCAAACAACCATGATGAACCTTTAACTGACTTTGTAAATACAGATTCATCAAAAGACACATTAGGAGTCTCTTCCACAATGTTATGTTGTGGAATATAACCCTATATGATTCGATGTTGAAGAGTATCCAACAAAGAAACCATCATATGCTTTTTCTGAAAATTTTCCCAATGAATCTTTTATGTTCAAAACAGTTACATGACATCCAAAGACTTTCAGATATCCTATGTATGGTTTTCTTTTAAATAGGAGTTCATAGGGAGTTTTGTTATGTTCTTTGACAATTAATGTTCTGTTTTGAACATTGCATGCAGTATTCACAGCCTCAGCCCAAAAAGTGATAGGTAATTTTGAATCAGCTAGCATTGTTCTGGCAGTTCAATGAGAGTTCTATTTCTTCTTTCAACTACTCTATTTTGTTATGGAGTTCTTGGTGTACTGAATTGTCTTGCAATACCTTTGCTCCTGTAAAAGGAACCCAGTTCAAAATTGACAAATTCAGTACCATTGTCACTCCTAAAAATTTTAACTTTTGTATCAAGTTGATTCTCAATCTTGATCATAAAGTCCATTAATGTTTCTAATGTTTCACTTTTTTGTTTTAAGAAAATACCCATATGAATCTTGTGAAATCATCAACTATCACCAAACAATATTGTTTTTTTCCAATGCTCATCACACTGATAGGACCAAATAGATCCATGTGAAGCAATTTGAGTGGTGTAGTATTTGAATTGATAGTTTTGTATTTATGTGACACTCTATGTTGATAGGACCAAAAAAATCCATGAAGAACAGTGAGTTGAGCAATGAAACTCTTTGTTTGGCAATCCAATGACCAGGTCATTTTTTACCAATTATTCATGTTCTTCATGTTAGAATGAACAAGCCTTCTATGCTATAATTGAGACAAATCTTCTGATAGTTTAGATATAAGGCATGTTTCATGTTTTGTGAGTGAAGTGTTGTTCATATCCAAAACATAGGTGTTTCCTTTTCTTGCTGCTTTAAGGAGGATCCAATCTTCTGGAAAAACAAATCCTGGCTTAAGAATTTAACAGTTAGTATTATCAAACAATATGGTATAATTTTGATCATAGATTTGAGACACACTAAGTAGATTATACTGTAAATTTTCATAGTAATTTACTTTCTCAAATTTGAGCATACCATTTGTTATCATCCCTTCACCAACAATTTTACCTCCCATTTTATCCCCATCAAATGCCACATAAGAAGCATTTTTATGTTTGAAGTCATGGAGAAGAGAATAGTTTCTTGTCATATGCCTGGAACAACCACTGTCAACATACCACTTGTTGTCAGCTCTCCAATATTGTTCCTGCATACAGAAATAAATCAGTTAGAAGTGACAACCCAAGTCTTAGTGATCTTGTGTTTGTCAACAGAGTCTAAAATATTTACTCCTTCATGACTAAGTTTTGAAATTTCAATTTTAGATTTGGTTGATTCATTCTGATTTGTTTTAGATGAGGATGATTCTACTGAATGGGATGTTGATGAAGTAGGCTCTTGTTTCTCAATTTCTGCTTGATTCAAATCAACTTTATTTGTTTGAGTCTTTTGTTTTGATAATGAAACTTTAAATTTCTTACTATCTTTTGTTTTTGAAAGAGATATTTGAATTTCCTTTTCAAATTTATCAAAAAATGAATCATCATCCTTTGATTCCTTATCAGTCAAATATACCCTTTTATGGGGTGTTTTTGACTGCTGACCGGTTGTTCTTTTCTTCAATGGATGAGCACTTGATGATATTTTGTCCTTTGATTTTGACTTTGATTTCAGATTAGGCTTCTTCAATTTTGGACCTTTTTCACAGTCAGTATCTGTTTCAGACTTATCTGACTCTTTCTTCTTTGTGCTTTTTATTTTGTTCTTTTTGTTGAAATAACATTCCTGAGTGGAATGATTATTTTTGTTGCAGATGCCACAATGTTTGTTGAAGTAACATTCATCTGTCATATGATATTCATATTGCAAATAGAATAGTAGCTACTGAAGTAACATTCTTCGGTATTGTGATTTCTCATGTCACACCATTTACAATATTTTCCATCTGATTCTTTTTCAGAATCATTCATATGGTTTGCTGATTTTTGATGTTTCTCTTTCTTCTTTAGATTTGGTTGTGCTTCATCTCTATCAACTTTATGTTTCTGATTGATTGTTACCGAGTTCCTCTTCCGTAGATCATCTGCTGAAGTTTTCTTTTTCCGTTGATGATCTACTGATAACTTTTTCTTTCCTTTTTCCTTGGATCTCTCTCTTTCCTCGGTGATAGCAGATTCATCTTTCAATTTCCTGGAAGAGTCTTGTTGCTGACTTAGTTCTTGAAGACCTTCATTCAATTGAGCTATTCTCTTGCAAATGGTCTTCAACATGTTTCTTTGTTTAGGAGGATATGGCAACTTTGTTTCTTCAAGTACTTTTGGAATATGAACATTCTTACCAGTGGTTATTTGATCAACATCATGTTCATCAGAATCATCCAAGTCATCACAATTATCATAATCAAATTCTGAATCATTTTGATTTAAAGATTCTGATTCAGAGGATTCAGTTTCACTCACCTCAGCTTCATTGTTAATTTTGTTTTGAGTTGATTTTTTTCCAACTTGGTGCTAGGCATAAAATGATTGACAAAGTGTTGGTCATTGTTGTAGGTAAAGATATGTAATTATCATTTATAGGTGGTGCAACAACATTATAACCCAACCCAGACCTTTTCTTTGATTCAATATGAGAATTTAGTAATTTCTCATATTGCTGAGATGATAATTGAAACTTCTGAAGTTTCACTTCAGTTGATGCATGATCAGCCATGGATTTTGTTAAGGAAGTGGTCAAATGCTCAACTTGGGCTTTTAGGCTATAGTTTTCAGAAACAAAATTTTCTAATTCCTTTTGCAAAGAGTTAATTTTGATTTGATACAATTATGTTCTCTAACATGGGATTCATTCAAAATCATAGTTTCTTTTACTTTGTCAGCCAACTGTTGAGCATGGACTCTATAACGTTCAACTTCTTCAACACATGTTGATGAACGCAACCTTTCTTTTACCTCTCTTGCCATTAGTGGAACTGTTTGATCCATATAGGCCATCAATGCTTGATTCTCTTCCAAGACTTCTTTTTCATACACACTCTAGTCACATGTTCCATCTTGAAGTATGATCAATCCTAACTCCTTTGAGTTACTAGGTACAGCTGATTCATGGTGGCTGGTGGGGATGCATTGATCTGATGTTGCTGATGTTGTTGATGTTGTCTCATCTCTGGATATGACTGTTGATTGCATTCTCTGGAGAAATGTCCATAGAGATTGCATTTGAAGCATCTTACCTTTGACTTGTCAACACCAATCTTTGATGTTTTACTTGCTGATGCCAAGTTCTTATTTCTTCTGAGATATTGCTTTGCTCTATAAGCAATCATGGCCATCTGTCATTGTAGGTCACTTTCTTCCACTACATCAGGAGGTAGTTCTTCTAAATCTTGTTGGCAGATATTTGTTGACGTTAGAGAGCTTCCTAGATATGCTTGAAAACTGGAACTAAAAGCTGCAAAGGCTGCTTTTTGTTCTTCAGAGTCCAATATCACAGTAATTGGTTCTGACGGATTGGTTGAATATGAAGACTTAGCTGTTGCTGCAGTTGTATCTTGTCGATCAACAGTTCTTCCTTTATTCTTTTGATTCTTATCTTGAGATGATTTCTTTGAGGGTTTAGAAGCATAAAAGCTAACTTCCTCCTCATCATCACTCCTAGCACAAGAGTTATCACTTTCATTGTTTGAAATAAATGCACTTCCAACATTATTTATTTCTTTGAAGTGATAGGGTGAGACATGAGTTCTCACACTCTAGTTTCTTGATTTTTCGTCCATTTCAAGCGTTTCTACTTTTGCAACCAGAGTATCTAGACCAGCTGATTTTAGATCTATAGTGTTCTTGAACATGGATACAGTTTGCTTCCAACTTTCTACCAAAGTGTGGAGCATTTTCTTGTTTAATTCCTCACTTGTATATTTCAACTCCAGAATATTCATCTCAGTTACCAACTGCATGAATCTATGAAGTTATTGAGGACTTGATTCACCCTCAATATGATGAAATGTTTCATATTGCGACATGAGGGTGTCTCTCCTTATACTTCTTATCTCATCACTCCCTTCGCAGAGAGTATGAAGTATCTTCCATAAGGAGTGTGCTATTTTGTAGTTCTCACACCTGATCAATATCTCTTCAGGTAAAGCCATACTAAGCAAACTGAATGCTTTGATATCAACTTTGACCTTTTTGACATCATCATGATAGATCTTTGATACTGATTGGTTGATTTTTGTCGTTATAATCTGGCCAAGAGTGGGCGGAATATAGGACCTTCAATGATGGATACCTATAAGTCAGAATCAGTGTAGCTTACATGATTCCTAAACTTGATTTTCCATGACTTGAAGTCTGCTTTTGTTTCCAACTTCGGTGGTTGGTAAGAAAATTCACTGAAGTTGCTCATGATGTTAATTGATGAGAAAGATTAACAAGATCTACTATTCAATTGATTTGAATATAGATACAAGTTAATTAAAATCTACGAAATTAAGAACTGACAAATTAAAATCAATTAAACACAACTGAAACTGATAGATCAATCGATCTAGATCAATGAGCACTTGGCTCTGATACCACCTGTGAATCCAAGGATCGCAAACAAGAATTATCAATGTCAGTCGATTGGCAAGTCAACATTTGCGGAAACAACGTTGATTTGGTTTAATTGTTTGAAATAACTTTAAATATCAATAAATGTTCAAGAACACACGTAACAAAACATAATTAATGATTAATAAGTATTTCATTAGAACATGTTAATGATTACAAATATAATGAATGAATGATATCAAAGTATGTTATGAGACGGCTGCTAGGGTTTGATTGAGAGACTTTGAAGTGATTGTTGTATTGCTATTGATGTTGTCGATCAATCAATCGTCTAAAACAACCTCCTTGAATTGAAACCTAGGATCCATATATATAGACAATGATGTTTCAGTTATAGGAAACACTGGATCTCTTGGGATTTGATTTGTTTCAGTTAAGGAATCATCGGATTTCTCGGGATTCGCATAACTGCCTAGTTGACTTGTTGAATCGTAACACTTGTATTATACAAGTGTTTGTACTCCGCAGGAAGTTTGTCTTCCGTAGATGATTTGTTCTTCCGCAGAAGAATTGTTCTTCCGCAGAAGTCATGTTCTTCCGAAGCAATCTTGTTCTTCCGAAGCAATCTTGTTCTTCACTTCTGGTTGTTCATCCGCAGAGGATCTTCGGATGAATAGTTACTTGTAAGAAATATATCTACGGAAGAACAAAATGATCATCCGTAGATGTTTCTTACACTTGGTCAATTTCATAAGTTACCAAGTATAATGTTTGTATTTGCAACCATACATAAATCAACACACAAAAAATGGGTTAACCTATATATTTAATGCATACGCAATAATGAATTACAAACATTCATTACAGATATTAATTCAAGTACTAAACCTATACATAATGAACTAGATCTACTAAACCTAGACCTATACATAATGAACTAGATCTACTAAACCTAGACCTACAGATACATAGAGAGAGATAAAGTCATTATGATGTCTAAATAACAAAAAAAATGTTTGTATAACACAACTCTATACTCAAACATTATAACTAACTAGGTTAGTAACCCTTGTATTATACGGGTTGAATAAATAAAATAATTAATAATTAATAATAAAAATTTATAAATTATAAAACCATGTTTGAAGATAAAATATGATTATAATTGCATATGAATAATTATTTTAAGTAAATAAACAATAGATAAGTTATAGAGAGATAGATATATAAATAAATAGATAGTCTAGAAACCCATTTATTAAACGCATTATAATTAGTAATAAACATGAAGAGTTACAGTACGATATTTTAATATAAGATATGCATAAAATTATATATACGTACTTGTTTAAGAGATAAAACAATTATACTATTTTTAACTCTCTTATGTAAATAGTTTTATTTTTAAATATTTATTTTATGTTGTGAAACTAGCCTAATAGCAACAATAACATGAGAAGAAAGATATAGGGAGAGAGGTTTATATTATTGATTTTTACAAATAAGATACAAGGGGTATTTATAGGAGTAGGAAACATAATCCTTTTATAACTCCAATAACCATTTGAATAACATGATAAGTATATCTCTAATTAAGTCTATCTATATAATTGTTGATAACCACAATAAATTATATTTATAACACTCCCCCTTGGTTATCAACTTAATACGCTTGAAGATGCTGCCTCGTTAAAAACCTTGCTAGGAAAACCCAGTGGACAAAACCATAGCTAAGGAAAAAGAGTGCAACGCGTATTAACTCCCCCTGTTTGCATCAGCTATGTCGTCTCATTAAAAACCTTACCAAGAAAACCTAATAGGGCAAAATTTAGTGAAGGAAAAAGAGTGCAACTTGAATAATACTCCCCCTTATTTGTATATGCATCATTTAGTGATGAGTGTTGATCTTCAATGAAGTTGATGATTCGTCGGTGATCCCAACTGTGTTATTGCTGAAGTTCATCAATGATGTATCATTTTCAATGAAATTTTAGTGCCTTAACTTTATAAACAAATACCACAAGATTCAAAATTGTGTTACATTACCTGCATCTGCAATACTAACTAAACTTGTTTTGATGTGTTAGTAAATATAAACTTATATTTTCATACCTTGGAAATATTAAAATACTTGAGTTAACATAGTTCATTGTCTATTCATGGATAGAATATAATTGTGTATAACTAAAATAAACAATTATATATCAATTGCAATGAACTACGAACTTCTAGATTAAAATTATTATATTTTTTTATTTGATAAAAGATGATAATTGGAAAATATTTTAACATATTTAAATAATAAGTTTAATCTATATTAAATGTTTCAACATCCTATTGATTAGTTTGATTGACTGATAAAACACAAACATTATTTCAACATCTCAAATCATAAATTTGTAACTTCATCTTTCATTTCAAATTATTCCTTTAATAATTTGAACTCCTTTAATCCATTGAAAAGATACAATCATATAGCATCATATCATATGATACTTATGCACCTCATGTTGTTCTTTTCATAAACGCACATGGACAAACTACGTCAATTAATACTTATCTTTTCGAGATAATCGCCGAGTCGATTATATCACACTCACATCGACTACTATCAATCCATATTCATAACATATTTCTTGAAGTTTTGAGGTCAATACTTTCGGTCTTTACGATCATTCACAAACTTCATTTGGTATTGACTAATAACTTACGTGCATACAATCATCAAGAATTTTGGCACATAAACTGTTCACCTTTAACACATGATATTTGTATCATATGTAAAGGTTTCATCAAATAAACTTCTAACATAAATGTCACATCATTCTTGTATGCAGATTTATTGAGATTCCATCATCAACAGATAATATTTCTTTTTTGTGTATAATGGTGCACAAGATTTACATCTTTAAAAGGTTTTCAATTACCTTTTAAAGACTCAACTCCTATTGAAAACTTACGAGGAGTTCAAGTTATATTCAATACAATAACATATATAATAAACATAATGCGTTCGGATCCGAATAATAATAGTGTTCTCGAGAACTCACTTAGATGATTATAGCAATTAATCATTCATGGAGTTTAATGCAAATTTCAATGTCGAGTGAATCATAAGATTCATATTACGTATATCAATTCTCTCTTTGTACTACCAGACTAATGGAGTGTTGATTCGTTATTACATCCACCGGGAGAATGCGTCTCCTCGTAAATATTATTTGTCTTTGCGAAATCCTTGTACCACCAATTTTCCTCAAATAATTCATTCGCACAAAAGACCTTATTTATAACCAACATATTAGAGAATTCAACTCCATCTTATTTGTGTATGTTCATTTTTACCAATCATTACACATTTCTATTTAAAGGCAAATTTTAGTTCTTGATACTCATCTTTTTTTATTATTTCACGCGCTTCGTATACAGTATTATCGACGTCGATTTTATTTCAATTTAATGTATTATAGACGTAATATATTTATTGAGATCTCTTTATTTTCATGTATTTGATGTTCATCCAGAACCATCATGTCTATTGTCTCTGTGGGAGACCCTTATATCATACATCGACTTGACGATCTTTATTCTTGCTCTCTTTTCAAGAATTTTTTTTCATAGAATCGACTAGTCTGTCACAATTCAGACATGCCATAGACTCATTACCTATATAAATTTTAATTGGAGCATTAGTAGTTGTTATATGTGACATAGTCCTCTTTACATGTTAATGACTATGTATGGTAATTGACTCACTAATGAATTATCTTTCGAACATTTGGTTCGGATCTATTTGTTTGAGGATCAAGTTAATACACTGATAATTCATTACAACTTTTCATGATCCAACTACTTTTTATCTCCCCCTAATGTTGGAAATATTGATTCATCAAAATGCATAAGCAATAAATTAATCCATGGACAAACTTATTGGCAATGGCTCTATATTTTAATTATAGATATTATGCATGCCATGATATATTCCCAACTTTCATTAAACTCTCATCTTTGTGTGTTGTGGTAGAACAATTGCAATATATACCACACAAACAAAAAACAATTCAGATAAGATCTATATGTTTTTGACCAAAACCCAACTTTAATAGGGAGAAAGTTTGACAGCTTCTTAGCTTGATGTGAATTAGTGTTTTTGTATGTAAATAACATGTTCACAAACATGAGTATATGCTCTTATGATCATTGGCTTTCCAATCAATTGAGTGTTCTTCTCAACAAAAGCAATTTGTGCATTAATTTAAGCAATATGAAGTTCAACACTTATTTCAATAATCATCGATATCTTGTAAATTAATGTCATCATTTCTACCAAAAATAATATCACAATCTGGAATAATATGCTTGCTACCTCATTAGCTAAGCCATAAACATACAACTTCAAGTTGTGAATTTGATAACCATTTAGACGATGCATCGATTTAAACACTAAATGGTATCCATAATAGGATATATGTATCCTTTATAAATTCCAGAAATATAAGATAATTATATTTACTTTGATTGGTAAACTAATCAACTTTCGTTGAGAGCAAACATTGTTTGCTTAATTACCACGAAGAGTACATCATCATTGACTTGGGATGGTCTAACCGGTCATGCCAGTTTATTAAATAATCATGATCTATTAACTTTTAGTTTATGATCATATATGCTTTATTGTACTCGTGCTTGTTTCATGCACGACATAAGTACGAGAGAATAGTGGCACTTTCTTAGTATGCCACTTCTTGTAATCAATTTCATTATCAACATGGTTGATCTTATTAACATGATCACCATTACATTTTCCTTAATTTCTTACATGAGCGTAAGATCATTATATAATAACATTCATGTCAAGGAAATGGTGGATTTAAACCACACAAGCTACATGGTAGTTTTAAACTTTTATAATATTATCACTTTCAGAGCATAAATAAATGTGATTAATAGAAATTGTATCATTCAAACTTCCTTATAATTATACTTATCATCACATAATATTAATTAAGAAGTGATTGTGATCGAGTTATACAAAACTTATTGATCTTAATTTCAAGATATTCTGTATAACGATAATAATATTTAAAGAGTATGACACTATAGCATAAAAACAAAAGATATACTATAAAGTCAAATTATAACAATACAAAGAGTTACAACATGTGACCATATAAAACATGTAATTATAAACTTTATAAAGTAAGATGTTTTCTTATCAATTTCAATACAAATATACATAAATTATGTATTTGTAAGGCCCCGTTCCCGGGACGCTTACAGCTGGGTTCTCATCGCACATAAAACGTATAATTACATTTGTATTTAATAAATCGCAGCGAAAAACTAAACAAACTTTCATTTCCATGTAAATGCTTTTGCAAACTAATACAACATTCATTACAAAAAAATGTTTGTATAACACAACTCTATACTCAAACATTATAACTAACTAGGTAGTAACCCTTGTATTATACGGGTTGAATAAATAAAATAATTAATAATTAATAATAAAAATTTATAAATTATAAAACCATGTTTGAAGATAAAATATGATTATAATTGCATATGAATAATTATTTTAAGTAAATAAACAATAGATAAGTTATAGAGAGATAGATATATAAATAAATAGATAGTCTAGAAACCCATTTATTAAACGCATTATAATTAGTAATAAACATGAAGAGTTACAGTACGATATTTTAATATAAATATGCATAAAATTATATATACGTACTTGTTTAAGAGATAAAACAATTATACTATTTTTAACTCTCTTATGTAAATAGTTTTATTTTTAATATTTATTTTATGTTGTGAAACTAGCCTAATAGCAACAATAACATGAGAAGAAAGATATAGGGAGAGAGTTTTATATTATGATTTTTACAAATAAGATACAAGGGGTATTTATAGGAGTAGGAAACATAATCCTTTTATAACTCCAATAACCATTTGAATAACATGATAAGTATATCTCTAATTAAGTCTATCTATATAATTGTTGATAACCACAATAAATTATATTTATAACACTCCCCCTTGGTTATCAACTTAATACGCTTGAAGATGCTGCCTCGTTAAAAACCTTGCTAGGAAAACCCAGTGGACAAAACCATAGCTAAGGAAAAAGAGTGCAACGCGTATTAACTCCCCCTGTTTGCATCAGCTATGTCGTCTCATTAAAAACCTTACCAAGAAAACCTAATAGGGCAAAATTTAGTGAAGGAAAAAGAGTGCAACTTGAATAATACTCCCCCTTATTTGTATATGCATCATTTAGTGATGAGTGTTGATCTTCAATGAAGTTGATGATTCGTCGGTGATCCCAACTGTGTTATTGCTGAAGTTCATCAATGATGTATCATTTTCAATGAAATTTTAGTGCCTTAACTTTATAAACAAATACCACAAGATTCAAAATTGTGTTACATTACCTGCATCTGCAATACTAACTAAACTTGTTTTGATGTTTAGTAAATAAAACTTATATTTTCATACCTTGGAAATATTAAAATACTTGAGTTAACATAGTTCATTGTCTATTCATTGGATAGAATATAATTGTGTATAACTAAAATAAACAATTATATATCAATTGCAATGAACTACGAACTTCTAGATTAAAATTATTATATTTTTTTATTTGATAAAAGATGATAATTGGAAAATATTTTAACATATTTAAAATAATAAGTTTAATCTATATTAAATGTTTCAACATCCTATTGATTTAGTTTGATTGACTGATAAAACACAAACATTATTTCAACATCTCAAATCATAAATTTGTAACTTCATCTTTCATTTCAAATTATTCCTTTAATAATTTGAACTCCTTTAATCCATTGAAAAGATACAATCATATAGCATCATATCATATGATACTTATGCACCTCATGTTGTTCTTTTCATAAACGCACATGGACAAACTACGTCAATTAATACTTATCTTTTCGAGATAATCGCCGAGTCGATTATATCACACTCACATCGACTACTATCAATCCATATTCATAACATATTTCTTGAAGTTTTGAGGTCAATACTTTCGGTCTTTACGATCATTCACAAACTTCATTTGGTATTGACTAATAACTACGTGCATACAATCATCAAGAATTTTGGCACATAAACTGTTCACCTTTAACACATGATATTTGTATCATATGTAAAGGTTTCATCAAATAAACTTCTAACATAAATGTCACATCATTCTTGTATGCAGATTTATTGAGATTCCATCATCAACAGATAATATTTCTTTTTGTGTATAATGGTGCACAAGATTTACATCTTTAAAAGGTTTTCAATTACCTTTTAAAGACTCAACTCCTATTGAAAACTTACGAGGAGTTCAAGTTATATTCAATACAATAACATATATAATAAACATAATGCGTTCGGATCCGAATAATAATAGTGTTCTCGAGAACTCACTTTAGATGATTATAGCAATTAATCATTCATGGAGTTTAATGCAAATTTCAATGTCGAGTGAATCATAAGATTCATATTACGTATATCAATTCTCTCTTTGTACTACCAGACTAATGGAGTGTTGATTCGTTATTACATCCACCGGGAGAATGCGTCTCCTCGTAATATATTATTTGTCTTTGCGAAATCCTTGTACCACCAATTTTCCTCAAATAATTCATTCGCACAAAAGACCTTATTTATAACCAACATATTAGAGAATTCAACTCCATCTTATTTGTGTATGTTCATTTTTACCAATCATTACACATTTCTATTTAAAGGCAATTTTAGTTCTTGATACTCATCTTTTTTTATTATTTCACGCGCTTCGTATACAGTATTATCGACGTCGATTTTATTTCAATTTAATGTATTATAGACGTAATATATTTATTGAGATCTCTTTATTTTCATGTATTTGATGTTCATCCAGAACCATCATGTCTATTGTCTCTGTGGGAGACCCTTATATCATACATCGACTTGACGATCTTTATTCTTGCTCTCTTTTCAAGAATTTTTTTTCATAGAATCGACTAGTCTGTCACAATTCAGACATGCCATAGACTCATTACCTATATAAATTTTAATTGGAGCATTAGTAGTTGTTATATGTGACATAGTCCTCTTTACATGTTAATGACTATGTATGGTAATTGACTCACTAATGAATTATCTTTCGAACATTTGGTTCGGATCTATTTGTTTGAGGATCAAGTTAATACACTGATAATTCATTACAACTTTTCATGATCCAACTACTTTTTATCTCCCCCTAATGTTGGAAATATTGATTCATCAAAATGCATAAGCAATAATTAATCCATGGACAAACTTATTGGCAATGGCTCTATATTTTAATTATAGATATTATGCATGCCCATGATATATTCCCAACTTTCATTAAACTCTCATCTTTGTGTGTTGTGGTAGAACAATTGCAATATATACCACACAAACAAAAAACAATTCAGATAAGATCTATATGTTTTTGACCAAAACCCAACTTTAATAGGGAGAAAGTTTGACAGCTTCTTAGCTTGATGTGAATTAGTGTTTTTGTATGTAAATAACATGTTCACAAACATGAGTATATGCTCTTATGATCATTGGCTTTCCAATCAATTGAGTGTTCTTCTCAACAAAAGCAATTTGTGCATTAATTTAAGCAATATGAAGTTCAACACTTATTTCAATAATCATCGATATCTTGTAAATTAATGTCATCATTTCTACCAAAAATAATATCACAATCTGGAATAATATGCTTGCTACCTCATTAGCTAAGCCATAAACATACAACTTCAAGTTGTGAATTTGATAACCATTTAGACGATGCATCGATTTAAACACTAAATGGTATCCATAATAGGATATATGTATCCTTTATAAATTCCAGAAATATAAGATAATTATATTTTACTTTGATTGGTAAACTAATCAACTTTCGTTGAGAGCAAACATTGTTTGCTTAATTACCACGAAGAGTACATCATCATTGACTTGGGATGGTCTAACCGGTCATGCCAGTTTATTAAATAATCATGATCTATTAACTTTTAGTTTATGATCATATATGCTTTATTGTACTCGTGCTTGTTTCATGCACGACATAAGTACGAGAGAATAGTGGCACTTTCTTAGTATGCCACTTCTTGTAATCAATTTCATTATCAACATGGTTGATCTTATTAACATGATCACCATTACATTTTCCTTAATTTCTTACATGAGCGTAAGATCATTATATAATAACATTCATGTCAAGGAAATGGTGGATTTAAACCACACAAGCTACATGGTAGTTTTAAACTTTTAATAATATTATCACTTTCAGAGCATAAATAATGTGATTAATAGAAATTGTATCATTCAAACTTCCTTATAATTATACTTATCATCACATAATATTAATTAAGAAGTGATTGTGATCGAGTTATACAAAACTTATTGATCTTAAATTTCAAGATATTCTGTATAACGATAATAATATTTAAAGAGTATGACACTATAGCATAAAAACAAAAGATATACTATAAGTCAAATTATAACAATACAAAGAGTTACAACATGTGACCATATAAAACATGTATTATAAACTTTATAAAGTAAGATGTTTTCTTATCAATTTCAATACAATATACATAAATTATGTATTTGTAAGGCCCCGTTCCCGGGACGCTTACAGCTGGGTTCTCATCGCACATAAAACGTATAATTACATTTGTATTTAATAAATCGCAGCGAAAAACTAAACAAACTTTCATTTCCATGTAAATGCTTTTGCAAACTAATACAACATTCATTACAAAAAAATTGTTTGTTCGCATTACAATGCAAAAACATTAATCAAAAGAATGCCATCCCAAAAATGTTGAGTAGTCGCCCGTGCCATCCTCAGCGATCATTACCTGCCAACTGGAAACACATCAAAGTCAGCGTTGCTGAGTGAGTTCTACTTTTATAAATAAAACATACTTACTTTCATATAAAACCGTTCGTTACTTTTACATGATCACACATCGTACGTACACATAGATAATATCATTATTATCTTCTTCATTCGTTCTTTCATTCTTCCATTACCTTACTTGCGCATCGGACATCATCCCAAACCATACCATGTGCTACACCCCGGTTAGTCGTAGCTACCGGGCCGAAGTCAACAAATGACAGCTAAACGTATGACACGGTACTAGGAGTAACCATCAGTCTTAGCTACTGGGCCGAAGTCAACGAATGACAGCTAAACGTATGCCACAGTACTAGGGGTGAGCGTAGAGGTTCTACATTTAGGGTCAATCACCAGAGGGACCCCGTATCCGATGTGTGCAAGACGTTCATTCGTTCATCATGTTCCTCTTCCTTTATCTTTCACTTTACGT
Source organism: Flaveria trinervia (assembly GCA_025506515.1). NCBI lineage: Eukaryota > Viridiplantae > Streptophyta > Magnoliopsida > Asterales > Asteraceae > Flaveria > Flaveria trinervia. The sequence continues at coordinate 2,272,351 of CM046452.1, forward strand.
TACATAATACTTCGTTCATTCATCATAACAAGTAAAGCCACAGGAAAGATATTATACATCGCGTAAGAAACATAAACATGTATCAACATCACATCATACATGGCAACATCATACATACATAAAGTGCAACATTATCATCATCATCATGCCCAACGTGCTTTCTAAGACCTCGATCGTCATCTTAAAAACTCTTATGGGAATCTTTACATCAACACTTACATCTGCACTTTCCCCCGAAAGTCAGAAGTTAATCTACACATTCCTCGGGTTCAACAGCCCTATTCGGGCGTATGGACACCCCTCAGTCGCATGGCCTCCATGCGACTGAACATCATGAAATTGAACTAATACGGATGAACACCTATGCGAATGAACATCCAGTCGTGCGAATGGACAATGCGGATGAACACCTATGCGACTGGACCTTCAGTCGTGCGAATGGACCTTCAGTCGCATGACACCCACGCGACTGGCCCTCCAGTCGTGCGAATGAACCCCATCGTGCGAATGGACCCCAATCACACCCTAATCGGCCGTATGGCCTCCATTCGGCCTCCAGTCGGTCGCCTAACCCTAACTGGTGCAGAGTGCAGTTCAACCCGACTGCAGCCGAGGGTTTTCGGCCTCCAAACTCATCTAAACCCATTTTAAGCCTAAATCAACCATCCTAAACCTTAGGGATGCATACCCTAACACCATTCAAGCACAACCAAGCAAGAAATCAAGTCCCAAATGCATCATACATACGCATACACATACACAAACGGGTCAACTTACACACATACGAAAAACTCGATTTCAGATGTTTTCCAGCCCCAAATCGTTTGAAAACAAGTAAAAGAGGGGTCCTAGAACTCACCTAAACGAGCACAACAACAAGAGCTTCGATTCGGCTTGCTTCACGACGATTTTGGCGACCCGAATCGACCCGAACCAACACTTTTTCCTCTTTTTTTTCTCCTCTTTCTCTCTATTCTTCTCTTTGTAGCTGAAATGTGAGTGTGGGGAGAGTGGGCTGCCCTCTCCCTACATATGTCACCACATTTCCCAACTTTTCTTCGTTGGCGGGTTGGTCCCTCGACTTTTGGACTTTATTTTCTTTTCTTTCGCCACCGGCTTCAAAATAATAAATATTCGGGTGTTACAGTATTAGCTTATCCCGATATAACCAATCACAAGTATATCTTAGGTATACATGTTTGTCACTCTTCATTGAAATTTATACAACTATAATCCCTCTTATGTTTTAATAACATATGATCCAGAAAGTGTCAAAGTGTCAAAGTTAATTTCCGAATATATATTTTACGACAAAATTCACAAGCATATCTTTTACGACAAAACATTCCATAGATACGTTAATTAAAGTTCATATACTTTTGATGTTAATATATAAACATGTATTATCTTTAGCAACATGAATCGTAATCAATTATATTATTTTGATGTTTCTTTTATTATTATTTAAATCTTGAATCCAATATGGTTTTATAAGATAACAAACTTCCATATAATATCATAAAAGTTTTATTATTATTTGACATTAGAAGTTATGATTAAGCTAATGAACTAAGATTCAACACAAATGCTTGTAAATAGGAAGCCTTCGTATCATATGCAACTGATAAACTATTTGAACTTAGTAAAGTTAATTTTCATAATAATAATAGATACATATTAAAGTAACAACTGACATGAATATGCACATGAACATATCCCATAACTCTAATTTAATGGGAAAAAAATTGGGAAGATGAAAAGTATACCTCATATATAAATGAAAGTGTATGATATGTTATTAAATTAAAATTTGATTTATGAACTACTTTGTAAAAATCAAAAGCCATCCACTTAGGATTCACGTTGCATAAACAAATAAAATGTTTAGTTTAACTTTAAAACAAAAAAAAGAACATAAATAAAATTAATGTTCTAGTTGTTGCAAATTAGAAATATATAGTCTTAAGGTTCACGTACATTTTTATTTTATTATAAGCGATCTTTTCTTTAGTTGATAAATATATTTTATATGAAACTATATTTTTTGATTCCATATTTATTCATTTATGAATCATATGTTAACATGAAAGTATATTAACGCCTATTTAATCAATTTGTAACTAATACAAGGAATCAAAATAAACGACAACGATGTGTACTTTAATCATCATGTTGATATTTTCCATTATGTTCAATATTAAAAACAAACTAAAAAAATCATAGATGAGAAAATTTAAAATAAAATAAGAATGATAAAGAGTTAAAGATTTTTCATACCAGATCAATAATTTCGCTTGTAACCGTTTTTGCTAACATCGATATGGAGTGATATCCAATATAACTTTATGATACTCGGATCCTACTTCAAAACGCAAGTCGTGCTGATAACGTGTTGTGAAACTAGCCTAATAGCAACAATAACATGAGAAGAAAGATATATGGAGAGATGTTTATATTATTGATTTTTACAAATAAGATACAAGGGGTATTTATAGGAGTAGGAAACATAATCCTTTTATAACTCTAATAACCATTTGAATAACATGATAAGTATATCTCTAATTAAGTCTATCTGTATAATTGTTGATAACCACAATAAATTATATTTATAACATTTTAAGATTTTCTAATGAAAATTTATTGTTTATAAAAATCTTATTTATTATTCTGGTTGTTTTAATAAAACTGCTTTTAGACAATTCCATTTTTTTATAATTATTTTATAAAATGAGTGATTTAAAAAATATTTTGTTTCAAAAGATTCAATGTTTTAGAAAAGATATATATTTTAACTTTTTTAATAAAATTTATTTTTAAAATTATAGTTTAAGTTTAAAAAATATAGATGTGAGAGAAAAATATATCAATTGATTAAATTAATTTTTATAAAGAGAGAGAAATTGTTTGAGTATTTAAATTATTTTAATACTTTTTAGGGAAAAATAAATTGAAGATGTTTAGAAAAATTACAAATGTTAAAAAATAGTTTAAAAAGACACAAGTGTCAAAATAAACTTTTTTTATTAATATCTATATATTCAATATTTTATACATAAAAAATAAGAATTAAAGAATATTGATATTCTCGTGCAAACTTACAAGAATTAATTACTATAATTTGTACAATAATTAAAATAAAAATTAAATAAGCTTTAATATTAATTAGGCATTTTCTTTTTTATACTCTCAAGATTGACAATGACAGGTTGCTCTATTTTCTTTTATATTTCCTATGCTAAGTGATAATTACTTTATACATATATTTTCTCACATTTACCATGATTAACTCTTAATGTTTGTTTTCTTTAAAATAAAGATTCCTTTTTAGTTTTCATCTCCATCATCTATGTTTGTTTTCGCATGATTACAAATGTTGTATCTTTTAAGTCATCACTTTCTAACCGTTAATTTATATACTTTAACGAGATAATTATGAGTAGATTTACTAGGTTTGACAACTCCACTCGGGCTAGTCGCGCTAGCACGATTGCATGTCAAACGAGTGTTTAATTGACCTAAAATCTATTGCTGTGATCTAGTAACCACAGTCGAGGCATACTTATATTTGTCAAGTTCGGTTGCAAACTTCATACACTATGTAACTTGTTATGAATACTAGCTATCTACTGATATTACTTTGTTTACTGGATCTACTTTCACTTGTATTACAGTTTATCAAAACATGTGAACTCACCAACTTTGTGTTAACCCTTTAGCATGTTTATTTTAGATCCGTAAAGTGTGCACAATTAGGAGCATTGCACACATTCCTGGTTGATTTACATAACATTTTAAACATTAACTAGCTGAATTCCAATACGCGCGTTGCGCGAAATTACTTTTCCCATTTTTTCATTCGTACGTTGTTTTTTGTTCATACGTTGATTTCTGTTAGCCGGTTATAGCACTTTAACCATCACAATGTATTCGTTTACATAGTATAATCCGTCAACGTTTAAAGTCCATAAAGAAACGTTAATACAAAGCCTCATACACATTCAAAGTGAAACAACCACCCACAACCTCATGGGGATGACAATGGATTCATAAGGTTCTCAAATGAGGGCACCGTCATCATCACTAAACCAATTTAAACCAAATGACAACAAAACAGTTTTTTGCAAAGAGGCGAACAGGTTCTCAGATGGTTGCGTCATCATCATCGAACAAAACAACGTTCTAAACATTCAAAAAAGACCCACAATAACATAAATAGGGACGTAGATGGAGTAAGCGAGCGGTGCTCATCAACATAGTAGGACTTGGAAAAGCACTTGGTTTTCAGGTGAGGCGTCCTCGTCATCATCGAACAAAGAAACAAAGGCCCAAATTCCAGACTTGCAACATCGGAAAAATAACCCCAAATAACATATCTAATAAACCCTCAGATAGCGGCTCCAAGGTAAAGTGCAGAGGTGGTCAGACGACCACAATCAAGACCAAACGCCGCCAAAAGTATTGTTTACATCTCGTGGACCCAGTAACATCACCAACGTCGATAATCAAAACGCATCACCAAAAACCTAATTAGGGCTCTTAGACGCGTCAAGTTTTGTCATCATCAAGCAAAAGATGCATAGAATGGGACCTGAGGATCACGCGGACACCACTGAAGGCGGTCGACAGACCACTGCGGCATCTAAGCTGACAGATCTAAGGTATCCTCAACATCCGCAACCCATCTATTGGCAGTGGCGTACATGGATCCCCTGGAGACGCAAACACCGAGCAAAAGATGGGAAGAACCAAACCTGAGGGTCACACAGACGCCACCAAAAGCAGCCGACAGATCGCTGGTGACGTCGGAGACACACATCACCATCCACATACGGTAGCGATAAACGGCTCCACCGGAGCCAACAAAACCATCGACCACCAACCGCCAACCGCCGACATAGGCGTCTCTTGCCGACAGAAGGGTGAGGCGAAGCAAGCCTGGAACAGAAGCAAATACCCAACTGTGACATCCGGTAAATTTCCGTTACCAACTCCGTTAGTTTCGTTAAGTCTTGCATACACGTGTGGTAAACACACACTAGTTGTCGTCTAACGTTGGTGACCTAATAATAATGAATAATGTTAAATTAATGAGAATCTAATTGATTATGTGATTATTGTGTTATGCTTATGTGTTTACATGTTTTTAAAATGCTAAGTAGAAAATTAATCGTGTAACCCGGAAACGTGCCTATTTATTCGTATGTCTTGTGTTTTTTATAAAGATAAGATATATAATAATTTTCATTAGTTTATATCTTTATATTATTAAGTTAAAAACACTTTACAAAGAGTTTAAAGCCTATTTTTATAAAATACAAATTTCAAGGGCTAAAAGGGTAAATGTGGAATTAAAATTAAACAAAACACCCAAACCCTAATTCCCACCCCCCATTCGGCCGAAACACACCTCTCAACCCCTCTCCATTGTGAATTCGACCAAGAACAAGCATCAAAGCATCGATTTTGTTCGATTACAAGGCATACAACACGTAGGAATCATCAATTGCAAGTTAACACACGTTTAAAGGTTAGATTTTTACAAGTTTCGTGGGTTGTTCATGGTGGCCGAACCTAAATTCGTGAATGGGTCTTCATGGAGTCGAATTTGATGTTGTTTGATGTTGTTAGTACGTTAGTTAGATTGTATACATGTTAGTTAACGTCGATTATGTATGAATTGTATGTTTTTAGTGGATTGATCATGAACTTTGGTCATAGGCAAACCCTAATTCGAAAATTGGTAGGATTATGGATGAATGATGATTGTTTGATGAATGTTTGATGATTAATAGGTTGTATGAATGCTAGGTTACATTGATTTGGCAAGAAATTGATGAATTGATGTTGATGTTCATAGCTTACTAATAATAGTAACTTTATTTTGTATGTAATGTTGAATTATTGATGAATTGATGTTATGGATGTGTTCATAATGATGATTAGATGCTAGATTGTTGTTATGAATGCTAGAAATCTTTGAATGGATGTTGTTGTTCATAGCTTGCCAAAAGTAGAAACTTTTGTTCATGAAGATTGTTAGATTATGGTGATTAGGTATTGTTGATCATGTCTAGATGTTGTTATGAGCTTGAGATGGTATAATTATGATGAATTCATGAATACATTGGGTGGTTGATAGATGTTGGGATGTACTTTCTAAAAAGGGAAACTTTAATTGCATAAAGTCTGAAAAATGATAGTTTGAATATGTTTGGGATGTTAGGAGCATGTTAGTATGATCATGAATGAATTCTAATGTGGTAGAACATGGTAATTTGGTTGTATGTGATGCTGGGGTAATCATGAATGATATTTGGACATTTATGATCATGTATGATTTGGATGTTGATTAGTAGTAGGACATCATGTTTGGGACTGGAAATTGATTATTGTGGTGTATGCTGGATGTAATGAATATGATTGTGATCATCATACACGCGTGCGAATCTGAGGCCCCTACTTAGTAGGATTGGCAGGGTTTAGGATGTGAAGTCGTGAGTGGCTTCACATGGCATGTGGTGAGTGGTTTGATCCTTGTGTGACATGTTAGTTGTGTTATAACTGGTGGACATATTAATGTTCTAGATTCGCATGACTTGTATGATACTTGGTTGTATGATGATCTAAGTGATACACCTGGATAATATAGCATGCATATGATCTATTTGAATGTTAACTATGTATGATATATGTGAATGATTACTTGAATGGTTTACAACACATAAAGTCACCAACGGGTCAAACGGGTCAACTAGGTCAAACATGTTTGTTTTGTTTGAAATCTTAAGTCCTTGGTTGTAGTGTACTTAGGGTTTCACATGTTCTTTGATTACACGTACTCATGTACTTATATGATCTAGGTAACCTCTGAAGGTTGTCTGTCTATTCTGTTTGACAAGTCAAACTCTAAGTATCTATACGCATATCAGGTGAGTTCATGCCCCACTCTTTATTTAATCTGTTTTGGGGGAGATAGCATACTGGTAAATCACAAACGCTTTATATATTCAAGTTGTGTATAATATTATATAGTGTTGATATCATGGGAAAAGTCCTCACACTTTCGAATTGTTAATATTGAATAGCGGGGAAATTTGGGTAGTACTACTGGGTCTGACGAGCCCCACCTATGTGACTCGAGGTCAACCGGGTGCAATTTGTCCTAACAAACATTTTCACGACCTGTTAAGTCGTGACAGGAGGCAACAACGCAACACAGTCAGCTTCAATTGCGAAATCACTATGAAATAATATTTGTTGTTAATGGACTAGCTATCTGATACAATGCACTACTTGTATATCTCTATTATTAAACTGTTTATGTTTGGATATCTCTTGAACTCACCAACCATTGTGTTGACATTTTAGTATGCTATTCTCAGGTCATTAGCTTGCTTGCCATAGTAGCACTGCATGGTTCACTTGCATTCTAAGACTCGGTTCCCAAGACATTTTTAGTATTTTAATGATTATTATTACTCTTTTGGGTTGGCACATGTATTGCCATGGTTATACTTTTATTTCTTTGGGTTGTTTCCAAAACGCTTCCGCACAGTTTAAAGTTTGTACTTTGGTTGATTTTATTTAAATTATGGCATATAGGGTCGTTCTGAGTAACTATTGACTGTGATCCTGGTTTGTTCACATGCCGGAGGAGAGACACGTGAACGACAGTGTCGTTGGGGCGGAGGACGGCCAGCGACCACAAAGGGGCAACCATGGAAGAAACCGCCACCGCCCAACATCTCATCACCTTTAAAGCCCAAGCACAATAACCGAGGAGAGAGTGAAATACCGAAAGTACCCCCAAATCTAGGTTACTGTTCATCAAACTTCCTTTTTTCATATATATAAATTTTTGTAAATTTACATTAATTGGATTGCGCGTGTTTTGCGCCATTTAAATTATGGATAATTACGCTTCCGCAAGTGTTTTCAAGAGTTGTTATTAAGTATGACTTTGGGAATTTCTATTATTAATAAACAACTATGTTTTATAATTAATGTGTCGTTGGTGTAACTATCGGCTGAAATCCTAGTATGTCACGTGAATAACGGTAAAACCCCGTTTGTAGAAATTGAGGGTATGAAAATTACCCCTTATTTTATATGTCAACTTAAGTTTGTTTAAAGTACAGTAGCCATAAACAACAAACATGTAGGTTTATGTAGTGTTTGGAATCGCATCGCTCCTATAGATGACCCGAGCTTGACACACACGGGGCTTTAACCCCATTTTTTAGTTTATTTATTTTCAGTTCTTTTCAACATATTTTTGTATTTTTTTCTAGTTTCCGTTATATTTTTCTAGTTTTTCTTTATATTTCTTTGGTTCTTTTTTTTTAAAATTTAATCGTCTGATTGTTTGCTTTTTGTACTTTCTGTTTGCTTTCTTATTTTCTTGGCCTTTAAATTGTTTTTATATTTTGTTTCAAGTTTGTTGTGGCTTGCTTACTTTTTTGGTCAACATTTTCAGGCTAGTTTTTGCTACTAAGCACAGGTAACACATGCCTGTAATACACCATAAAGGAAAGGACAATTTAGTTTTATCTATTTAAAGTCAACAAGAGGGTGTGGTTTGCGCGTTGGAGATGTGACATTGATGTGACAAAATACGTAAAAACATATAAATTTATGATGATTTGGTTTTAAATATCAAAACGTAAATAAACCTAGGTAGGGTCAAGGTGGTCTATGATTTTATATACTGATTTTATGATTTTCTAAAATTGTTTTTGTGTTTCTTGAACTTGAACGACCTAACTTTTTGATGATTCTTGAATATACAGTCAAAACGTGTAATTTTGTTAACATGATGTTAAATTGATCTTTCATTCTCACATATCCTAAACTTATACAACCAAATAGTGATAATCATAAAACTCAAAGTTATTTATTAGAACATTTTAGATGTGAGGTTAGAGGACACGGTGTGGGAACCGGGGGAGGTGGGAAAAACCCTGTCTTGGGTGGGAGCGTCACCCTCAAACCTGGTGAAAAATCACCAAAACTCTTGATTTCATGCCACTCTCTTCCACCACATTAGTTATTTTTTTGGGATGGTCGGAAACAATCATATATTTTCGGGTCCTTCGAACATTTGAGAAATGATTTATCATTTTCTTCTAGATTTTTGCATTAAACATAATCTTATATAATATCACAAAAAATATTATATCATATCGCATAATATCGTATCATATACCAAAAGAAAATAAAAAAACTATGAAAGATTTGTTAATTTTAGTCCACTAGGGCCGTATATATGAATTTTACTCAATTTAAATAATAAGTAGTTCATTAACACATTTAATTTAAGAAACTATATAAACACTTAATTAAAAAAAATTAAACATAAATTAATTTGAAAAAAAAGAAACAATAAAAACGAGACAACTGCAAAAACAATAAAAAATGTAGAAATAAGAAACACTTACGTAACACTAATGTATCACTCGGGATAAACGAGAAAAAATAGGACAACTGCTAGTCGTCTTAGGGTGTAGTGGTAAGAGATGAGTTTTAGCTTTACCCAAGATAGATATTACCTACACATATTTCAAGTGTCGTCATCAAAAAATTTATTAGGACATTTTGAAACATAAAAATACCAGCAATTATTATTATAACTATTTTGCATGTTAGGTATTTAATTATTTACATTATACTGCTATATGTATCTGTTTTACTATTAATCATTTGAGTACGACACAATTGTGATTTTACTTGAAGTTTAAGACACATAAATAACTTACTAAACATAAGGGACAAATAACGTATAAGTACTCAATGATCATTTGCCCATTTCCAAAAAAAGAAAAAAAGTAATTCCAACAAGATTATTTAATTCACTACATTAATTATTATCATATTTATAATACTTTAAATTAGCATTTAAATTTAAATTTAAATTTAATTTACTATTTATTTATTTTATAATTGAATTATTTCAGTTAAGTATTAACTTAATTAAATTTTGAAGTATATAGTCACTAAATATTTTATATAACAACAACAACAAAAACAATATAAGTAATGTTTATGAAAGGTTAGAACGAGCTTCCGTGATACCTATTGCATCACGCGGACCAATCTAATATATATAATAAATAGAAAGAGAATAAATAGTGAAGTTGTATATTTTATCAATATTACCACAATATTATTTTAAAGTAATAAAATATTTACTTTGTTTTTCTACACTTTTACACTTAATGAAAGAACACTTTTACACTTAAAACACTTCTGACTTTTTAAAACTAATCACAATAATTTTTTTTCTAAAATTGACTATTTACTCATCTTATCCTTTTTTTAAGTTTTACATTTTAACTCTTAAGTTATGTTAACTTTACACTTAATCTTCTGAATTTTAGTAAAATGTTCTTTCTTTTTTCTTTCTAACAAATTAACCCATTAACTTTAAAAAAATTATCATTTACACATTTGTTGTTTTTTTTCTTTTGTTTCGAGGATTCATTTTTTACTTTACACTTTTTCTTATCATCATTTTACGTATGAATTTTTTCAGATGATTAATACTAACATATAAGTCGTTAAAATTAAACATTTTAATTTGTATGTCCCCACCGCATTACATGAATCACATGTTACATGTTTTAATATGTACTTATATATGTATATAAAATATTTCACATGTTGCTATCATAATTTGTTTTAATAGACATGTTGATGTATGATGTGATTTTTTAATTGATACATATATTTTATTCAGGGGCAAATTCACATATTGAGGGGAGGAGGCAACCGCCCACCTTAAACGAAAAGTTTCAATGATATGTATATGAGAAAATCCAAATCTCCCCCCCCCCCATTTTGTAACGACGAATTATATTTTTCACTAACCGGGTTCTATAACCTAATAAATTTTTAGTACTTACACTCTTATATATCAAGTAGTTAGTAGGAAGAAAAAAAATTATATCGGGATAAAAGTTTTTGATTATTAAGCAAACTAAATTTATATTGGCCGACATTGTTCTTAAACATATAAAACATCATCGGTATTAAAAAATTTGTGAACCATTTTAGCAATAAATATAATTGTTTTTTAAGTATAATAGCTATAAACATCATACATAACCACATATTACATATCATTACTTTTCAAGATTTGCCACTAATTTTATTCCTTAAATTATAAATGGATTTAGCGACTATGTCAAAGTCTAGTGGTTTGAGTGACTCATTTTTATCGGATAGTTCGTTCATACTTATAATAAGTTAAGACCTATCATTGTAATGAGAGTTAAATGCACAATTATAATTAGCTTGGTACATGTTGTACCTGATTAAGTTGCTCATGGCGCATCAACATTAAACAACACATTCTTTTGATATAATAATATTATAATCAAATTAAATATAACAACATGATTTTATAGTATAAACTAGATTTAGTAAACTCGTGTATAATACACGGGTTGAAAATATGAAAACAACATAAATTATAAATGTGTAAATATTTCGTATGACTAAGTTACTATAACAATGAAATATTAAAAGTCATATTTGTAAGCTATAAATATTCGAATACTTTTTTAAATAATATAACATACAATTGACTAGTGTAAAAATAAAACCAGTTGTCTTAAAATCACACTAACATAAAATAAATATATGTATCGGTAAATATTTATTTCTTTCTAGTTTTTCTTAATATTTAATCTTACTTGGCTATAAAAATATGCATAATTCAAAATGTGACGACCCTAAAAATAAGGTTAGACAAAATTAACATATAAATAAAATTCTTCTACATGTTAATAATTATTTGACTAACCCTATATATATTATATGTGTTTATGCGTATATATATGTTGCACGTATGCATGGTTACATGCATGGTTGCATGCATGCACAAATTTTACGTGTGCATGTATCCATATTCATAAGTTTTAGATACCAAAACATTATTTGATCAATAAATTTAACATTTTAACACCCAACATACACCAAACTAACCGAACATACAACCCAACCAAACACCACATTACAATACAACATCAAAGGAACTTGACGTCAAAACTCAGCTAAACAAATTTTATACACTCAAACATTAACATAAGCACCACCTAAACCTTAGCCTCGGTTTAATTAAAATTAAGCAAACCGATTATTAACCTTAACATTAGCATTAATAAGGTGATGACTCATTACACCTCCTTGGTCGACACCTAGCCACCCAAACACCAAGCATGTCTTGAGCATGCCACCTTGCAAGCCTACACCTAGGTTTAATGATGAAAAACCCCATTACTTGAAGCTCTCGGCTGATGGCTTGAAAACACAAATCACACACCATCCAAATCTCCATCTCAAAATCTCTCCCTAAAAAACTTTCGATCACCACTACCATAACCAAATGCCACAACCATCTCCACCTCCACTCCTCACCTCACGGACACCCCACACAACCCGTATATCACTACCATCTCCCACACCCTCTACACTCTCGGTTCCTTCTATCAAACACATAATAACCGCAACTTGGATGCTCAACATCTCTTGAACCGGTTCAAGGGAAATCAAAACTTTGAAGCTCAAAGACAATCAGTCAACTCAATCCATCGAAGAAAGAAGCTACCATCATCTAAATCAAGGTTATAATCCCTAAATCATAACTAGTTGAATTTACCAAAATATACATATGTGTCTAAACAACACATATAAACAACCCTTATGGTTAAATTCACAAGTTCTTCACATAATCTTACACACACGATAATTTTATAAAAAGAATACTAAGAAGGTCTTTTAACTTGAAAATAATGGATGGACATTAGTCATCAAAGGCTATATAAAAGAAACTATCAACAAAAAGATGAAAAATTATGTATCAACATACAAAATTCAGTTTGATACGTATTTAACTATGATTATGAGAAAAAATATTATGAATATGTTTGGAATATTAGGAAATATTATTCTGCAAATTTTAAGGCTATTAATACAAGTAAAATAATTTATATGAATTATTTGAATATTTGGAAGAAAATTTAATGCCGGAAGAACTAAACCTGGAAAATAGTTGAAAGAATTATATGTCGACTTTTATGAATTATAACAATTGAAGAAAAAGTTTCGTGACCTAATTCGAAGTTATGAATAAACTAAAAATTTTAGAAATTTATACTATTTAAAAATCCGGGAAAAATACTTAAACTGTGAAATAAATTATGAAAAATTTACATAGAGTATATAAAATTTAATAGAACAGTATGTATAAAAATAGAATTTTTGGGTATGTTCTGATATTTTTACTGAATAATGGTAAAAATTATAAAAATAATAAAAATTGACTCTGCGAAGATTTAGGACCTAAGAAAATTATGAGAACCTTTAAATAGTATAAAAATTATTCTGACCAAGTTTGAGAATTTTTAGAGACCCGAAGATATTTCTGAGAATTTATTAAAATATTATAATAATTATTGAAAATAAACTGTAAACAATTAGAATATGAAATTTTAATATGTTATGTCTGATTTTTAGACTCATTTATTGTAATAATTTTATGATATGTGAGGTACTGAAAATTTTGAATAAAATATTTATATTTTCTAAACTATGAATATTTTGTTTATAGGTTATCTCTTGGAATAAAGGTGAGACTCATAGCAGCATTTTATTTTTATAAACTTTTGGGGAAAAAAGCATACTATTGATTTTATGATTGATGAAAATTTTAAGATATACTGTCATTTATGTTACAACCATTAATTCGGATGCAGAACCGTGGATAATATAGGTAGCGCTACTTAAGAAAATATTTCATGCACCAACAGGATGAGTGTTGTGATGCTATATTATTTGATTTTATGAATCATCTGTGTATTATGGAAGGTTTGGTTGTATATGATGCATCAATATATTTTGTTTAAAGTTAAACCTATGATCTCACCAACATTATATTAACAATTCCGAGTATGCTTTTTCAGGAAATTATCATGAGTAACAGCATTATGTTTTCTTTTGATGTTTACAACGGCTGTGAGAAATCATGGGAAAAATTTGTGTTAATCTAACTGTTAACATGTATGATCTCAGCTTATCGGTGGACGCGCACTTCCATCGTTACTAAAGATGTAACAGCTTAAATAAATGTTTGTAATAGGATTATGTTAGATCAAATTTTAACTATCTATGATTTGATGTAATCCTAACTAAATAATTATATGTGATGTTATGTTTTACTAAATTGTTTAGTCGTTTAATCAATGAGTTCTGGTCGAACAAGTCACACCCAAATTAGCATATCACGCTTTTGTCGGGACGTGACACAAAACAATATGATTACACAATTAAGTTGATAATATAAAAAGTTAAATCCAAAAAAATGAATTACTACTATTAATTGAGTTTCTTAAAATAAAAAAGTTGACCAAATAATATTAGTTTAGGTTGGAAATTCTTTTGAGGAGCAACATGAGAGGTGTCATGTAGCATCCTAGTTACTCTTTTATTATATACTAGTTTTAGTGAACTCGTGTATTACACGAGTTGAATAGATAAAATATTAAATAGAATAAAATTTATTAATTATTAAATAATATGTTATTTAAATTATGTGTGAGTAAATAATATATTATTTAAATTATGTGTGAGTAATTACTATGACTAATAAAACAATGATATTAACTTTTTAAAAATTTGTTTTTATACTTTCTTTGTTTTTACTAAAAAATAAATCAAACATTTCGTTTAAAAACAAAACACATTTAAAAAAATATCATTTTTAAAATATTTCATGTTTTAAAAAAAGTATGATGTACGTTCTAGAAAAAAATCTTTTTCTAAAAATTTGTTTCTCTAGAATTAAACATTAATAAAAAGATCTATTTCTTAATCTTTTTAAAAATAGCTTATAATAAAAAAATAGAATTAAATAATATACTTAGTAATTAATTGAGTTATTTAATAAAATAGAGAAGCGAGAAATTTTTGTTAAGAGTGAATGTAGTGTTGTCATATGACATTTCTAATTATCATTTTATGACATGTGACATTTTTAGTTACCTTTTTATTATAATAAGAAGATTAGATTAGATTCTTTTTGGAAAGGTAAAGTGTATAATCTGAATTTATAAAAACTAGCGATAGTAGATTTTAAAAAATTAAACAACAGATAATAATTCATGTTTTGCTATGTTAACAAATTTTAACTTTTAACTTTAATCATCGAAAATTATGATTAACAATCCAAATTACTTGGTACGGTTCTTATGCAAATTCCAATTTGTATTTGATCCGCACTTCTGATCTCCATATACGTATATATATTGTATGGAAAAAATTTAACTAAAAAGGATAATATATTTAAAAAGTGTAAGAAACAATTCTAACCATCAATATCTTTAATTAATGGTTGAGATCAAATTATAGTTTGTTGTTAGAAAATGATTTTGGGCATAATCTTTATTTTCTTCAAGTTCCCTTACTTTTTTTAGAAGTTCATAATGTTTTTATACTATATTTGTTGAAATAAAAACCAGACCATGAAAACAAGTGTTTTTTATCTTTAAAACTAGGTTAGTATCCCGTGTACTACATAGATTGAATTAATAAAATAATAAATTATTATTAATAAAAATTTATGAATTATAAAACCATGTTTGAAAATAAAATATGATTATAATTGAATATGAATAGTTATTTCAAGTAAATAAATCATAGATAGGATATAAACAGATAGATATATAAATACATAGATAATCTAGAAACTCATTTATTAAACATAATATAGTTATTTAATAAACATGAAAAGTTATAGTACGATATTTTAATAAAATATATGTATAAAATTATATATACGTATTTGTTCAAGAGATAAAACAATTATATTATTTTTAGATCTCTTATTTAAATATTTTAACATTTTCTTATAAAATTTTATTGTTTATAAAAATCTTGTTTATTAAAAAAATAAGTTTCTAATTATTCTGGTTGTTTTAGTAAAACTACTTTTAGAAATTCCATATTTTGTATAATTATTTTGAAAAAGGACTGATTTAAAATATTTTATTTGAAAATGTTTAATGTTTTAGAAAATATATAAATTTTAATTTTCTTAATAAAATTTATTTTTAAAAACATGGTTTGATTTAAAAAAATATAGATAAGAGAGAAAAATATATCAATCGACAAAATTAACTTTTTATGAAGAGAGAGAAAGTGTTTGAGCGTTTAAATTACTTTAATATATTTTTAGAGTAAATATAAACTGAAGATGTTTAAAAGAATGATAATTATCAAAAAGGTAGTTTAAGAAGACGACAAGTGGCAAAAGAAACATTCTTTTATTAATATTTATAGATTATAGATTATAGATTATAGATAAGTAAAGTATCAGTATATATAAATAATAAATATAATAAGTTTTTTTATGTTCTGCAACTCATATAAAATCTACTTGTCATTATGTGTTTCTGTTAGTTATTGTATTTTTTGTAGAATGATAAATTCTAAAAAAAGAAATGGTGAAATAAAAATAATTAATATAATACATTAAAATAATAACAAATTAACAAAATAATATAAAACATAAAACACAACGATAAAATGTCTTATTGTGTTTTTTGCTTTTCATTGTGTTATACTAGGCACAATGATTTTTTTAAAAAACACATCGATGAAATAATATCATTTTGTACATCTAATTATATACACATTGTTGAAAAAGTTTCTTAGACATGAATTTTAGGTATAACAACTTTTGTTATTTTTTTCAACTTTTCTCACTTTTTTTAAATGTTTATAACTTTTACATACGTTATTATATATTTTTATATAAATGATGACATAATGGTAAAATAACAACTAATTAATCTAATATATTAAAAGTGATGACAAAGTAACACAATAATATAAACTGTAAGACGTAATAATAAAAGGGTTCATTGTGTTTTTTGCTTGTTATTGTGTTATACTAGACACAATGAGTTTCGAAAAACACATTAATAAAATAATATCATTGTGTACATCTAAATGTAATACAAAATGATAATATACCAATAAGTTTATATAATATACTAGCTTTAGTAAACCAGTGTATCCACGGTTTGAATAAATAAAATAAAAATATATGAATTATAAAATGATATTATAAAATATGTTTGAAATCTTCTTTTTTATAAACGTTTAAAAAGTTGTCTTTTTTAGAAACTTTCTTATCATAACTCTAAATAAATATTTTTTGTGTAAAAATTTGATTTTTTAAAAATATTAATTTTAAAATATTTCGTATTTTTAAAATTCAATGTTTTAGAAAAATGTATTATTTTATTTTATTTCTTAGAAATAAAATACATGAAAAAACTCTTTCTTAAGTTATTAAAAAAATTTATTTTAATCAAGAATAATAATTAAATGCTATTTTTAATAATTAATATGATTATTTAATAGGATACAAACAGGAAATTTTTGATAAGAATTAACGTGAATTTAACACATGTCACTCATATTTACTTTTTTATTATAGTAGAAAGATAAATAAATTATGACAAGAATAATACGAAATGATCTACAATGTAAAACAAAATGAAAAATACATATAATAACTGATAAATAATATCTGGCACAATACTAATATTTGACACAATGAACCAATAGATTTGACACAATATTTAAAATGCAATTATATTTAAAACAACTGAAATACATATATCAAGCTCATAATCTTTTTTAAAATTTTAGATTAAATTCTTTTTTTACTATAATCCTACTCTATGTTGTATATCGCTTGTATTAAATGATTAAATATTTTTATTGTTGTCTACCTAACTTTGCACACTATTGT
This sequence comes from Flaveria trinervia, assembly GCA_025506515.1. Taxonomy (NCBI): domain Eukaryota; kingdom Viridiplantae; phylum Streptophyta; class Magnoliopsida; order Asterales; family Asteraceae; genus Flaveria; species Flaveria trinervia. The sequence goes on from CM046452.1 coordinate 2,290,169, forward strand.
AATGTCTATATAAAGTGTGAAGCATGTGGTGGGATGTAGTCTCATAGGCTATTAACAAGAACCACCCAAAACAGAGATAATTAAGAGCTCGTGAAAAAATGGGTTCCAATGAGGATCACTTTACTCATGCAATGGAATTGGTCACTTCCACATCATTAACCATGGTGTTGGTGAATACCATCAAGCTCAAGGTCCTAGAGACCATAGCCGAGGCAGGAGCGGATGCCCGACTCTCCGGTCATGATATTGCTTCTCGTTTATCGATCCCCAACCAAGATGCCCCAACCATGCTTGACCGGATGCTTCGTTTACTTGCGAGCCATTCAATTGTCACTTGCACCGAAAGGATCCATGATTCAATGCCAATTCGAGTGTATGGACTCACACCCATCGCCAAATACTTAATCCCAAACGAGGATGGGGTATCCTTAGGTCCTTTGATGCAATTGCTTCAAGATAAAGTGTTCATTGACAGTTGGTAAATTTAATTAAATTCTTTAGTTTGAGATCATACAATGATTTTCTAGAGAAATTAAGATTCGTTGAAAGTATATAAAACTATTATTTTATGTGTTAAGTATAGATATTTTTTCTTGAAGCCGAATAAATAGTTTCTTTATTTTTATTGTAATATAACATAAAAGGATACCTTCATCGTTGTGGTATAATATTATTAACAATTAATGTAATAATTTAATATAATAAGGAAATAGAAAATTTTGGTGATAATAATGTGATTTTAACACGTGTCCCTCCCACCTACTCTTTTATTAGAGTAGAAAAATTACGTTTTTTAATGACAAAAAAAGTTAAGAATGTTATTAATCAAACTATTTGATTTATTATCGGCTAATTGATCCATAATTTAAGTTAATTAAATTAAATTTCCTATTAAATGTATCGTATATTTTGTATGATACCAAAATCTTCTATCTTTAATACTTTAATAACTGGTTAAATATTTAATAATCGACGACATCTTAGATAATTTAATGTCTTAATGTCCATCTTCTCTCATTTCATTATTCTATACTAGGGTTAGAATAAATAAAACGAAGATATCAATTTTAAACTTTTAATTTATTCAATTTTTTAATTCTGTAAAGTATTTTTAAACATTTTGTTTTAAAATTAAACATCTTTAAAAATGTTGTTTTAAAATTTTCTAATGAAATGTTTGAATTTTAATCCCTTTTTATTTATAAATGATATTATAAGATAAGATATTAACTTTTTAAATGTTTGTTGGTTTCTTAAAAGAAAGTAAATATTTTATCGCAAAACAATCTGTTTTGAAAAATGTTAAATTTTAAAACTTTTCCTTATTATAACTACTAATTTTAATTATTTTTGTTTATAAAAACTTACTTTTTAAAAATATAAATTTTAAAAATATTTTTTATTTAGAAAACAGATTGATTCTTTAGAAAATTTCTTATTTTGTAAAAGTTTATTTCTGTAGAAATAACGTTAAATATATTTATTTCTTAATTTTTAATAAATTAAATCTAAAAATAACTGAATAATATTATTAGTGATTAATGTAAATATTTAATATAAAAGATAAACAAATTTTTTTATAAGAAGTATTGTGAGCGCCACGTATTTCCTTACTACCCTTTAATTGGAGCAAAAAAGTTATTAGCTATACACTGTAAGTTTGTATGAATTTATGAATCCAACCCTAGTAAAATATGAATATTCTTACATTTAGAATATCCTTTATATTAAAAAACAACAATATATATATATGTATGTATATATGATATATATGTATATATATATGTATATATATGATATATATGTATATATATGATATATATGTATATATATATATATATATATATGTATATATGATATATATGTATATATATGATATATATGTGTATATATATGATATATATGTATATGTATATATATATGATATATATGTATATATATGTATATATGTATATATATGTAGGTATAGATACATATAGGTATATATATATATATACACCTATATATATATATATATATGTATATATATATATATATATATATATATTTGAAAAGCTTACTATACAAAGTGATTTTTTTTGCGAATCATACGAACTTATCACACAAAAATAAGTATTACATATGGAATTATAACATAAGTGTTAAAATTAATCACGTAGTAATAAAATTATCATGCAAGGAAGTATTGATAATATCACGCAAATGTAATCTTTCTTGCGTAATTATTACTATTTCTTTTACAAACTTTTTAAAAGAAATTCTTACAAGGGTAGTTTGTAATAATCGGGTTGGATTGCTTGGGTTAGTTTTAATTTGGTTCGGGTTGATTTTTTCCGGATTTGATATTCAGATTCAAGTAAAAAACACACCCCTAACATGAAGTACCACTCTGAGGGGACGCTCAGGAACACCGTCCCCTAGGTCCCCTAAATTCTGTTTTTCCTCGATCCTTGAGGTGCTAAGTATTTGTAAGATATGAGTAAGGACTCATTTGTTTTCTTCTCTTTCGGCCAATCCAAATTTAAGGTTTAGTGTTTGAAGAAAATCGTAAGTTTGATAAATAATGGTGAGATTTTCCCGCTTTGATAAAAAAATAAAGATAATCAAAAGAATGTGAGGTAATCCTCATATATATGATAATAAATTTGATAAGGTACTCATGATAATATAGTAAATTTGATAAGGTACTCATTGTATCTTCACATACCTACTCTTATTTTACTAGTAAAATGTAAACTTCATGATTTTTTAAACTACTTACCTTTGTTGATGTTTTGTGTCTCCAAAATAAGGTTTCAACTTGAAAATGCGGTCCTTAACGGTGGTGTTCCATTTGACAAAGCTCATGGAGCACACGCATTCGAATATCCAGCATTAGACTCAAGGTTTAACGGGGTTTTCAATAAAGCAATGACGAATCACACCACTATCGTTATAAAGGAAATTCTCAAGCACTATCATGGTTTCAACAATATCAAACATGTTGTTGATGTCGGTGGTGGTCTAGGAATTACTCTAAATATGATAGTATCGAAACATCCCACCATTAAAGGGATAAATTTTGATTTGCAATATGTAATTCAACAAGCACCAAACTATCCAGGTTTACATCTTATTTTGTTCGATACAACAACTATGTCATTTGCACACATTTTTAGACATTTTTCCTAATGTAAAAAAGCCAACTTTTTCGCCCTTATGAATATGCATAAGATGCTTATATCTGCATGTTTGGATAACTATAAGAAACATAACAATTTTGACACTTATAAATGAAGAAAACTATATATATCCACAACTAGGTTAGAACCCATGTATTACATGAGTAAAATATATAAAACATGTCAAAATCATTGTTTTATAAATATTTTACTTTTTAGATTTTATTAGCAATTAGTGAAATAAAAAATATAAAAAACTAAAATTTTAACAAATAATAAAATTAGAAATTCTTACTCTATATTTAAGGATAAAATATATTTGTAATCATATAATTAGTATGTATTAATAATTATTATAAATTAAAATATTTATATTTTAGATGTTTGATAATTTAGTTTCCTTAATTAAACTTATTATCATTTTATATGATAGAGATAAAAACACAAATATAAATATGTTTGTTTTAATATATTTTAGTAAAAAAAGTCAAATTTATTGTTATTATAAATTTTGTATTTATTATGAGAGAGATACGATAAATATTTATTTCAATATGCTACAATGATAACACATGTCATTTGATAAGCTAGAATGATGACACGTGTCTAAAAAACTTTCTTTTATTATTGTTATATATATATTACTAGCTTTAGTAAACCCGTGTATTACATGGGTTAAATAGATAAAATATTAAATAAAATAAAATTTTTTATAAAGCGATATTTTAAAATACTATTAATATTACGTATGAGTACAAATTATAAGTAATAAACAACGATATCAAATTTTTATCAAATTTTTGTATGAGAAACCTCTGATATGTACATGAGTATAAAATTTTAATTAAATAACCTAACATAACAATTAAAAAAAGTAAAATATTGACTAATCTCATCTCGAGCAATTATAAATGACAAAAAAAATGTAAAATATGATGGTGTAAGTAAAAATTACTTGAAAATTTACTAAAGAAAGAGTCTCATAGAAAAAAAAGGGTTCATGATGTTTTTTTCGTACTAATTATAACATATAATCATTCACATATTTAGTTGAATTTACTATTAAACTTACGCTCATATGATAATACAACTACTATGCGTACAATTTATACAATTTATACAACCATAGAATTAGTAATGTTAATTACTAAGATTTTATTTAAAGTTATATGTGTTTATAAATACTATCTTCTTGTACACACTTACAATTTTTTAATACTATTTATAATTTTTTAATAATCATTCAATAAATAATTTCACTAAAATGGGTAAATATGTAATATATATGTTTTAAAAAGAGGAAATATGTAATTAATTTTTTGACTTGAGTAAATATGTAATTAATGATTTTAGGAAACTGAAATATGTAAATTCCCCTATTAAAAAAGTGTTACCAAATGAAATATATCTTAGTGCTTATAATGGAACCAAAAGCAAATATATATATTTTTATATCCAATTCAACAACTACTATATATTAATGGGCTTAAGTAACAATAAACTATAATGTTGGATACCTTAATACATAATTTGGGTAGTCAAGGGTAAACAAGCACCACACACACACTTTCTCCGTTCGTCCTTGTTTATATTTATTTAAAACTATGTATACTGTAGGTATAGAACATGTTGGGGGAGATATGTTTAAAGAGGTTCCTGAAGGTGACGTCATTTTTATGAAGGTAATTTAACTCACACGTATTAACACGTACAAAAGATGTTAAATAATTAATGATGTGTTGTCAATACAGTGGATTTTACATGATTGGAGTGATGATTCTTGTATAAAGTTGCTAAAGAATTGTTATAAAGCTTTGCCCGAAGATGGAAAGATTATTGTTGTAGAGGCGATTTTTCCTTTTCTACCTGATACAAGCACCCATGTCAAAGCTAACACCCATACGGATGCGATCATGATGACCCAGAACCCCGGAGGAAAGGAGCGTACCGAGGATGAGTTTCTCACGCTAGCTAAAGCCGTTGGGTTCAGAGGGATTAGAAAGGAATGTTTTGTTTGCAACTTTTGGGTCATGGAATTCTACAAATAGATTTATATCTAGTGTTTCATATACTCTCTATTTCTAACAATATGTTGTTTGATTGTTAAATTGAGAGGACCTTAAACCATGGCCAAGATTATATCGCTAATAAAGTTTTGAAATAAGCTTATGGCACAAGAAAGTAAGGGATTAATAAAAGATTTATTTTTATGCATGAGTAGAATTTTTTTAATAACTTATTTATTGACACGAGAGAAGTCTCACTTTTAACTTTAATTAATAATAATCTTTTTGTTATAAGTCTCATATTTTTTTCATAGAAAATGGAAATTTATAAAAAGATTATAGAAGTTTAGATAGAAGTTACTAGCCTTAATTATAAAACAAACAAGAGTACATGAACAAAAATATAGCCATGAGCACATGAGGTTCATAATACCACATCACTATAGACATATGATCATCTAATCAGCTATAGCAACTACGCAATAACATGTATCAATAGCTATGCACATTAGCACTATCATGGAAAGATAGTGTGAACAATCAAGGTTTCTTTATTGATCGAAAAAAATACACTGTAGTTTGAAGATAATAGTTATTGCTCTGATAATACTGATAATATTCTTTAACATCTCATCCAATGGTTGAAGCAAACCGAGTTGAAACCAATCCTTTAGTCAAGAACAACACATCTTTGTGTATAATCTAATGTTAATAAAAGAAGGTTCTTTTGGGATACATGTCATCCCGTGGTTTAATCTCACACTTATTTTCCCGACTATAGTTGTAACCCAATCTATCAATGTTTTGTTGTTTGTGGTAGCAGTGCACACCAGCTTTAGGTTGAACCTTTTCAAGTTCACCTCCTACTCCTAATTTCACCACGACACCACTCACCTCGGTATAATCCTAGTGACCCCTATTTTGATGTTTATAAAACCTCTATTTCTTTTGTATGTTTGATGTTTTGTTGTTTGTGGTGGTAGGGCGCACCGTATTTGGGTTGAAAAGTTAAAGTGTTGTTCCATCAATACAGTGGATTTACATGACTGGAGTGACGATTGTTATGTAAGGTTGCTAGAGAATTGTTATAAATCTTTGCTCGAAGACAGAGCGATTATTGTAATTGAGGTGATTCTTTCTTTTTTATCGGATATTGATGCGATTATGACTTTCTTGCACTAGCCAAATTTGTTGGATTCACAAGTTTTAGAAAGAAATGTTTTGTTTGCGACTTTTGGGTAATATACGGAATTCTACAAGTAGATTTATCTCCAACTGTTTATGTGCTCTCTATTTCAAGTTTTCAACCATATGTTCTTGAGTAAATTTTATGATTGGTTTTTGTGGTTTCATCTAAATCTTGATTTGGTTTATAATATTTAAAACTTTCAAACATAGTTCTCAATTTTTAATTTCCTTTTTCTTTTAGTTAAAGTTTTTTTTTTAAATTTTGTTTAATTTAAGAGTATATTTCACGGATGGTTCTTGGTAAAAATTATGGGTTTATCCCTAAAGTTTAAAAAATACAAATTTAGTCGCCACCTACCTACTTCGCTTTTTGTAAAGGCACCTGTATGATGTAATCTTACTAGTTTACCTTTTTTATATGAAACTTTAAACCCTTTTCTATTTTACTTTTTTTTATAAATTACAATTTGACTTCTTCAGTTTAATATTATTTTCACAATTTCAGTGCTATTATTTGCTATGTCATTTAATATAAAAATCTATATTTTAAATATTCAGCCTTGTCCTGCATTCTGATACTTTGTGTGTGACGATGGTGAGGCGGATGATTTTGTTAAACGAGGACGACAAATTACTTGGTATTTATGGCTTATATATTATGAATCCAAGGATCGTAATAAAAAATTATCAGCGTTAGTTGATGTCAAGTCAACGTTTGCGGAATCAACGTTGGCTTAGTTTAATTGTTCGTATTCAATTTTAATATCAATAAATATTCAAGAACACGATTAATGAAACACAACTAATGATCTATTTAATTCAATTGTATTTCATTAAAAACAAGTTAATGATTACAAAAGACTAATGAATGATATTGAAATTGTGTTGAATGAAGTGATGACTAATAGGGTTTGATTGTGTGATGTGTTTCTGTTGTGGAATCGTCGTATTGTTGTTGTCGTCATCTGATTCGAAACCTAGGATCCAAATATATAGACAATGATGTTTCTGCTAAGAAAACACCGGATCTCTTGGGATTCGAATTGTTTCTGTTAAGGAATCTCTGGATTTCTTGGGATTCGCATAACTGACTTGTTGACTTGTAACACTTGTATTGTTTGAATACAAGTGTTTGGACTCCCCAGGAGTATTGTCTTCCTTAGGTGATTGTTCTTCCGCAGGAGACTTGTTGTTCAGCAGGAAACTTGTTCTTCCGCAGGAGACTTGTTGTTCAGCAGGAAACTTGTTCTTTCGCAGGAGACTTGTTGTTTAGCAGGAAATTTGTTCTTTCACAGCAATATTGTTCTTCCAAAGCAAACTGATTCTTCCGAAACAAATGTTCTTCCGCATGAATATTGTTCTTCCGAAGCTAACTGGTTCTTCCCCAGGAATCTTCACTTGGAATTCTCACTTCAATCCAATTGATGGGGAATCCACAGATGATTTTCGAATATTTGTTAATTGTAAGAAACATATCTACGGAAGAACAAAATGTTCATCCGTAGATGTTTCTTACACTTAGTCAATTTCAGAAATTGACTAAGTATAATGTTTGTACTTGCAAACATACATAAATCAACACATATATATATGGGTTAACCTATTGCATACACAATAATGAATTACAACTATTTATTACAGATATTAATCCAAGTACTAAGCCTATATAAAATGGACTAGATCTAATGATCCTAGACTTACTGATCCTAAACCTAACATATATTTATTTATTATTCTATTAAATATAACTATAACAATAATATATAAAAGTAATATTTAGCTAAAAGGGTTAAATTATAATTTTCAGAAGAATGAAATGATATATTGGTTAAGGTGTTATATTTAAGAAGGGTAAAACAGTAATCTCACCTTAAGGGCCATTTATGAAAGCAAAGTAAGTAATTGAGGATTATATTCGTAAGTTTTAAACTTTAGGGACCAAATTTAATTTTAACCTAACCATAGGAACCATACATGTAATTTACTCTAAATCTAAACTTTAGGTTATTAAACTGTCTAAAATGCTAAAAGACGTTCTTTTCACAAATAATCACAGTCAACATGTCACATCACATTTTCACTAACTTTCATTTATCATTCCAACAATTAATTTTTACTTCCAATAACATCCTTCCCACCAAACAACTATTATAGATTACATAAAAAACAAAGCAACATACATTTTGTGACGTGGCCCCCATAAAATGCATTCATGGAACGTTCTTGGCAAAGGACGGGTGAAGGAGGAGCGGGTCTGCACAATACAACCCTTCCGAGGGGCAGCACACGTGGGACTAAGGGCGGGGTAAAAACGTTGCATTATGGATAGTCTTATAGGTTAGAAGTTATCATAACCTTGTAGTAAGGTCACTTAACCCGAATCATGGACATACAATATCCAACTATTGTCATGATCACCCGACATAATAATAAACATGAATTTGTTGTAGAATTAAAGAAATCAACTACGAAAAGCAAAAATTATAAATTTCAACTACACGGTTAGGAGCATTCTAAAACCATAAAGAAGTCTAAGCTTCCAATTTTTGTGTTGGTATCGTTGCTGATCTGGGTATTAATTACTTATTTCTAATTGTTATGTTGGTATCATTGCTAATTTTTTTTACTGAACATTTTGAATTAATTGATTCTGAATTAGTTAGCAACATAGTAGCGAGCGTACCATTAATAAGAATGGTGACCTGACTCAACAATTTATACAAATATCCCGACTCAACAATTTATAAGTCATAAATCAATAAGTCAATTTCGTCAAAAAAGATTTTCAACCAAAATAAACAATCCCAAATATGATCTGACTTAACAATTTATACAAACAAATCAATTCCGATTCTTCTTGAACAAAACGAACAAGAACAATACAACCAAGAAGATTACTAACCTGCAACAATGAGTTGCTGATTGAACCTAATAGAAGAATGTGATGAAACATACGAGTGATGATAGACAGAAATTCTAGACGAAGTTGATTAGAGAAGACCTTAAAAATGAATATTATCTCTTCTTGAGACTATAATCATAATAAACCAAATTGGGCCTTCGCACCAACTCCAAGTCCAACCATAAACCCAGTTGGGCCTTCAAATCCAACCCATATTCCTAAACAATAATTTAAGCCCAACACCAACAGCTTCTTAGCACATGCTTTATTCCATTTAAAAACATTCACGCTAGCTTTTTAATCCCATCATCATATTTATACTAAAAAACCTTGTTTTTATACTATATCTTTTAACTAAATAATACTTTTTAATATCTTTAACGTTACTTTTTCTCACTCCTCAACTCACAACCATTTTTAAAAATATTAAAAAATTTATAGAAGTTATATCGTAATTCTCCATATTTCCCCAAATATGAGGAATCATGATACAAACCCTATAAATATTCCACCTCCTTCACAACTCATGCCTTATAATTATGTGGGTGTGAGTCTTTAAATTATATGGGATGTTTTAAGTGGTTGTGAGTTAAAGAGAGAGAAAATATTACTGTTCATCTGTAAATTTAAAAATTCAATGTTTAACCTATGAATATGCACATCTTTAGAAAAAACTATATGGATCACCTCAAAAAAACAGAAGTTGTTATGATGTAGTGCTTATCAAGTTTACTTTACCTCCCACGAATGGATGTTCTGTATTCGGCTTTGGCATATGTATAGAAGCATTAAAACCTATAAAAAATTAAGCTAGGCGTCGTTTATCCGAGCATTGTGTGGATGAAAAATCCTAGTTATTTTACTATTTATTGGCATGATAATTGATATCGGGTGAGTTTGGGTTCAATTTGCTTGGTGATTTTCAATAACTTTTGGTACATGCCTAACCCAAATTTGATCATTGCGATAATATTAGTTAGTGGTGGGCATAAAACTGGGTTTGAACCCAACCCGAACCCGGAAACAGGTGCAACCTGATAGTGGTGTACCTAGTTTGGACCCGTATGAACTCGTAGGGTTGGAACCGGTTTAGCTATGAGATTTTTTTAGAGAACCCGACTTGGTTGTACCCGGGTCCAACCCGGTCTTGACCATTTTTTTTTACTTTTTCAAAAAGATAGCCATTTTTAACGGCTATATAGTCGTTAGAACTTTTGTTGACTACTTTGTTTTCATTTTAGCCCCATAAATTAGTATAAATATGTGTTAGTTGATATGGTTGAGTACACTAGTACCAAACGCAAAAACATACAAAAGCAAAAAATATACTCTTGTTGTGCACTTCCAATCTCGTAATATGGTTCGAAATTGAAATACGAAGTTCGTGATTCAAGAAGCTTTGCATTTTAGTCACTTCAACAATTTTGGTTGACCAACTTGATTCGAGAGACGTTTTAACCTCGTTACACTCACGTAAGTCGTACTACACTTAGACGTTATTGTTTGATTATAAAAAAGCAAAAATGATTTAGTTGTATTATTTGAAACTTTAAATACCGGTTAAATTTAACTCGTGACGTTTGGTCGGCTCCACACGATTTACCTAAATCGTATCTTTTGCCTCGCCGCTCATTGGGTAGACCCCACTTCATAGCAAATGATAAACGTACGATTGCATTTGATCTTTTTTTGTTTCCGCATACCAGAGAATTTTTGTTTCACTTTTTGCATAATATAATTACTTTTAATTTACAAAATAAACCTTTTTAATTGCATTTGATAACGTCTCAAACAACAAAACCACTATTAAAAAATTAAAATTAAAATATATTCTGATTTACAGCGATGATTTTTCAATACTCATAGCGTTTCACATATTATAAAAAGTTGAATTTAGTAGAGGAAGGGCTAACCGTTGAATTTATTGACAACTTTGTTAAAGCTTTTTAATTTATGTTACATGACATTTTTAAAAAAAGTTAAAAAGATATCAAGATTATAAAAAGTTAAATAAATACGAGCCTAACGTAAACATAAGTACGTCTAGAGAATAAACCTCAAGTGGTAGTAGCTTACTTAAAGACCCGGTTTTGACCATGTTGAATGTTGTTTGAAATGTGATGGCTAAACGATAAAGGAGCAACGCCCCAACAAGCGAGCTTGGTAGGTATAGTGGAATAAAATATATTTTCATTATGACTACCGAAGATTATCGTGCATTTGATATTTTGGCTTGGTGGAAAGGAAAGGAATCCCAACCAATTTCCGATTCTTTCTGTTGTGACCCGTGATTTATTGTCCAAGTTTGTACAGTAGCTTTAGATTATGTTTTTTCTCTTAGTGACAGAGTAATATCATTATAGAGAACAAGACTCACTCCGAAAGCAGTGGAGATAAGCATTTGTCTAAATGATCACTTACCCGCGATATATCATATACAAGACCAAACAACCTCGAAAACTGAAATTGCATTTGAAGTAAAAGTACACGATGAATAGGTAGAAGAAGGAATATCTTCTGACATATCTGCCGAAAAATTTGCAATTGATAAAATCCCTCATAGAAAATAAACATTATACGATAACTTAAATAAAAGTTTTATGTTATTTATTATTGATTAATTTATGTTTTTATAATAAATAAATGATGAATTTTATGTTTATTTAGTATTGTTATAGAAATACCTACACACGTTTATTCAATGTGCACAATAATAATAATAATAATAATAATAATAATAATATAATAATAATAATAATAATAATAAAATAATAATAATAAATAATAATAATAATAATAATAATAATAATAATAATAATAATAATAATACTGATAATGATAATAATAGTAATAAAAATGATAAAAATAATAATAAAAATAATTTAGAATGAAATTTTAAATGAATAGTAAATAAATTTTTTTAGGCAATTCAATTTTAGCAAAAAGGTTTATATATGAATTTTATGTTTATTTAGTATTGTTATACAAAATTGTTTTTACAAAACGGTGTATTTCGATTTTCTTTAAAGTTAAATGCCATTTGGAATTAATTATTGAATAAAAAATTAAAAAAAAACTAATCAATTGAGGCTATGAGTGGCTATATGTGAGGTCGAGAACTTTATGGGAAAGACATGCTTGAGGCTTAAGGCAGGCAGTGGCCAAGAGGATCAAGAAGTCCTTTACTAAAACAAATGTTCAAGCTATTGTATGATTTCTATTCACTTGCTATTTTCTTTATGTTATGATTTCTATTCACTTGCTACGTGTTTTGTGTCTTGTTTTCTTTTATCAATTTATTTTACAAAGGAAAAATAATAAAGATGTTAGAAATTTTAGTGAAAAATATGGTTTTTCATTTGTTTTAGACATTAATAATTATTTATATTTGTAAATACAATAATTATTTATTAATAAGTTTGTATTTTACTATGTGAAAAGATTACAATGAATCAAACTGTGTTCAAACGAAGATAAAACGAAGATAAGATGAATAAGATATAAGTTGATGAAATAAATTAAATTGATTGGTTTTGTACTTGTGTGATAATACAAACTTTGAAGTGGTAGAGAATATAATAGTATTTTGTCTCAAATTGAAAGACTAAGAGACCTGAATTTTTTAATTCTATGTACATGATTAATTCTATGTTAATAAGAATACCTCTAGTATAACGGTATGTTTTTTCTTTAAACCATTACATGCCCCTACAATATATATACAAGGATATGTTACTCGTAATTTATAAACGAACCAAAATTAAACAGCGAATTTTTAAGCGTTTTTCTGAGTTTCAAATGTCGAGCGACTTGTAGAGCCTTAAAGTGGTAATATGTTGTGTGTGTGAGATGAATGATGTCCACATTCTTTTTTTAAATCTGCGGGTGTGACAACCCTAGATTAAGAAATTTTATACACTAAGTTCATTTATATAATTTAAGCCACACCTAGGTTAATATATATATTTTATTACATGCATAAACGTATGCATGCTTTCATTTTGTTTACCTAAGTATATTGTTACAAGTATACGTACGCATAATCGCATGCAAACCTTTTTACGTGTGCATGTACCATCTTTGCTAAGAAACATATACACATGCATATTATATATGTTTTACTCATGCATATGTCATCTCTTGTTAAATACATGTGTGTATCATGTGTTTATATGTATATACTATGCGTTGCACGTATGCATGATTGCATGCATATATGATTTACGTATGCATGTATTCAAAAACAACAATTTTTTTAATATTGAACCATATATGATCCAAATACATCAACAAAACAACATCAAAAACACCAAATACAACCTAACCAAACACCTTCAAAACAAAAGTAAACATCAAGAGAAACTTGACTTCAAACTAAACCTAAACAAATCTTCCACACTTAACCTTAAAACAAAGTATCATCTAAAACTAAGAACCGGCTCACTAAGCACCTAATTAACATCTTAAACACCCTATGACTCAACACTCTCTTTGTGTAACACCTAAACTCACCATGCCACCAAGCTCAACCTCAACCCGCCACCTAACCCTAAGAATTGACTCACTAAACCTATAACCTCCACCTCACATCCTAAACACTAGATTTCATGATTACACCTCCACTATTTAGGGGTCTCGGCCGAAGGAACCATGAGGAACATCAAGAACTCTCGGCCATTCTAACCACCTTCACCCGAACACCTTGTAATTGCACCACTCTTGAACACCACCACCGCAAACTACTCCCTCAATCCTTTCGGTCACCCCTCGATCGCACACCACTACCATCATCTCTACACTCGGTCACCATCACCTCCCGAACACCACACACCACCACCTTGATCTTTCACTCTTCCTCGGACAAGGTACACACACCACCACCTCAACCGAAAGCCCTCGGGTTTATCTTTGAAACACCAACATCGCAGACCATCACCTATAGCTATCACCACCACCATCGTGTACTTAGTTCTTGTAACAAGCATATCTCTCGGTTTCATAAGCAAGTAACAACCAAAGGTAAGCTTGTATGTCAACATATATATATATATATATATATGTATGACATATGTGTTTAACCAACACATATAATCAAAAGCATTATATGTGAACATATTACAAGGAATTTTTACACATATAAAGATTGTGGAACAAACATTGTTCCAAATTTTTAAAGAAAGACATAATCTAGAAATAAGCAATAAATATAAATAAATTCTATAAAATTCTAATAAATTCACCAAATGATCCTTTTGGAGTACTAAGGTCCCTGGAATTATTTCAGAATTTATTCCTTTGTTATAATTGAGATATGAATTTTTACATGTTCTGTAGTAGAAAAATCAAAATAAATACTTAAATAGTATAATAAAATCTGAGAAAATCATGGATAAATTGATAAATCCAAACCTGCAGAATGTATAAATTTAATAATTTTTGGAGCTATATAGCTATTTTTGTGAAGAATTGGGATTATTGTAATAATTACAGAAACTAATCTGTTATGTGTTAGACTTTGATAAATTTATAAGAAGTTCTAATTACTATGATGAACCCTCTGTAAAATTTTGGGAATTTATGGACTACGGAAACTATTTTTGGCAATTTATGATGACTTTATAATAATTATAAAAAAATAATCTGTAAATTTCTTGGAAATAAGAATTAACGTGATATTCCAGATTAATAAACCTATTTGTTATAAAAATTTCAAAATCTATTGAGGTACTGAAAATTTTGAAGAAAATAGTTAAGTTTTCTAAACTATAAAATTCTTTTGTTTATAGGTTACTACTTGGAGTAAAGGTGAGTTTCATGGCCCATTTTGTTTTTAATTTTTGGAAAAAGCATACTAATTTATGAATTGATGTATTATTACTGAAATTTATGTTACAACCATTAGTTCGGATGTGGAACCGTTAGATAACATTGGTAGCGCTACTTAGGAGATATCTCCTGCATTAACAGAATGAGTGTTATAATGCTATGTTATCTGATTTATGAGAATATGATATGACAGATATGGATAATCTGATTACTATGTAAGGTTTGGTTGTATATATAATGCATCAATATTATCTGTTTAATAAACCTGTGAAGCTCACCAACTTTGTGTTGACTATTTTTGGTATGCTTTTTCAGGAATTCATCATGACTAACAACCTAACGTTCTCCTTTGATGTTTTTAATGGCTGGGGTGAAGTTGTAGGAAAAGTTTGTGTGAACCTAACTGTGAACCTGTATGACTTCACTGTGTCGGTGGATGCTCATTTCCATCGTCTCTGAAGATGTAGTTGTTAAAACTTTATGATGTAATAGGATTATGTAATTTCAAATTTTGACTATGATGACTTTATGTAATCCTAACTTTAATATTATGTTATAAAATATGTATGTTTATGTGTTGTTTATTAATTAGTATCTGACAATGTGTTCTGATCAATCAAGTCACTCCCTAAGTATCTCACGCTTCCGCCGGGATGTGACAGCGGGCCTTCAACGCCGGCATGAAAGAAAGAAAGTAGTTTTGTTAGAAAGACGAGTTCGACCCTTCTTTCTAAATAAGGGTGCGGAGGGCACCACAACTTGTCATTTCGTCTTTGCAGGTCCCTTTTTTGGTTTTTATTTTGTTTTATTTTACTAAATTTGAGAAAGAAGTGTGAATGAAAACATAGATGAGTGGTTTTGTAAGCGATTATTTTGAGAACGAAGTTTCTTAATGTTCCGTACTTAAGCAATGAAAATGATTATGTAGGTATTGCGTTCCAAAAAAGTTATGAGTGGTTATATACTTGATTGGTTTTTAGTTTGAGTCTTTTATTTTTACGTTAAATGAATATATCAAAATTCAAAATTAGGCAGGGGTATTAAAAAATATCCGAATATGAAAATCCGTTTCGAAAATCCGAAAATCCGAATCCGAAAATTCCGATTCGGATTAGGATAATGATTTTCAAAAGTTTCGGATATTTAGATATCCGATTATCCGAAAACTATTTTTTTTGAAATTTAGATATATTTTTATATTAGATTGAGATTTTTTAGTGTATATTGTTTCTTTTATGATATGAGTTGGTTTTTTTATATTATTTTTATAATATTATATGTCTAATTATTGTAAAAAAAATTTAAAATGAAAAAAGAAAAAAAAATAAAAAATGTATTTCGAATATCCGAATCCGTATCCGAAATTTCGGATACGGATTCGGATAATGATTCGAATATCCGAAATTTCGGATACGGATTCGGATAATGATTCGAATATCCGAAATTTCGGATATCTGACTTTGAACACCCCTAATCAGATAATAAGTCGTTTTCCTTTGGTAAATTATAGTACCATCTTATATGCATTATTTATATATAAAATCACAAAAATAATTTAGTCACTCAACGTAAAGTATTCATGAACGCTTCGACTTCTTTATTGATATTACATCGTCTTCTGTTTGACTTTTTAATATCGTACACAGAAAATGTACTATAGCCATGTTGAACATGGGTTCGATTTTTCTTTTCTTTTTCCTTTTTAAATAATTTTGTTATTTCCTTTTTTAAAATATACAAAACAAGTTTACCACTGCAACTACGAAAAACAATCATAACCCTCGCGTTTGGTTACAATCTAGTTAGTATATATTGCTTAACAAGGTTGAATTAATTGTTGTATATATTAAATGTTGTACATATCTTTTGTTTTTTTTCAGTTATTTAATTTAAACCTATTATTTTACATTTTTTTATAATTTAGTCATTACAAATTTTCACTTTTAACTTTGATCATCTATATTTTTCATCTTTTATAAATTTTTCGTTTTACACTTCGGTCTAAGTTTGAGAGTTTACACGTCATCATGGCCCCGTCGCAATGTGTGGATCCTACATCGACTTAGTTATTGTTTTTAATGTTTTACGTTTCACGTGCGTGGTTCAATATTTTTACGTCTACCGTTTGTTCGGTTTATTTTTTGTGTTTTTGTTACTTTTGTAATATGAGCTTTTTCGTTGTTGATGGTACTTGATAGTGGTATGACATTGATGCTATTTGATATGGTTTTACGTCTCTGTCACAATTCGAGGGCTTAATGTTAGTGTTTATTATTTTCTACCGAACTTTGCACAGCCTGTAATATCTACTTAAAGGATGGAAACATGAGAGAGATGGAGTGTCATAAGCTGCTAACAACAACCATCAAAAATAGGGATAGTTAATTACAATTTGTGAAACAATGGGTTACAATTAGGTGCTTTGATGAAGTTGAGGCTTATATATGAATATGAATATACATAACAAATTTGAATAAAACGGTTTATATATGTGAGGTCGAGAGCTTTAATTTAATGGACATCTAATTATGTTATCTCACTTTAATGATTATTCGTTCGTGTTCAAAACAGAAAACGTATTCATTATTGGAGTTAAATGTTTGAACTAAAATAATTATTAAATATTCATTATTGGAGTTAACTGATTACATAGTGGGACATAGACAAACTTCATCAGCTCCTAGAGGATTGTGAAAATGTTTTCAAAGAGAGCCTTGAGTCTAACAAATTAAAACCATAAGTCAAAACATCCAATATATCAAGGACACAATGATCAATGGGTATTTGAGTACATAACATAACTAATAACAATAATTAGGTTCTTTCACAACGTTATGAGGCGGGAGTTGATTGTTTCTCCCTCAAGCTACAACACATATGATTGGTTGTTATATTTTTGGCTTATTGAAAAACCATAAAAACTAATAGCGAACAGGTTCAAATAATACTAATGTTGCCAACGATGTTTTTTGCTCATAATTGGTTTGACTCACAGTGATGATAAATGCTTATATAACAATTGCTTAAATAACAATTTAACTGAAACATCTAAAAAGTGGAGACACCAAAAATAACATAAAACCAATTGTTGTTCTATACTTTATAGGAAAATAGAGATACCAAAAACAATATTTCACCAAAAAACAAATGCAAAAAAAGCCCACCTTTACAGCTAAAAACTAAACCATAAAACTTCATTGTAGCACTTTTACTCTAAAATATAGTATATAATGAGTCTGTGTTGTTACATGTTTATAAACACGTGAAAGCATTTTATTTTTTGTGAAATCAAGTTTCACTGGTTGCGAATGGTCAAAAAGACAGTTACATTAAAATATAAAAGTTAAAACTATAGAAATACCCCTTAAACCTATATTTTTTGTACATATTAAGTGCTACTCTGTAAAGTATTTACTCTCTAAAAAACATGAATCTATTAAAATTTTGAATTTACGATTCGTCAACTATAGGGTAGCGTAAGCATAATTTTTAGTTTATAGTTAAGTCAAGTTCACGACGGCGCCTCATAATCAACAAGGATTTTTGTGTTTAAATATTATTATTTATATTATGTTTATCTTTCAGAATACTATTATTTATAGTTATTTTAATTTTAAAATATATGATTTATATTCATGTTTAACTTAACCATGAATAAACTTATAATCGACTAGTGGCAAAGGATAACCATCCAATATTCTTCCTAAGATGTTTTAAAAAGCTTTTGAATGGACAAATACCTATTTTTAATGATCCTTAGTAATTTAGAGACTAATATTAAGTATTTTTAAATCACTTTTGATGCACGGGGTTGTCAGAGTTATAGTTTCCTACTAAAATCAACTTTCCTAATATGACAACTAGCATACATGGATATTCTTGGTTTGTTTGATGAACATTTAGGTGTTGTTTTTTTTTCTGCAGCAAAATGTCTGTAGTTTGCGGACTATATGTGTAGACATCTGTAGAAGAAGAGGTGGACCAAATCTCTACAGTCTGCAACAAAATGAGTGTCTGGTTTTTAATGTTTGCAGACTGCCAAAATCAACTGTTGGTGGTATACGATAGTGGTGGACGATGGGTGGTGGTGGTGGACATGGGTGGTGGTGGGTGATGGTGTCTAATCATGTGTAAACTTTAGAAGTGGTTGTGTTAAGTCTGCACCATGCAGGTGTGACATCCGTCGCCTTAAGGTCCGTCGAACGACATAATTAAGCATAGAATTATTTTAATTATTCTTCCTCTTCTTCATGAACTCCTGCTTTAAGAAATCATGTCTGCTTTATTACCCTTGTGCCTATACTTCCTCCGTGAACTTATGCTAAGCATAAACCCTTTTTATAAATTTCATCACCATTATCACGAAGTGTATCATTTTAATTATAACCATTGCCATTAATAAAACCATTTTAAGCTATCAATTACCATTAAACACGCTTTTAACCTTAATACAATGAACATTTTAAGGTCGTAATCAACCAAAACAAATTTTGGGGAACTCGGGGGTTAAGTGCAGGGACTAAACTCGCCATTTTTGCAAACTTGGGCTGGGTATATAAACCCATATTCCAGCCCTTAATCTCATTTCATCTTCATCTTCTTTATCCTCTTCACCTTCTTCTTCACATCTTCTTCATTCTAGCACCAAATCCAACCTGCTTGGTCTTGTTCTCGTCGTCTAGACTCCATCTACAGCCTAGTCTACTCTATTCTAGCAGGTAGACGACCTTGGTTGTCCCTTTTCTTGCTTATTCACGGCTGTCCAAACTAGGGTTTCGGATGTTCGGGTTCAACCCGAACACATGAGGTCGTGTGGGTGCGTGTGAGGTCTTTCTGCTTGTGTTTCATGATTGTGTATGTTTGTAGAGTGTTTCTGGAGGTCCTTGTTGTGTAAAACCCATGCTCGGAGCAAGGCTGCTCTGCACTTCTGCAGTCGCGAACCTACAGTTCAGGCGACTGGGTCTGTCATGCGACTGAGCCGTGCGACTGGGTGAGTCGTGCGACTGAGTCGTGTGATTGTGTCTTTCGGGCGACTGAGTTGTGCGACTAGGGACGTCATGCGACTGAGTCGTGCGATCGTATGTATGTGTGCGAATGAGTCATGCGAACGAATGAATGCGTGCGATTGAGTCAGGTGACCGACTGAATGTATGCGATTGTGCGTGTTTCGCACGACTGGAGTCCAATCGCACGAATGAAGGTTCAATCGTTCGAATGAAGCTGATCTGTACGATTGAAGGTTGATTCGTGCGTATGGAGGTTGGGTTGTGCGAATGTGTGTTGTGTGGTACGACTGAATGCCAGTCATGCGAATGAAGACTCAATCGTACGAATGAAGCTGATCCGTACGATTGAAGGTTGATTCGTACGAATGGAGCGTTGAGACGAGTGTCTGGTCCTGTTGTGTGACGGATGATGTTGAGTGTGAATTTCCTCTTGAACGTCTGATGATGATAAAGTAACATCAGTAAAAATGTCGTTGCTTGACCACAAAGATTAAAGTCAACGCTATCAACATGCACATACTATTTCAATTGAAATCAACCTAACATTTTACAATTACCGACAACCCATTTGGAACTACAAATACTTAACAAGTGTCATCTTACATAACAATGAGATCTTTACAAGGATTTCATAAGCAATGACGACTGCTCTTAGTACTTGGATCTACATAAGATCTGATGCGCGTGTCCGCTTGTGTGTGTGCTACCCACGACCGAACCGATACAACCCGAACCGACCAAACATTACTATACGCTTTATACACGTCATTAATGCTTAACAATAACTGTCAATAGGTGTTTGACTGTTCAATGCATTCAACTGTTGGGAATCTTGATTATTCATACTTACCACTTAACATGTGAGTTTCGTGGCCCCTTTTATGCTTATACTACTTTACAAACATTTACAAACATGGGGGAAAAGTATGCTCACCCGTTTTCTATGCTATACACATACATACAATTTACATACTTGGAATCAACGTGCTACTGTTTTATGGGTACTTATCTGATACATGCTTGAGTCTGCATTGTGGTTCTTTCTTACAACCATTTAATTCCAGTGTGGGAACCGACGGATAGGTATTGGTAGTACTACTGGGTTGACACCCCCACCCTCGTGTTGGTATACTAGTTAGTACCAACAAAAGCCAGGAACGGATCTTGGGTGAATATATTCCGATAAGATTCTTTGTGTACGTCGTTAGGTTTGGTTGTAAAGCTCTTGTCATGTGATTTTGCTTACTTATAGCTGTATGCACGGTATTATACAACAACTTTATACAGCATCATTACTTATTTACTTTTAAACCTACGAGCTCACCAACAATTTTGTTGACCATTTTGAGTATATCTTTTCAGGTGATCATGCTAGCTGAGGTTCTAGGTGTGCTGCCTTAGTGGAGACCCTAGGATGCATTTCCGGGCTAAACTTGTCATTTTGAAAACAATTGTTGTAACTGTTTCAAACAACATTACACTTTGTAACTTGTTCCCGGGTTGTGGGAATTGCATACAATGTTATTATCTATGTTTATCTTATATCATGTTTATGCTTATGGCTATGTGGTCGTGATTACTGACTAAACACGACACAAGTCCCCTTGTTGTCGGGTGTCGTCATGACACGCTTGTCATAATTATTATTATTGCATCTCTATCGCTTACCATGTGTTATGACGATTCCCGTCTCGTTACATCCCCGTGTTTCCGCTTTTAGCGGGGGTGTGACAGCAGGCCTCACGTAGACTTTTTTTAGTGAAAAGTCTTCTAAAATACAAACACTTTGGAGACCTCAATGCTACGCATGGTTTATGCACCACAAATAAAACAGGTCATAAAGAGTTTTTTTTGAAATAAACTAACACCCCTTTAAATATGTTGAGAGAACATCATGTGAATGCTTGTAACACTTTTATGATGACGTTGTTAGTTTGTATTCGAACGAATATTTTCTTAATCGATTTACAATGACGTACAACTTTTATACATCGCATTGAGCTACACCATAGTGTTTTAAGGATGTTGAGGAGCTTATATTGTACATAATGAGCTTGGAGGAATTGTCCAATCAAATGACGAGAGTAATACATGAGGAGTTATCACAAGTAACAATGATTATGCTTGAAGCGATAATGTATCAATATTTATGAATCTGGCATGCATTTTTTAGATCTCCCCTATGCTAACAATGACATCAACGTACTCAAATGGTCACATTTTAATAATTTTATTAGCAGAGCCGCCCCAATGTCCTTTTGTGGTAAATAATGTTGAATATAGATTAGGGTAGTATCTAGGCAATGGATATACCCAAACTAGACAACGATAGTTAAAATATCGTTATACCCACTTGATAACAATCTTAGACGACACCGATTCAAGAAAAAAATGCATGAAGAATGATAAGTCCCCATTACATAGAAGATCTTTCGAATAATAAGCTTATAAAACATGACATTATGATAATGCACAATCTACGATAACATTTGGTCAGATATTCTCGAGTATTTGAAGCATTTTATTAATCGAATTAAATGAACCGCTAGTTTTATTTTATTAATAAATGTTATCATGTATGTTTTTTTGTATTTTTGTTTCTTTATTATTATTTTTCTATGTGTTTAATCAATTTAAATATACAATATGGAACTATAATTTAAATATTTGAAAAAATGAGGAAACACGGAAAAACTTGGATGACACCGTGTAAAACGAGAAAGATTTAGATAAAATGAAAAAGATTAATGTGACGCTAATGTGCTATCCGAAAATTCCAGAGAAACTGGATGACTCCTTATGGCTGTATAGCTATCTAAAGATAATAATAAAAACCAAAACTTATAGCTCTATAGAATACATATAAGTCAAGATCAAACAATTTTCTTCACAAATTTATGAATCACCGAATTTAAGTGTCATATTTCTTTCGATATGTTTAAATTTCTTCCCATAGGTTACTCATAGTTTTCTTTGCAAATACATATAAGATTAATGAGTTTATTATTAGACTCGAAACAAGAATAGTTAGTCGTTGGACGAGCTAGTCGAGTTATAACCCAAAACTTCAATTCGACAATTAACGAAAGTTAGGCATATCAATAAGTTTAAACTTGTAGACCCAAACGAATATTTACACATAAGACCGAGACCTAAAATCGGTGTGGGGAAAAGAAAGGAAATTTTAAAAACAAGTAAAAAATGATTAAACTTGGTTTAAATTTCATGTTCAATGTTTACTATACTTCGAATCTTTGATAGAACCACTAAAATGTGTTAGATCTAACAAAGAAACAAAGATGAGAGAACCCAAGCTAAAATTACTTTAATACGAGTTTCTTTTCTCTTTTAAATATATGTAACTAAAGACCCTTAAATATGTATAATAAATTAAAGCTAGCACATATGATAGAGATCATGCACTTATACTAATAAAGAACTATTAGAGTATCTACAATCTTAACATACCTGAAGTATTATTGAGTATTGTTTTCACATGTCTTGAATGTAAAATTCTCAAACTCCTACTTTAAGAGGTCTTTCTTGTTCTTCTTTACTTAATGGACCACTCATATATGAGTTTCAGTGCATCTCATAGTTGTTTAGCAGTATTGTACTTCTTGAAGCCTCTGTATATGGAGTTGGAAAGAGAAGTTTAGAGGGAGGTCATGGCTTTTTGATCTATATCTATTTTCTTCCGGTCTTCTTTAGAGTAATCACCACTTCCTTTGGTATCATGTCACCTCCAGCAACAGCTGAAGAGGTGTATGGTACATGAGGCTCAAAGACAACTGATGCCCACATCCTACTGTCTTGAGACTTGATGAAGCCTTCCATACTTTGGCACCAAGTATCAAAATCATTAGGAGTTATCAATGGAGACTTTGTCATGGTAATGGTTTCCATTGACAACCAATCCCCACATCTATGAAGAGTGTAAAACTTTCAAAGTAACTTCTACTTTATACATCAGTACATGCATGCTGGAAGCTCTTTGCTTGCTTTGGTTGCATCAACCTTTGTATATAACCTTACTAACTCCCCTAGGCGAATGCTACCAAAACAAAGAAGGTTATTTAGATATTTATAGTCCTCATTAGGATCAAGAGCATTCCTTTCTTTATTAATTGGTCAGGATCCCTTAGACTCATATGATACCTTCTAATTTCATAAAGATCATGTAGAGATAGATCAAGCATGTCTTGCCAAAAATAGGCATCTTGACCTCCTTGAATGACATACCATCTATCTGGATTTGCAGGAAGAGTCCAGCACAAAATGGGTGTTCCAGCTGCAAGAGGTTGTGCTTGAGTCGAAGTTAGTTGAGCAGCCTCTTCATGTACTTTCTCAGGATGCTCTAACTCATCCTGAGGTATGGAGGTGGATGCCTTTAACTTCTTTTTCTTTTTCTTAGAAACACTTTTCATGGCCATCATTTTCCTCCTTTTTGAAATCTTTAACTAAGAAAAGTGGTTTTCAACACCATGTTGTTCTGTTGTGTCTTTCTTAGTTAGGTCCTTTTCCCTTACAATTTTAGAAGGAGAGGGAGTAGGACCCTGCTGTGGATTGGAAGATGAAGTTGGTTGAGATGTAGCTCTAGGTCCAGGTTGTATTGTCTCAGTGAGTTCAACCTTGACCTTAACTTTAGGAGGAGCTTGACTTGGTGGAGAATGTAAGTCAACAAGCTTTCCCCCTTTAATCTTCTATTTGATCACTCTAATATGCTTATTCTATAGTGGATAGATACATTGGACCAAGCCTCCTTCTAGAGAATCCATACAGTTTCAAGAAGCTCATCATCCTCTACTTATCAGCAGACTTCTTTTGGCTTTTTTAGATGATGATTCTTGACTTTGTTGCTTCTTCCTTCATCTTTCTCTTAGCAACCTTTTGTTCTTTAATAACTTTTTTTCCAGCTGCTTAAGATACTCAAATTTAATGTACTCATATGATAAGGGAAGTAGTGTAGATGCCTGATAGAGGCTTGTGGCACTTAGGTAGTCAATCATATTTTGTCTATGAACTTCCTTGTCTACTCAAGGTTGTTTAGTTGCCACGGCCTCTGTCTCAGGGCTTTCTTGAACTAGGGAGAGGGTAGGAGCATACTTATAAAGCATTTTTTCCTTCTTTCTTCTTTAATCTTGAGGAGCAACTCTACATCCTCCTCTTGCATCCTCTCCTTTAATAGCTTTATGTCTACCAGTTCATTAAGTTGCTCTAAGGGAAGAAAGATGAGTTCATCCACATTGTAGTTCCTGGTCCCCAAGTAGTTTACCCTAGCTTCCCTCAACTCATCATCTTGAGTTTTTGGCGTGAGGACAACCATGATAGCAATTTTTCATAAAGCCTGGGGACCCATTAGAACTCTCTCCCTTTAGATTCTTTATCCTTTCTTTCTCCTTCTCATCAATCTTCTCAGGGGTAAGTTTCTTTTTCCCTTTGTCACTCATAGGCCTTAGTGACTCAGGATGGATAGAGCTTTGACCTTTATTGCTTAATTCAGTAGTCAAGCTCTAGCCAGAGAGAAGCTACGAGACACCTTCATCAGTCGGTGCCTTACTGAGGGTAATGGGCGCTGAAAAGGTTCCTGTCTTAAGTTTCACAGATTAAAATACTAGGCCTTCAGTCAAGGCTTCCCATTCGAAGATGATCTTAGGGTCCACCTCAACATCCAGTTGACCAATAGTCTTACCGCTAGCCTCTACCTATATAGTCTGGATCTCAGCTTGAACTCTTTTAGCACCCTTTCTTGAACCCTATTTGTTTTTGGTCCAATTCATCGATATTCAGTGTAAATGATTTACAAAACATTCAAAATTCGCTGATCAATCATCCATGACATCAACAACACAATGATCAAGTTTCAATGGTTTTTAATGATCAAATATCAAAGGCTCAAGATGAATACAATTAACTTCCAACCACCAAAAATAGCGTTGCAACAATATATTACGTATTAGGGTTATGCAAAACTTGGCCTACAATGAGAGAAACAAATCAATATATAGGCAGACCTCAATTTACTAACAGTTTGCTGGACATCAAAACTGTCTAGTCCATGACGCAGTTTCGCCCGACGACAAAACATAGATTCCTCGGGTTAACAAGGTCAACTGAGTTTCGCTTATAGTTTCACTCATAGTGTCACTCATAGTTTCACTGGACTACCAAAATACACAAATTACAAATTACAAACTAAGTAATCTAACATCAAAGCTACTACATTAATAATAAAATAAACACTAACTAAGGTGAGTCCAACATAATCTAGATCTTCATCTGCTAGCCTTGCAACTTGCTTGTTTTGTCTTGGGTTGACAAATGGAAGGTCAATTAAATAGGTGCTCACATAGAATCTCAGGTTGGAGAAGTTGAAGATTTCCTGTTGCCCCTGAGATCTAAAGATTACCAGAGCTCTTTTATCAGTGTCATACCTCCATCCCATAATTGAATTCTTAAAATGATGAGATAGGGTAGGCATAACTCTAGGAATACCATCCTTAAACAGACTCTATATGAGTGAGTCCACATCAATATGGACATGAGGAGGTTGCTGAGTATGGATAATTTCAAGTGAGGGTGGTGAATCCTTAATGCCCATACTCTGTGAAAAACTCTCACGTTCTGTTATTGCTTGGACTTTCTCCCTTTTTTTGGTAGCATCACCCTCTTGCATAGGGTGAGCTGGGGGTTAAGTCTATCACATACATAGGTTCTTATAGTCCTGGTTGATTCCTTCTTAAAGGTCTCATAGTTAGTTTTTCCTTGAGATTAGAAATCTCAAGTTGCTGATCATGGACCCTTTTTTGCAAGGTAGTCACTTGAGATTCTAAGTGACTAACCTTAAAGACTAATTAAGTGCATGTTTTAGTCAGTTTTTGCACCTTTAGTCATCAGAAGAATCACGAGGGATGAGAGAATAGGACCTAAGTATTCTTCGTCATCACCAGCATGTTGTTCTTGGCTGTTGGATTTCCCCTGCACCATGACAGGTTCAAGTGAAGTGTCAAGGGACTAGGTTTTTATGGTTGAGGTCTTAATGATGTAATCACTTACTGAAGTGAGATCCTCTTCCAAATGGATCTCCTAAACTTGTTCAGGGAGATCCACCTCAGTAGTAGAGTTCTGAGACTCTGAGTGAAGGCTTAAGGCTGTGGGGGGTTGTGAGCTCATCAGGCTAAGCATGAGAAACCTTAGCACTGATCATTGGTGAAATGGGAGTGGTTTGCTCCTCAGGGGAAGTAGAAGCTCCAATGTCCACTTCCTCATGCATGGGTAGTGATATGGGGGCCTTCACAAGTTGAGTAGCTTGTGCAAGGGTTTGTTTGGATCTTCTTTGATAGGTGATGGTTATTTGTGGTAGTGTGGGTTGTTGAGAAGTAGAGGGTGTTGGTTCAACACTAGTTGGTGCTACTAGTTTGTCATCCTAAATAATGAGCTCTAATATTTTTGGAACAAAGACCGGTTGACAACAGATTTGGAAAAAGACAAATCACCTTCTGCATCATCCAGCCGAAGATGAGTGTGTATGGAGGCTGGAGCGATGAAGATTGTCTTCTCCTGCACTATGGCAGACAATGCCTTTTTCCCATCCATGGTGCAGTTCCTCCAGAATTCCAATAACTGATCCTCATATAATGGAGGATCTATGATGAGGGAGGTGAAGTAGTTTGACAAAGTAAGACAACGGCAAACCTTTGAGAAACCTGGAACTTTCTTGGAGTTCAACAAAGAAACTTGATTATGTTGCGTCTGAAGGTGCATGGAGAAATTGGGTTGGTTTTTGCGGTCAAGGATGGCCATTTAAGGTAGCTTTGTTGTAAGGGAAAATAAGAACAAGGTCAGTTTGTGGGTGAATTTAGGTTTGAGAATTTGTTGATGAATAAGACAGTGAAAGAGGGGGAACCATTGGGTGTATATATATAAAATTTGTTTAAGACAAAGTTAATACAAAATGATAAATTTTGAAATCCGAATATCAGCCCCACCTCTTAAAAAGGTACCCAAAAAGATAGTTTTTTTGGAAGTCGAAAATCTTTTGAAAGTATTATGTCTTCAGAAGTTTTGTTAAAAATCCCGAAGCTAGTTTTGACTTGGGAAAAAAAATCCTTAGCTTTATGAAAATTTGCTTCAAAAGAAAAATACTTAAAGCATTTTTTTTGCTAAGACATATTTGGTTTCAGAAAAGATATAAGACTTAGAATTTTTACTCTTAAAGGAATAAATCTTCCGAGACTTAATTGTTTTCGGAAGAAGAATGTCCTTCAAATACGTATAAGTACTTAAAAACATATTTTTTTCTTCGAAAGATATATCAAAATTTATCCTGAAGGTAAATTTCTTATAAGTAGTTATGAAGCGGTAGCGTATCAACATTTATGAATCTGACATTCATTATTTTAGATCCCCTCGTTACTAACAATGGAATCAACGTACTCAAATGGTCACATTTTAATAAATTTATTAGTAGAGTCACGTGGAGTGTCCTTTTGTAGTAAATAATATTGAATATAGATTAGGATAATATCTGGGCAATAGGATATACCCAAACTGGACAACGATAGTCAAAGTATTGTTATACCCACTTGATAACAATCTTAAACGACATCGATTCAAGAGGGCACAAGAAGTGGAAAAAATAACGTTGAATGATCTTTTGGGGTCTTAAAAGATATAGGAAGAATGATGGTGTGATGATATGTCCCTATTACATGGAAGATCTTTAAAACAATAAGCCGATAAAACATGACATTTATGACCATGCACATTCTGTGATAACCTTAAATCGAATTTTCTCGAGTATTTGAAACATTTTTATCAATCGAATTAAACGAATCACTAGTTTTATTTTCAATCGAATTAAACGAGCCATTAGTATTATTTTATTAATAAAATGTTATCATGTATGCTTTTTTGTATTTTTGTTTCTTTATTATTATTTTTCTATGTGTTTATATAATTTAAATATACAATATGAAATTATAATTTAATATCTGGAAAAAATGTAGAAACACAAAATAACTTGGATGACACCCTGCAAAACGAGAAAGATTTAGATAAAATGAAAAAGATTAACGTGACGTTAATGTGCTATCCTGAAAATCCAGAGAAACTAGACAACTCCTTATGACTGTATAGCTATCTAAAGATAATAATAAAAACCAAAACTTATAGCTCTATAGAATACATATAAGTCAAGATCAAACAATTTTCTTCACAAATTTAAGAATCACCAACTTTAAGTGTCATATTTCTTTCGATATTTTTAAATTTCTTCCCATAGGTTATTCGTAGTTTTTATTTGACAAACACATATACGATTAATGAGTTTATTATTAAATTCGAAACAAGAATAGTTAGTCGTTGGATGGACTAGCCGAGTTATAACCTAAAACTTCAATTTGACAATTAACGGAAATTAGGCTTATCAATAAGTTTAAACTTGTAGACCCAAACGAATATTAACACATAAAAGTGAGACCTAAAAGCGGTGTGGGGAAAAGAAAAGGAGTTTTAAAAACAAATAAAAAATGATCGAACTTGGTTTAAATTTCAAGTTCAATGTTTACTATACTTCGAGTCTTTGATAGAACCACTCAAACGTGTTAGACCTAACAAAGAAACAAAGATGAGAGAACCCAAACTAAAATCACTTTAATACGACTTTCTTGTCTCCTTTAAATGTATGTAACTAAAGACCCTTAAATATGTATAATAACTTAAAGCTAGCATGTAGGATAGAGATCATGCATTTATACTAAGTATTAACTATTAGAGTATCCACAATCTTAACATACCTAAAGCCTTGTTAAGTCATGGTTTCACCTGTCTTGAATGTGAAATTCTCAAGCTGTTGCTTCAAGAGGTCCTTCTTGTTCTTCTTTACTTCAGTGGACCCCATACATAAGCTTCAGTGCATCCCATAGTTGTTTACAGTCTTGCACTTCTTGAGAGCAGTTTGGAGGGCGGTTATAGCTTTTTGATATACATATATTTTCTTCCGGTCTTCTTTAGAGTAATCAACCACTTGCTTTGGTATCGTGTCACCTTTACTAGCAGCTGAAAAGGTGCATGGTACATGAGGCCTAGAGATAACAGATTCCCACATCCTACTGTATTGAGACTTGATGAAGCCTTCCATACTTTGACACCAAGTATCAAAATCATCAAGAGTGATCATTGGAGACTTTGTCATGGTACAGGTTTCCATATAAGTCTTTGTGACAACTGCCATTTTAGATGTTAAGTGATTTGTGAAACTGAAAGGATTTAAGATGGTGAGATCTTACAATCAAGAGCCTAAAATGCTCTGATACCCATTATAGGTCCGCTTAAGAGTGGTTAATAAAATTAGTCTCATAACGAGGAGAGTGTTAGAACACTTAACATATCAAATAGAAAACGAGTTTATATAGAAGATACTAAGAACACAAGTAACTAATGAGACAAAACAAAAGAATAAGAACAAGATAAGGATGGTGTTATATATTGCTCATTTGCTCTCAAGTTTTATTAAAAGTGTTACAAAGTATAAGATAAACATACAAGAACCAGAGATATATTATACTACATCCTGTAACCAACTAAATTTTGAAAGCCAGCTGAAAACACTAATCTAAACAACAAGATCAATATACAATTAAAAGGCAAATTGACTTGTGACTATAATATGTCATAGCTCACATCCTAATCTATTACAAAAATGATAAAATGTACAAAGTAGAAAATTACAGACCCCAAGCCAGAATCTACAGTTTACAAAAGCCATAATCTTCAGAGTTGCAACGAAAAGTTTGTCAGCTTTATGAAAAAGTTGATCAGAGAAAGCATGTCTTTGGAAGAGATCAGTCTTCAGTCTTTGGCTTCGGAAGACATTGTCCTTGATATTTCGAAAGACTTCATCTTTGGCTTTGAAAGATTTGGTCTTTGGCTTCGGAAGATTTTACATCTAGAATATTTTTCTATGAAAAGTGTAAAATTTTCAAAATAACTTCTACTTTGTACATTAGTACATGTATGCTGGAAGCTCTTTGCTTTGGTTGCATCAGCCTTTCTAATATAACCTTATAGTGTTTAAAGTAGTTATGTTAGATACGGTCTTCAAAAAAGCCTCGGTGATACTCGTCGTATCGTGCATGCCAACCCACCATTATTAATTCTAGACATATATAGTTTACATAAAAAAGTTTTTTCTTATCATGAAAAGTGTGAGAAAGGATTTCTTTTATGGTATATCAAGGAGAAAAACCCATTTTGTGCATCATTCAATTTATTAGATATAGTGCACAAAAGATAAAAAATCATTATTGTTATACCTATTCGTTTTGATGGAAGGTATACATCGTTTCACGCATGAATTTTTTCGGATGGTTGATACTAATACATAAGTTGTCCAAAAATTAAATTTTAAAATTTACAATCCTCAGGCATAACACAAGTAAACTCACTAGTTTCTTTTAATAAGAAAAGTAAAAAAAAGGTTTGGTAATGAGAAGTAAACAATCTTGTGTCTTGTTTTCTGTTATCAATTCATTTAAACATTATATTACTTATATTTGTTAATACAATAACTATTTATTAGTGAGTTTGTATCTTTTTATGTGAAATGATTACAAAAAATTAAACTGTGTTCAAAATAAAGATAAGATAAATGAAATATCGATACTTAAAGTTGATGAAAGAAGTGAAAGTGGTTGGTTTTGTTTCGTGGCAATACAATCTTTAAAGTGATGGAATATATAATGATATTTTGTCTCAAATTGAAAGACTAAGAGACCTTTGGAATGAATTTCTTAATTATCACTAAGTGCATGATTAATTCTTTGTTAATAAGAATACCTTTTTAGTTCCTTGTTGTTTATAACCAAACTAAAATCGAACAAATAAATTTACAAATATTTTTGAGTTTCGACAATCGAACAACTTGTACAACCTTAAAAGTGATAATGTGTTGTGTCTGTTAGATTAATGATGTCCACATCTTTATTTTTTAAATCTGCCGCAGGTTACTTTCTTTTGTTTTTATTTTTTTTATTTTACTAAATTTGAGAAAGAAGTGTGAACGAAAAGGTGGATGAGTGGTTTTGTAAGTAATTAGTTTGAGAACAAAACGTCTTAATAATCCGTACTTAAACAATGAAGATAATTAGATGTGTTAATCGTTAATTAACCAATTACTCGTTTCAAAAAAGTTATGAGTGGTTATATACTTGATTGGTTTTTAATGAGTCTAAGTTAAAAGAATACATCGGAATTCAAAATTAGGTACGGATAACAGGTCATTTTCCTTTGGTAGATTATAGTACCACCTTATATGAATTATTTATATATTAAATCACAAAAATAATTTAGTTACTCAACGAAAAGTATTCATGTTTATTACCATTCACTCATCCTTTAATCAACGTTTCGACTTTTTTTTATTTATATTCCGTCGTCTTCAGTTTGAATTTTTTAAATACTACACAGAAAAAGTACTATAGCCATGTTAAACATGGTTTCGAATTTAATTTTCTTTTCTTTTTAAATCTTTTTGTTATTTCATGTTTTAAAATATACAAAACGGGTTTACAACTATAACTATGAAAACAATCATACTCCCCATCGCCTCCATCAAGTAGCATCGGTTCCACTCTAGTTAAGTCATGTTTGGCAAACCTTAAAAAAGTTACTTTTGACTTTTTAGAATGATAAAAAGATCAAAATATCCCTCTAAAAACCACTACAAATTAAAAATTTTAACTTTTGATGAATTTTGGAAGAGTATTTTGATATTTTTACCCCTCCAAAAAGTCAAAAGTAACTTTTATAAGTTTGTCAAACATGCACTTAAAACATATTAATTAAGAACATAAAGTTGCATTAATTGTTGTATATTAAATGTTGTACATATCATTTGTATATTTTTGTCTTTCATTTTTTTAATTTAAACTTAATATTTTTACATCTTTTACAATTTAAACTTTGCAATTTTTCACTTTCAATTTTGATAATCTATACTTTTTATCTTTTACAAAATTTTCTTTTTACACTTCGGTCTAATTTTGAGAGTTTACACGCCATAACGGACCTGTCGCAGTGTGTGGGTTCTAGATCGACTTAGTTATTGTTTTTAATATTTTACGTTTCACGTGCGTGGTTTAATGTTTCTACGTCTACTTTTTGTTCGGTTTTATTTTTTTCGTTTTTGTTTCTTTTGTAATATGAGGTTATTCTTTGTTGATGGTACTTGATGATGGTGTGATATTGGTATTACTTGACATAATTTTACGTCTCCGTTGTAACGCGAGTACTAGTGTTTATTATTTTCTACCTAACTTTGCACACCCTATAATATCTATTTAAAGGATAGAAACATGAGAGGAATGAGTGTCATAAGCTGCTAACAACAACCATCAAAAATAGGGATAATTAAGAATTTGTGAAAAAATGGGTTCCAATGAAGATCACTTTTCTTATGCAATGGAATTGGTCACCTCCACATCATTGTCCATGGTGTTGGTGACTACAATCAAGCTCAAGGTCCTGGAGACCATAGCCGAGGCAGGACCGGAGGCCCAACTCTCCGGTCATGATATTGCTTCTCGGTTATTAATCAGCCAAGATGCTCCTAACATGCTTGACTGGATGCTACTTTTACTTGCGAGCCATTCAATTGTCACTTGCAACGAAAGGATTCATGACTCAATGCCTATTCGAGTGTATGGACTCACACCCGTTGCCAAATACTTAATCCCAAACGAGGATGGGGTATCCTTAGGTCCTTTGATGCAATTGCTTCAAGATAAAGTGTTCATTAACAGTTGGTAAGTTCAATCGTATTATGTAGTTTGAATAAAATAATCATATGATGATTTTCTGAAATAATTAAGAATAGTTGATAATATATAAAAATATGTGTATTTTTATGTGTCAAGCTATAAATTTTTTTCTTGAAGCCGAATAAACAAAATTGGGTAACTTCATGATTATGGTTTATCTTTCTTTAAGGGATATTGTCAAATAGAGTTTAAATTTTACTTGTATAATTGTAGTTTCTGCATGTCGAAATTAGGATTGGATCATTATGTTTCTAAGAAGCATATTTGTGTTTCTTTGTATTGCTGATTCGTCACAACCTCATATGTTTCTTTTAATCATGCCGTCACGTCATAACACAAGGGTGTTATACCTATTCTAACGCGCACTTAACTTTTCCCATTATTCTATATATGTCATTTTTAGTTATTTAATACTTTCTTTTGACAATAGTGAAATACTTCACCAATAATCATGATACTAAGTTGTAAGTTTGTATGAAATTACGAAACCAACTCGTTTAACTATGGATATTATAATAATACTCATTTACCAATATCTCTAACCACCATTATGCATTTAGGTAAATATCTTCACAAACAAACCATTTTATAAAAACTTGTTTGGTATTGTCACTAAACCTTTCCATTTCACCACCGACTTCACTGCCTTCACCTTCTAACCGTTTTTTTTCTTTTTTGTTATAATTCGTAACACATGTCCTATGCTTTAATTGATTTATTATCTAATTAAAAACAAATACTATCTATATGTAACTAAGAATTATGTAAACTGTTATTATTATTAGAGTTAATAGCACAAATAGTCCATATGATTTGATCAGATTGCATATATAATCTTCAAACTTTAAAAATTGCATGCATAGTCCAAAGTTATCAGAGAGTGTTGCATCTACATGAAACGTGTAGTAATTCATATCCGATGTTTCTATCTTATGCTTGTAATAGTTCAAGAAAATTACCTTGTTTCTTAGAACTAAAAGAGTCACCATATTCTTGTAAAACACATGCTTGAAATGTTAATCATTTCACTACATCAACTGAAGCTTTTAGTCATAACTGGTTATTCGATATTAGATCTTCGCTTAGCTTCTCATATACATTCTCAATGTGTGTTGCTTGATGTTCTTGTTGATTTTCATGTTTTTTCGGCTCCTACCTTGCTTTGCCCCTAACCACGCCAGAGAAACGAGGAAGACGAGAGATTGTAGATCTGGCGAGGTGATGGCGAGCAAGAGAGAGTTCAGAGAATGATATTTATATGTATTTGTATATATATTGTGTTTATTTATAATAGTTATAGTTTTAGTTTCATATTTATTTGTTTTTTAAATTACAATTAACTATTTGTTTTGTTTTAGATAGAGGGGTAAAAATGCCGTTTATATCAACTTAACTTACAAAGTCAACATGTTAGGGACTAAGGGTGTAACTCTTTGAAAACTTTAGATTATCTGACCAAACCATGAGACAATTTATGGAACTAACTTATTACTATTAAAGTTAATTTTAGTTTTGCATCATGAGGTATAATAAAAGAGTTCATTTTCCTTCAAAAATTTTATAATAAGATTTAATCATTTGTTTTAATTTCAATTCAAAAGTTTCATCATTTTGAATTAGTTAAAACAATTAATAAACTTTTAAACTGAAACTGAAATAACTTATGAATATTTGAGATAACTTGATTTTCTAAATATTTTCGAGTAAAATTGTTATTTTTGTCGTACTTAGGGAGCAAAACCGAATATACCTTTTATTATCCTTATCGTTGTGGTGGTTGTTATTATTTTCCATTGATATAAGTTTTAATGTTTCAATTTCACTCCTTGTGCTACATATAATTACATTTTAACTTATTTAGTTCTTTTTATTATTTTGATATTCTTTAATAACTACAATCATTATTTAAAGTTTGACAAATTAAGAGTGGTAAGGTATTTCCTTCAATATGGTAAAAATGATAGAAATAAGAAGAATGCGAGGTGACAGTGATGTGGGAATATAATATGCAAGTTTCGGACGTTGTTACCATATCCCTTGTGGCTCACATACCTAGTCGTGTTTGCTTTGATAAATTTTTAATTAAACTTGAAAATGTAAAACTTTATGATGTTTTTAACCATCTATACTTTTATTGATGTTTGTATTTACACAACAAGGTTTCAACTTGAAGATGCAGTACTCAAAGGTGATGTTCCATTTGACAAGGCTCATGGAACAAACACATTCGAATATCCAGCGTTAAACACAAGGTTTAACGAGGTTTTCAATAAGGCCATGATGAATAACTCCACTATCGTTATAAAGGAAATTCTCAAGAACTATCGTGGTTTCAACAACATCAAATGTGTAGTTGATGTTGGCGGTGGTCTAGGAATCACTCTTAGTATGATTGTATCGGAACATCCCGCCATTAGAGGAATTAACTTCGATTTGCCTCATGTGATTCAACACGCACCAATATATCCAGGTTTACATGCTATTTTTGTTAATTACAACAACTATGTCATTTGCATACATGTTCATGTTTTTCACAATATACAATGGTTATATGTACAAACACAACATTGTGCGCACATAAATAAATT
The DNA here is from genome assembly GCA_025506515.1 of Flaveria trinervia. Taxonomy (NCBI): domain Eukaryota; kingdom Viridiplantae; phylum Streptophyta; class Magnoliopsida; order Asterales; family Asteraceae; genus Flaveria; species Flaveria trinervia. The sequence continues at coordinate 2,326,666 of CM046452.1, forward strand.
TTTATAACTAATTTCTATGTCTTCCACTTGCATAAGGAAATAATACATAACAAATTTATCTACAACACCTCCAAATGTAACCAAGTTTTATTTTTGTAAATGTATATTAGTGTGTATATGTTATTTATACAACCATATAATTGGAACTGTATATTACAAAGACTTTCTTTAATAGTTATACACGTTTAAAAATATTATCTTCTAGAATTTTTGTACACATTTATAGATGTGAAAATATTGAAAGAAAATAAGGAGTGAAGAAATTAGATATTTCTTAGTGTTTACAATACTAAACCATTTATATATGATGGTAGAACAAAAGGTAAAATAGAGTTTTTATATTTGATTTAACAACTCATCATAAACTACGATTAGTGGGATCAAGCAACAATAAAACGATCCAACACAATACATCCTCTCACTTCGTGTTGCTCATATAACATATTTATGTAAAATTATGTGTTGTAGGTATAGAACATGTTGGGGGAGATATGTTTAAGTAGGTTCCTCAAGGTGATGCAATTTTTATGAAGGTAATTTAACTCATATCTGTTTATATTTTATATTGAAGATGGTAATTATTGTCTTTTGCTCAATACAGTGGATTTTGCATGATTGGAGTGACGATTGTTGTGTAAGGTTGTTAAGAAATTGTTATAAAGCTCTACCAGAAGATTGAAAGATTATTGTAGTAGAGGCGATTCTTTCTTTTCTACCGGATACAAGCAACAATGTTAGAGCTAACACCCATAGCGATGCGATCATGATGACCCAAAATCCTGGAGGAAAAGAGCGCACTGAGGATGAGTTTCTTGCCCTAGCTACAATTGTTGGATTCACTGGAATAAGAAAGAAATGTTTTGTTTACAACCTTTGGGTCATGGAATTCTACAAGTAGATTAATCTCTAAGTGGTCATGTACTCTTTATTTCAGCAGTATGTTATTTTTGTTTGTTATATTAATTAAGAGGACCGCAAATAACTATGCCATGATTATATCCATGTTAAAAGTTTTGAGAAAAGGTTATAGCGCAATAACATTAAAAGGGATTAATATAGTAATTTTCTTCATCCATAGGACTATAGATTTTTAATAAATTTATTTATTAATATATATAATAGAGGTCTAATATGTTTTAAGTTTCAATGAAATAATCCTTATCAGTCTCAAAGTAATGATCAACATATGATATTTTAGAATGAAAATATAAAAATGTAGATAGAAGTTAATAACCTTTATCATAAAACATACAAGTGAACAAGAACGAAAATATAACCATGGGTACATGAAGTTCATCATACCTTGTCACCATAGATAGTTGATCTAACCAGCTATAACATATACACGATGGCATATATCAGTAGCTATAAACATGAACACCGTCATGGGAAGACAATGTACACAATCAAGATTTTTTTGTAGTACCCTAAACTGCATAGATTACTACTTTGATAATAATTTTCAACAACTCCTGCAATGGTTAATGCGATGTGAATTAGGAAGCAAAGATAAACAAACCGAGTTAAAACCAATTCCTTATTCAAGAATAACAAAGATAACTCTTTAAAATTACAAAGGCTAATACTTGAAAACAAACAAACTCACTACTGTAAAGCTGTTAATAAATGACGTGTAAAAAGTGAATTATTGATTGTTGTTATGATAAAGTTATAAAGAATCTTGTAGTGCTAATGACCTACTTTTAATATAAACAATCTTGGATATATATTATTTATGGAAAGTAAATGATTGTTGTTATGTGTGATAGTATAAAGTATAACCTTGGTTATAGTAATAAATGAATGATTGATTGTTGTTATGATAAAGTTATAAAGATAAAATATAACAATAATTAAAGAAAGTAAATGGGCTTAATGCATAGAAGGTCTTGCAAGTATGGATAAAAGAGTTTGTATTCATTGCATTCTCAACTGATAAAGAAGATTTGTCTCATACATTCTCATCCAATAAATAAGTTATATTTTGTGTATGCGTATGCTTACCTGATAAAGGAGATTTGGCTTGTGCATTCTCACCCAATAAATGAATTATACCTTATGTATGTTCACTTGATAAAGGTGCTAAGCACTTGTGCTAAGCTCAAAGTTAAAGTGAAAGAATGAAGCTAAAGTCTAGGATAATGTAAAGAATAAAGTATGAATACTTATGAAAGTATGAATGTATAAAGATCTTCACGATACTAAAGTATAATGTTTTGATAAGTAAAGTGAAAGGTTTTCTAATGATTAATATGCAAAGAAGTTTCTTATAGTTTTTAAAACAAGAATTCGCTCAATAACACTGATTTTTTATTCATATTAGCTTGATAGATAAAAGTAAAAGATGGAATAATGAACGAAAGCTTGACACGGATGTGAAGTTAACTAGCCGTGGGCAAGATTAGCATTCCGTTAGACATAGATTTGATGGTTGAATGTAGTTGTTTTTAGACAATGATCCTTGTAATGATATTCCTTATGTTCCGCTGCTATATTATCAATGCTCAAAGTTTAGGAATTACATATAACAAATTAAAAAAAACTATAGAAAAAACATATTATAAACTTTCTCTTATATATAATTACAAAGCTGTTTTATTCTTAAAATCATTATATATAGTTTTATAACATACATATTATTTTTATTTATTTCTAATAATAAACGAAAGGTAATCTATTTTTGTTCTTTTTGGCGCAAGGTTGGGCCCCTCCTACGCTTAGAGGCTAAACATACCTTTTTTATTTTAACTTTTTATATTTTGACACAAAGTTATCCCCTCTCTTGCATTAAGACAACGAAAAACATGAACTTTTATATGCGTGTCATGCATGAATAGTGTTCATTACATTGATGTGTTGGTAGTTGGCACCTATGAATACGAACATCTTTAGAGAAAACTATATTCATCACCTTCTTCTTGAAACGGAAGTTGTTTATGATGTAGCGGTTATCAAGTTTAGTTTACATTGATATGGGGAATTGGGGATGCGTTTGGTTCAATTTGCTTGGTGATTTAAAATAACTTTTGGTCGAAGCCCAACTCAAATATGATCATCATGATAACATTATTCTCTATATTAAAAAGCAATGTTCGAACTACTAAACACTTTGAGTTACTTTTGCTTTGACCACAGGAGTTTGGCTTTTTACATGATTAGTCCCTAATCAATCATCAGTGATAATGTTCCGACGCATGTATACTCTCGAGCACCTGTATTTTTCGTCACCTTTTTCTTTTAAATCTCCGACATGTTCGTTTGAGGGTTTCAGTGGGTTTTTGATCAACTTGAAAAGCTTTACTACCCTCTGCCACAAATCTTCTCTACTGCTTGCCACGGTCTTTAGTTTCTAGAGCTTTCGATCTCTTCGGTTGATGTCGTCGTGGGTTCACTGATCTCTCCACCGAAGTAAGTTTTTCAAATCAGTAAATCCTAGGTCTGTTTATGGGTAACTACTCAAATATCTTAGTTTTCGTGGATGGGTCTCGAAGATTGATGATGGATGAAACAAGGGTTTAAGATTGTAAGCCTTTCGATTTTCTCATCTCTTTCATCGTTGTGGGTATGCCACGCTTTTGTTTTCGACATGGATGTATTTTTTTTCTTTGTGTTTTTTTTCAGTTTCGAATTGTGTTTTGTGTATGTCAGTTTGCTTCTTGCATTTCGTCTAGCAAATAGCTTCATTGTTACACTCGACGCCCACTGGTATTTTGACGCTATAGCAGCAACATAATCCGAGTTGTAGTATCGCGAGAGTCGATTTGAGTTTGGTTTGCAAACTAAGTATATATAATTAAATCCTTTGCATTATGTGTGTATGAAATAATGTGTCTGCTGTTTTATGAGTTTTGATGAGCGGATTATGGATATTCTTCATTTGATTCCTATATTGGTCATCAGTTTGGACACTTGATTTATGAATACCATATGTAGTTTGATAATTTGGATGTTTAATGTTTTTACTTGATTTTATGAACAAATGATAAAATGTTTAACTTATTGCTTCATTTACTTGAACTATTTGTATATGTGCAATGAAGAAATATGGTCTAATCATGTGATTCAGCTAAGTTTTTGTTTTAGCTCTAATATGGGTTCATGATGTTGTTAATAGTTGTAGGTGGATTCATGAGGATGAAGATAAAGATGAAGATGAAGATGAAGATGGTGTGGAGAATATTATAACTTAGATTTGGTAGTTTTGATGTTGGGGAATCAGATATTTACTTTGTAAGAATCAATGGAGAACATATAGGATATGGAGGTGGTGTTAGTGGTTTTCAAGCAACAACTATTGGATTAAATGAGAAGCTTCAAGTCATTAGGTTCGTGTTCTCAAAGCCATTTTTTGTGAAACTAAGTACGCCCCATTACAATTAAAATTAATGGCCTCTGTGTTAGAATATCATGCATTTGAATTGTGTTAGACTATTTGAATATCCTATAATGTTAATATTATGATTATTTGAATTTATGTGCCCGTGTTAACCATTGTTATTCATTCAATTGAATCCATTTCATCATATTCACACCATCTCAAACTGAAACACAATGGCATATCGCGCTTTTCTAAAAGACACTATTCAATAAAGCAACCTACATGAAAAAAACATTTTATCAATAGTTTTGTTATTGACATGTGTCCTAAACAGGTTAAACCTTTTATTTTTGTTTATTTCGGCTTAGATTGATCAACCTTTTATAATATTCACACCATCTTGATTTTTTAATATTTTAGCTTAGATTTATCAACCTTTTATCAATACTCCCTCTAGCAAGTTGGTAGAGTGTGCTTCAATATTTTGGCATCCCGTCTAGGTTGAGTCTTAAGGCTTGCGATTTCTTGGGTGGTTTTGGTTTCTTTTTACAAGTTTGGTTTCTTAATTTCGTTTTTCCTTTTCAATCGTAAATCGTAGTTAAGGTGATTTTGGTTTTTTTACAAGTTCAGTTTCTTGCATTTGGCTTATAATCATCAATTGTAGTCAGAGGAAAACCCCGCCGCAACGCGCGGTGTTAACACTAGTCAATAAAACAAAGGATCAATAATGTCGAATTGTTTATTCTCATGACATTAGCTAGTTGTTTGTTTATGTTTTGTACTTGTTCAGTAGATTATTGATGATCAAGAAGATCATGTTCTCGTTGAAACCAATAAGGAGTACACTAATAGACCATGAGTAGTGGTTAATGCCCTTATAACGCCCTTTCATCATGATCAAGTCACCATTACCTTTTTGTTAAAAACATAAGTAATGGTTGATGCACATATAACGTCCCTTTATCATTATGGATTTGGTGATTTGTGGTGTTATGATATAATGTCTCTTTAATGGTGATGGGGGCATTATGTGACGTTACATATGGGTTTAACGCCCCATTACACATGATCTTATATATCCGTATAAAATGAGAACTTAAGCTACATGAAACTTTTATGCTCTTTTGTTCTAACCTAGAAGTTTAGTCTTTTGCATAATAGCCTCTAACATTCATGTTTGTATCTTTTGATGTCTGCTATTTTGTAAAGGCTTATGTAATATGGTTATATTTTAGGTGCAACAACCTTAGTAAACGAGCTCTTAAATCTCCTACGTACGTAACGTGTGGCAATATTACCTAGTTTTATACAAATTCGAAAGAGAAATAAATATAAAATGTAATTTATATAATAAACTAGGTTCAAACTAGTGTTTTTAATAAGAACTTCAAGAAACCTTCTTGACCTGATTTTTCAACCCGTTGAGTAACTTCACATTTGTCTTTGATTTTTCAACCCGTTGAGTAACTTTACATTTGTCTTTGATAGTGACAAATGAACAAACAAATTGTTGACGGTTATGACAGAAGATTCATGTTTAATGCGGCATCTTAAGATAGATAGCTAATTTTTTTCAAAAGAACTCATCCGCCTCTCAAGGTACTCACAGAGATATCCATGCATCTAAGGTTACGCCAAGTAAGAGTGATTGTTTTTGTGTACGGTAAAATATTAAAAGATGAAAAGGGTGGTGGAATGATTAGAGGATACTCTTGTGGAGTGGGTTACTTGACTCTCTCCTCCTTTATGTAAGTATTGATATTTTTTAAATGGATATAAAGGTTCATTATATAATCACACCAAAACTCCATAATTTTGTTTTTAAAACTCAAATATGTCGGTATGATGAGTGAACACATAACATCCAAATGTGGATCATTACAAGAAGGGAGACTAATAGCGGTGACAAATTTCGCCGCTATTAGTGGGGTTTGTCGCCACTATTAGTAATAGCGGCGACATGTCACCACTAATAATTCGTTGCTATTAATATTATTAGCGGCGACACTATTGATGTTATTTGTGTTTGTTAAGAATTTCGGAAAAAGGACTATTAGTCGCGACTTTTGTCACTGCTAATAGATTTTTTGTTTTTTGTTTTTCTTATTTTTTAATTTTCATTTTTAATAACTGAATAAACCTGTATATAAAAATAAACTCAGATTTCCTAATAACACAAATAACAACATACAATTAATACTAAGAAGTCCACTAAGATTGTTAACTAATTAAGTATGCTAATATATTGTTTAAGTTCAACATTAACTACCGTTAACACAAACTTAAACTACTTAAACCGCTACCCTATCCATCTTCCTCGTCCGAATCATCTTCATCAGCTTGTTATGTAGCTTTTTGAGAGGCAATAAGTTGAGTTATTTGATACATAAAATTCGCATTTTGAAACATACTAGCGATTTGAGCCTACAAAACAAAACATACATTATAAGTTGTATCATTTTCACCCATTTCAACCAAAATTACATACATCAAGTGTGTTTGTATCATTTTCATCCATTTCAACCAAAATGTACATAGTTCAACTTAAATTACCCATTTTGACCCGTTTAAGATAAACCAACAATGATACATTTAACACTTTCAAGTTTAAGCACTTTAAGTTTATTTTTACCCATTTGGACCCGTTTTAACTCAAATTAACGTGGTTTTAACCATATCAAGTGTGTTTGTATCATTTTGACACATTTCAACCAAAATGTACATAATTCAACTTAAATTACCCATTTTGACCCGTTTAAGATAAACCAATAATGATACACTTAACACATTCAAGTTTAAGTAATTAAAGTTTATTTATACCCATTTTGGCCCGTTTTAAGTCAAATTAACATGGTTTTAACTATATCAAGTGTGTTTGTATCATTTTTACCCATTTCAACCAAAATATACATAGTTCAACTTAAATTACCTATTTTGACCCTTTAGATAACCAATAATGATACACTTAACACCTTCAAGTTTAAGCAATTAAAGTTTATTCACTCATATCAAATAAAGAGCTGAGTCCTTGCTAATGCTTGGGTGATCTATGGTTCGGATTAAGAAGCCAATTTTTATCGACAGATATGATTACAGGAACTGCAATATAATTTAGGATTTAAGTGGATGAATATTTATCCAGAAAACATGAATAAAAACTAAGGCAACAAATATAGATTTAGAAGGGTAGACTGCTATACCCACTTTATGAATATTTTATCTCCTATATGAATGTGTATTACATGATTGTTTGTTTAAAAAATTTTGACAGCATTTCCACTAAGCTCCTAAGTATATACATATAGAGATATATACATGAGGAGCAAAGAAAACGACAACCAAATTTTCTTACACAAACAATCAAGTAATACACATTCATATACTAATGAGATAAAATATTCAAAAAGCAGGCTCAAAACGGAGACAACCCGAAATTAATTACTAAGTCAATTTCGGGTGGGTGTTTCTAAGCTCATAGTGATTAGAATGAGGTCATGAAACTTAATTTTGTTTCTTTTAACTAAATACTTAAATAATCTAGTTCAACTGATTTATCAACTAAATGGTTTATTAGTTTAAAATACATGTTTTAGTTTCTCATCCTAAATATAGTTTTAACAAATATGACTTTTAATCCTAATCCAATTATTTCAAAAGTTAAGCATTTACATCTTTAATATGGTTTTAACATTTACATATCAACTAATCAAAACTTAAACCATAACTTATATGTTATCCCATCCAAAATAACACTAATCAAACAAATAATTTTATTCACTAAACACCACCTAAAGCATTTACATCTAGAAAACCTCAATTTTAGTCCAACAGTAAAGCATCTACATCTTTAATATGGTTTAACATATACATATCAAATAAATAAATATGACTTCTAATCTTAATCTAATTAGTCCAAAATTTAAACATTTACATCTTTAATATATGGTTTCAACATATACATATAACTAATCAAAACTTAAATCATAAATTATATCTTATCTCATCCAAAACAACATTAATCAAACAATAATTTTATAAACTAAGCACCACTTTAAACATTTACATCTAGAAACCAAAAATCTTTAAAAAAAGAAAAAAAACAAAACTACAAGATCTTTGTAATAGCGGCGACGGAACAAGAGCAACAGCGACGAAGATGCTCAGCTGGTGGTGGTGGTCGGCGATGGTGGTGGCTGTGGATGTTGGTGGCTAGGGTGGTGTCGGAGACCGGTGGCTACGCTGGTGTCGATGACCGGTGCCTGGGGTGATGTCGGGCGTCGGAACTTGGGGGTAATGTTTGTGTGGAGGGAAAGTGAAGAGGGAGGCTATAGAAAGTCCCACATATATTGTTGAGCATTAGCGATGACACGTCGCCGTTAAAGATGTCGTCGCTAATGGTTATGTACTTTTTAACTTTTAGCCGTAAGATCTAATGGCTGATCCACGGCCAAATATGAGTCAGTACAATAAACAGAGGATCGACAACCTTTAGCGGAGACATGTCGCCGCTAATAACGTCGACACTAAATGTGTCGCCGCTAAAGGTCTCGTCGCCACTAAAGGTGTCGCCGCAATAATTAAAGTGTCTTGTAGTGCATAACAAAAGTAAATACTATCAACAAATTTATATAATATATAAACTATAATGACAAAATAAAACGAAACAATTTAAAACGTAAAATATAATAATAAATATAAATAACAAATGAAGAAAAATATTTAACACAATAATTAACATATTAAACAAAATAACATGATGTATTTGACACAATATCATCTGATTATATATCGGGTCGATTTATCTGTTCACTACAATTATTCAAGTGGGTCAACTTGATTGGTTGTTCGATTACACCCGTGAAGAGCATGCGTTCACTCCTGCAAATTAAGCCCATGTGTTTCTAGATGCAGTGCTCATTATCCTTTTTACTTTCCTTTTTTATATATTTTTATATTTCTAGTTTGTTGCTTAGTTCCATGCATGTTTCACGTCTCCCACTTTATGTCAGTCATATATAAATTATATTTTCTTTCATGGGCCATGGTTGAGTAGTTATTTTAATTGTATTGAGCCTATTTAATTAGAGGAGATGAAATGATAATGAAGTGGTCGATTGTTTGAGTAATATTAATTTGTTTCTATCGGCAACTTTTGCAGGTAAAATGATCTCCTTTGCTAACCTAGTTTTGGTAATTGGCGGTGACCTTAGGAACAGTGTTGTAGGTCGCGGTGGTGTAATATGTATCCGTAATCTAACATTGCAGCCCTATGGTTAATTTAGAGGGTGGTGTATCTATATCCCTTGAAATCATAGTTTTTCGGTTTGTGCAAATTCATTAATTGATACCCTGGTTCATATCACATCTTCTTTAAAAAAAAACACATGTCAAGTCTAGAATTATTTTTAACATTTCTAAATTAAATATCATTGTTACGATAATCATACCCTATTCATTATTGAATACTACTCCTCTATTTCTAGTTTTCTTTAATAACAGATTTTATTAAAACAAAGCCATCAAAGCTCGGCATAAAACAATAACTTACATAAATTTGCATATTAACCTACATTAAAATCAACTTAATTGTTCCACTCAATCTTTCCACTTGGTCAAATAAATTATTGGGGCCGAAGGCTAGTATTTTCAAGTGGGTCAAAGAACATTAAACATTAATATCATAACACACATGGTGTATGATTTCTATCCACTATTCACTAAAAGACATCTAATTACATTGTGGCACTTTAATGATTATGTTTCCATCTTTTAATATATGAAATCTATCTATTATTCATAACGGGATAGATAAGATGTTTCCAGAGAGGACCATACTCAAACATACACAATAGGCCAAAGCATCCAATAAGTCGAGGACGCAATGGTCAATGGCCAATGGGTATTTGAGTACCCTAAGTTTGTAAGTGTCATCAACAAATAAAAAGTCCAAACTCATAACCATATAAAGATAGATTTAAAAATATCTTAACTAATTTAGTAATTACAGACTTTTTAAGCGTCACATTTGTTCTCATATATGTATAAATTCTTCCCATAACTCGGTCCTTTGTTTTTTTTCTTTAATAAATACATTTATGATTAGTGAATTGTTAAACTCAGAACGAGACTAGTAGTTTGTCGTTGGACGAAATAGCCGAGTTATGACAAAAACTTCGTTTTGACTACGGACTGAAATTATGCATCTCAATAAGTTTGAACTTGCAAACAAAAATGGATATTACTCATAGAAGTGAATTGGGAAAAGAAAACATACGGGAAAATAAAATAAAATTTTAAAACAAAAAAAGATAAGGATGATCAAAATTTCAAGTTTTTGTTATATTTCCATTTTCTAGTATTAAAATGTTTTTCAAGGTCAGAATACATTTTTTCTTTCCCAAAAAATAATAAAATAAAAGAAATTTAAGAGTATTCGTAGTTTCTCCTTTTACATCCTCCACTATTAATAAAATATATTATTCCTTAATATTATGCGGTCTAGTTTTTTTTATTTTAATGAGGTTTCTAATAAAAACCGCAAATGATTGAATTTCAAATTTATCATTAAAAAAATTTAAAATATTATTTTTTAATGTAGTTTTGTTAAAACACCCATAAAAAATAGTTTTTTGATGCAGTTTTGTTAAAACACCCATAAAAAGTTAGTTTTTTGAAAAAAATGAGTTAAAAATTTACTTTTTTATGCGCTTATCTAAAACACCCTACAAAATTAGTCTTAAGCTCTTCAAACGGATAATTTTTAAAATTCCTTTATCTTCTCTCGAATACTCATCTTCTCACATTAACCTATTACTCTTTCTCTCATCTTCCTCATTAACTCCTCTTATCTTTCTCATTAACTTCCCATCTCACCCTTGTGCCTTGATCACACTATACATTTTATTTCTTATTACTTCTTACATCAAACTAAAGGTAAGAAACATTAAATTGTTAATGATATATTTTAAAGCAATTTAAATTTTAATAATTCAAACTATTAGCCGAAACTTTTTTATGTATTAATTTCATATATGTTGTTGTTTGTAGCTATAGTTGAATCATAACTTCTTAAATTTATACATTGATCGACACTTAAAGGTATGTAATTTTACTTTTTCTCATTTATTTTTGATATATTATGTTACTATATTTGATTTGTTTTATGTATTCTTGTGTGTATAATATAATGAATATGGTAATCAACAACCTAATACACACATACATGCATATGTGTGTGTGTGTGTGTGTGTGTGTATATATATATATATATATATAATATATATATATATATATATATATATATATATATATATATATATATATAATATATATATATAATATATATATATATATATATTGATGATTGGTTGTTAATTAATGCAGTTTCAGAATATTTCACAAGATCTTAATTCACAAATACCCATTTCAAAGCCAAAGCATAATGAAAAACAAAATCAAGGGCCCAATGAAAGAATAATCAAAGCCTGGAACAAGATCAATTCTGAGCGGCCTTCACATATTCAAAACATGGCAGTGCGACTAACAAAAATTTATGGTGATAACATTAGCACTGAGATTCTTTCACCTCGTGGGATGTATCCTAAGATTATTAAAGAATATGTTGAATACGAGTGTTACAATTATTTGCTAATGAATGGGTTGATAACATATTTATACATTGGTGTGAGATGTAAGTTGTTATGGTTTTCTTATTTGCTACATAATTTTTTTACTTATAATTGAATTTCTTAACTTTTTGTTGATGAAGGTACTTATACGAGATGGCCAATACTAGACCAATTCCCACTCAATGTGCCTACTTAAATCCTGTTATCATCAGAGGTAATGAGTGCATAAGAAATGCTAAATTTGTTGAAAAACACATACATTCTATATACAAACATCATTGTGACAAGAAGTATTTTCTAGCACCATTTTTACACGGGTAATATTATATTTCTTTTTAGTCTATGTTAACTAATTTCTTTTACTTTATTACTTTAACTTAACTTTATTATTTTATAATTCTTTTGTTACAGTAAACATTGGTCGTTATTAATCTTCTCGCCTTCGGAAGCAAAAGGATACATTATAGATTCTTTAATGAGCACAAAGAATAGTAATTAGCCTATTTCAAGTTTAATTGAAAAATCTTTTGGGTTTGAATTTAGATGGCAAATGGTTAAGGTATGTTAGTTTACTTATTTTTTAATTTATTCTCTTGTATTTTAAATAATCAATTGATTATGTAGTTAATCCAGTTTTCTTGTTAATCTTATTTAGTGTAAACAGCAAGGAAATGGTTGGGCATGTGGCTATATGGTGATAAAGCATATGTTCGAGTTTGTTATTATACATCAATATGATTTTCCAAATAATGTAAGTAATTTAATTGCATATCTATATTGCATTAGATATATACTTTAAATCTTATTTTTATCATTTTATTTGTTGTTTTTTAGATTTGGAACGACAATAGTTACGTCACTCAAGAGGAAATCGATCAATTTCTCACATACTTGATGCCACAATTTTCTAAAAGGGTATTTGATCAAGTCTAATGATTGTATATGTATAATGTATGTCTTATTAGAATATTTAGAGTTCTTTTGTGGAACAAGTAGTTTAACAGTGGTAGTAAGTTGGTTATGTTCTTTGTAGAATTATTGTAGTCTTGTTTTGTAATGGAATTTGGTTAATTTGGTTTTTGTTTTGATTTAATTCTGAAATATATGCAACTCAATTATAGAATGTATGTTGGTATATGTAACATCGATGGAATTCTACAAAATCGCGCGTAGTTTTGTATTTTATAAATTCGTTTTTATTCGTAAAATAATATTTTTGGATGGTTTTAGTGTGCAATATGGTAAAAAAATTAATACTTTTGGTGCGGTTCTTAAATACATTGGAAAAGTACGCGGTGAAAATAAAAATATTTTTATATTTTTTGGAGGAGTTATAAATGCATTAAAAGTGTGTTTGTTAAGGGTTGTTTTTGTTTTTAAATGCATTTTTATAACAACATTAAAAAAGTATACAATTTCAATGCATTTTTATGATGGCATTAAAAAACATATGATTTTTTGATGCATTATTTTTAATAACGGTTTGTAAACACCTTCAAAACCCTTTTCTCGCTGCACTAAAAAAAAATTATGCACTAGTGATGTCTACTCTTATTTTAAATAAACAATACTTAATTATTATTTTTTTATATAATATAACAATACAGGATACCTCTAACATTTTTGTTATTGTGTTATGTTGAACACTATAAGTTTTAAAAAATACATTAATAAAATGACATAATCATGTATTTACAATTATAAAACACAATGATAGATAACAAAAACTTTATATAATCTAGAAAAAACAATGATAAAATTAACGCATTGTGTTATCTTGACATTATAAGTTTTGATAAATAATTGGCGAGACACATCATTGTACATGTACTTATAGTTATAAAACACAATGATATATCATAAGTTTATATAATTTATAAAAATAAAAACAAAACTACTCAAAATGATAGAAAAAGTAAAATGTTATAATAATATATATAACAAATGATTTAAAATATATATAGCACAACGAATCAAATTTTAACACAATTAATATAATAGATATAATGAATTATTGTATTTGACATAATGACTAAAATGCCATCCACTTTGTAAACAACAAAAAGACACATATTTAGCTCACAATTATAGTTTAACTTTTATAATTAAATAATAGTTCTACTCTAACTCTACTCTTATTTTTATTAGAATTGATAAAAATTCCTATTAGATGCACAATTTTTACCTTGATGCATAACTAAGTTGTCTATTTTTTTTACATCATGAGAGAGCATATATAATCAATAATAGTTACATGTATATTATTTTTTATTTTAAAAAACTCTAATAAGATTAGAAAGATAAATGATGCAAATATGTTTATCGTGTTTTACATCATGAGAGAGCATAGATAATTATAATAGTTACATGTATATCATTTTTTATTTGAAATCTCATTTAAAATTAAAAAAAATAATGCGAATATGTTTAACGTGTTCTATCTATATATAATGTTCAAAATTACTTTATATATCCCTCATGTTTATATGTGTGTGAGAGGGAGCATGCATATCTGATTTGTGTAGCCAACAACCAATTATAGCCCTATAGTATCTATAAAGGACTGCGATATATGAGGGATGGAGAGACACAACAAGAGTGGTGTGAGAATGGATTCTAGTGAGGATCACTTTTCTTATGCGATGGAATTGGCCAACTCCTCATCATTGTGCATGGTGCTGGTGAATGCAATCAAGCTTAAAGTCCTAGAGACTATAGCCGAGATGGGACCCGATGCCCGACTCTCAAGTCATGATATTGCTTCTCTTTTATCAATCTCCAACCAAAATGCCCCTGACATGCTTGATCGCATGCTTCGTTTGCTCGCGAGCAATTCAATTGTCACTTGCAGCGAAGGCGTTCATGAATCAAGGCCTGTTCGAGTGTATGGGCTCAACCCCGTCGCCAGATACTTCATCCCAAATGAAGATGGTGTGTCCTTAGGTCCCTTCATGCAGTTGGTTCAAGATAAGGTTTTCATCGATAGTTGGTAAGTTTATTAAGCATCATAATAAACTTGTAGTGTTAAATGAAGTAATTGTATAAGTATATAAATAAATATTGTATCTATGAATATTTTTCTTAAAATTTTGCCAATTTTTTGACTTTTTTACAAGATAACATGTTAATGAGAACTCTATGTTTGTAATATAATCTTCTTTAAAGATTTGTTGTTAAATAAATTTTTATGCGTATATTATTTAAACAATGAAGTTTATATGC
Source organism: Flaveria trinervia (assembly GCA_025506515.1). Lineage (NCBI taxonomy): Eukaryota > Viridiplantae > Streptophyta > Magnoliopsida > Asterales > Asteraceae > Flaveria > Flaveria trinervia. The sequence goes on from CM046452.1 coordinate 2,341,834, forward strand.
GTTGAGATAAGGAAGAAATAGTCATGTATAATTTTTTTAATCGAAAATCTTTAATTGATGCACGAAATCCATATGGAAACCTAAAATTTCAATTTAAGCTGCTTGTACAATGACGTTAATGAAATAATTATATGTTGTTTTAGACGACTCTTGCACGAAATCCATATGCATTTTTATTCTTAAAACATCAATTACATATATATTTGTTCAAAACGAAAATATCAAGTAAAATTTCTCCTTTCTAAAACATTTACATTACATATTTATCAATTTCATTAAAATTAACTCAATGAATAACTATTTGGCCATTATTTTTACATATTTATCAGTTTCTTTTTAATTACTAATATACTAATACTAATAAACATAAACAAAAAGAAGCAATAATATTTTTAATTGCCAAAATCATATCATTGTCATCGAGTAGAAGAATTGAAAAAACAAAACCCAAAATTAAAAAGAAATATACAAACATTATCAAAACAAAATTCATTAAAAAATAAGGGTCAAATATTATTTAATAAATAATATTAATGAAATAACTAAATATGTAATATATTTGTTTTAATGTATAAGGAGTCGTATCTATTTAATTTTTTGATTTGAGTAATATATAACTAATAATTTAAAAATGTAAAATATGTAATTAATAATCTTAGACTGATAAAATATGTAATTAATAATAACTTTAATTATCGATGACAAATCTATCTCATCAAGAGAGTAACTGTCTATCATTTGAAATGCCTTTGTAAAATCAATTAATGTAAATGTTATGTGACGGTTTTAACCATTTTAATACAAGGTCTGAATTTGAAGATGCGATACTTAAGGGAGGTGTTCCGTTTGATAAGGCTCATGGAGCACACGCATTTGAATATCCAGCATTAGATGCAAGATTCAATGAGGTTTTCAATAAGGCATGGTAAATCATACAACTATTGTATTGAAAGAAATTCTCAAGCACTATCATGGTTTTGACAACCTTGAATATGTGGTTGATGTTGGAGGCAATCTTGGAATCACTCTTAATATGATTGTATCAAAACATCCCACAATTAAAGGCATTAATTTCGATTTGCCTCATGTGATTAAACACGCACCACTCTATCGAGGTATAATTTATATTCTATTCATTTCAATAATTATGTTATTTGCATACACTTTTTACTTGATTTTGTAATATATATATATATATATATATATAAAGGATTGTTTGATAGACTATTAAGGATTTTATTAAGAGACTACCTATAATCAGTTAAAAGTAAATTATGTTTTGTTTACTTAAAAGACATATATCACTTGTTCAAGAAGTCTTTTAATAAGTAATTTTTAATAACATACCGACTGATTTTAAGGTTACTTATTCAATTAGATATTCTAACAAGATTGTCAAACAACTCCTAATATAATAGTTACAATAGTTTGAGCATGCACAAACATAAAATGTCTGAATTTACAATTATGTATATATGTTATAAATCAAACGGAAAAACTCAACCCAAAAGACTAGTCTAATGGGTGCGAGAACTCATTTGGCTTATAAATCTCAAATCAATTGCCATACAACCGATGTGAGACAAGTCTCATACCTTACAATGGTTTCGGCCCATAACATTCGCGCCTCCTTAAGGACCAACATCATCGTTGGTCACGGCTGGCACTCTCTAGCCCACCAATCCATGGGCCACCACTTCGAGGTTGGCTCTGATACCACTGTTATAAACCAAATGGAAAAACTCAACCCAAAAGACTAGTCTAATGGCTGAGAGAACTCATTTGACTTATAACACCCACATCAATTGCCTATACAACCGATACGGGATAAGTCTTATACCTTACAATGGTTACGGTTCATAACAATATTTTTGTATGCTTTTGATGTGCCGCATTTATACATACCATAAGCATGTAATTTGCAAAGATTTTGTTAATGTCCAAATTTAAAATTATGTGTATTAATGAATGTATAATCTTCTTACCCACATTTATAACTGTGATCAAATTGATAAAATTTTATACACTTGCTAAAAACGTGTAGAATAAGGAAAGTAAATATGAAATCTTTGTTAATGTTTACCAATAATAAACACATTTTATAGTTGTGGAATCACATCTTTTCAAAAATGTGTTAGAAAGAATAACCTATTTACAAATTATTACCACAATTAGTGGGGTCAAATACCAATCAAGCGATGTTATGGACACCCCTATTATTAGAAAACTGGTTGGTGGATCATTAGACCCTTGATCCTTCTCGTTCCGCCTATGCTAATACTTATGAAAATTAAATTAATGTAGGTATAGAACATGTTGGAGGAGATATGTTTAAGGAGATTCCTCAAGGTGATGCTATTTTTATGAAGGTAACTTAATCCTATTTATATCTTATTTTGAACATGTTGCTAATCGATGGTGTATTGGACAGTGGATTTTACACGACTGGAGTGATGATTATTGTGTGAAGTTACTAAAGAATTGCTATAAGGCTTTGCCAGAAAACGGTAAGGTTATTATCTTAGAGGCAATTCTCCCATTTCTACCGGACACAAGCTCTTCAGTCAGAGCCAGCACCTACTTAGATGCGATCATGATGACTCAGAATCCTGGAGGAAAAGAGCGTACCGAGGATGAGTTTCTTGCACTAGCTAAAGGCGGTGGATTCAAAGGAATTAGAAAGGAATGTTTTGTTTGTAACTTTTGGGTCATGGAGTTCTACAAATAGATTTATCTCTATTCTATATGTTATTTGTTTCAACATAATTCTCATTTTGTTATAATGAGGGACCCTAAACCCATGATTAAATCTTGGAGCAGATGAATTTTTTAAAAAAAATATATGTCATACGTAGCTTGTGATCTTTATCTATATAAAAAATCTTTCAAACAATTACAACGTCCTCATTCCGTACGAAAAATGAATTTCTCAAAGTGTCTTCGTTAATAATATTACAAACAAACATACACACATATCCAGTATGTTCCTACTCAGTGAAGTTGGTTATAAGGGGAATCGTGTCTTCCATTAGAATACACAGATCATATGATTGTAATGATGATGATGAGTTCTTAGATCTGCTAAAACATCGGATGCATGGGGATTAGAAATAGAATGGTTTGTTTGCAAAATTTTTTGAGTCGTTGCGAATCTACCAATAGAATTATCTCAATTATTATCAATAAAGTTGACAAGTTATTAACAATTATGTGTGTATCCATTAGTATCAATAAAATTTGAAAAAATTTAGCAACTGTGACAACCCGTACATTTCAGGTTCTATTCCTGTCGTATAAACTATTTCCGCCACTTGTGATAAAAAAAATTTAATAAGACAATAACAATTATTATTATCACATGATAATGATTTTTATTATAACTACTATTAGTAACTAATCTTAATTAAATTAAACTAATCTACCTGAAATGCAATTTAAGAAAACTTGGGGGACCAATATGCAATTTTTTCACCAAGCACCTTGCATAACCGAAATCCTCATCCCTCGGAGCAGAAAACCGATTCAAAAACTCTTCTCCATCTTCAAAAACCCTATTTACACAACCCCTTCATGACATCTCTCTTCCTCTAGCGACACCCCACGTCATCAGCGTCTCACGCGGTGGTTATACTATCTCCGGCAACCCTTTCTCCACCGTGACATCCCCTCGGGTTTGCTCGACGATCACAACTACGACTACTCGTGTCGTAAATCACAGCCCCTTGTCTTTCGGTACGTTTCTCTATCCCGGGCAATTGGTTTTGTTGTTCAGTTACGGTTTCGGTTACGGTTTTTGTTAGAGTCTCGATCGATTAGGCGGTGTTGTGTGGGCGGGCTGCGGCAACTCGGGTGTTGTTGCCATTGAATGTGTATTAAGTTGAATAGGTGTGTTTATGCGCCTGTATGAGCACCGGGTTTCTATCATTCTATGGGTATGTATCGACGCGATCTGCGACGACTAAACGTGTGTTTTGGTGCTAACTTGTTGTTTCAATCCCATGCGTTATTGGTTGTGTTTATATACATATATATATATATATATATATATATATATATATATATATATATATATATATATAATATATATATATATATATATAGTTGTGTGATTTTCAGGTTATTTTCATGCTTATGTTATGTGTTTGGGTTATTGTGCATATATATATATATATAGCGATCATTAGTTTTGTGTGTATGTATGCCTTGTGATTGTGTGGGTGTGTGCATGATTGTTTGCTGTGATGATGATGTATGTGGGTGTTAAAGTATTAGTTGTGTGTTTTCTGCATACACATATATGTGTGTGGTTTCATTGTAAATATATGTATATATATTAATGGTGGGTGTGGTGTGATCCTGCATTAATGTTCCTGCGTATATATGTATGTATGCATTATATCCAATGGGTATGATTCGAAGTTATGCATGCGTGGTCATGTTGGGTTTTGTTTAATTTGTGTAGTGGGTAAATAATAATTTTATGCATAAGGATGGTGTGTGTTTTGGCATGGGTGTTTTATCATATCTGGTCATGCACGTAGGGGTGAAAATATATGTGTAAATTGCATGAACTCATACGATTATGAGACTATGAGTGTAATCATAATATTTTTTTCTTTATAAATAAAATATATAAGAAGAATACTTTCTTGTATGATTCGGGGTATGTGTGAACATTGGGTCCTGTCCTGGTGTGACTTTGGGCGTGATGATGTTTTGTTTGGGAGCGGGAAAACAATCAATAGTCGGCACCGTAACCGAGACGTCAAACGTGAAACCGTACCTTCCTTATATTATATTCAACAATTAATATTAATAGTGTAAATTAATATTAATTCAGGTTAATTGGAACCCGATCCCTTGTGCTTACACTTATTTGTTGCAACGCATTCGAGGTGAGTCTTCACGGCCCTATTTTACTTTCTTTCCTTTTTGGGGGAGAAAACATGCAAACGTATTTACAAAATGGTTTTAGTATTATTGATATCGCCTATTACGTTAGTGCAAACATTCTTGAAAAGTCCTTACATTCTTGAACCGTTAGTAACGTGTAGCGAGGTAATTCTGAGTAGTACTACTGGGTTTGACAAATCCCGCCCGGGGTAGTCGCGCTAGCTTGACTGGAGGTCAAACGGGTGCGTTATTGACCTAATATTTGTCACTGTTTGGGTTAGACGTGACGGAAAGGCAACAAACATACAAACAGTCAGCTTCGGTTTGAAACGCTAACTAACTTGTTTATAGGCTAGCTACCTATCGATATGCTTTAATTACTTTACCATTCATACAGTTACAAACAGTTTTACTTGTGATAAAACCTGTGAACTCACCAACTTTATGTTGACACATTTTAGCATGTTTTCTCAGGTAACAAGAACGCTTAAGCTTATGATGCACGATTAAGGAACACACTCAGGACATGCATCATCAAACATATTTACTTGCATTAAATATTTTGTTTTGACATAGCACTTATGACTTTCAGTATCGTTTACATTTCATTATTCGCTTCCGCACTGTTATTCATTTCAGTTTTATGCTTCCGCACTGATGTTTATTTCATTTATGCTACTCTGATTTAAGTCAAATGTTATTTTTAAAATTCATTTAGTATCGTTTGATATGACCGTGTCTGAGATCCTGGTTTGTCACACGCCTCGCGGTAAAACCCTGCACGTGGAATTTGAGGGTGTGACAGCAACTCAAACTCATAACGTTTGTGTGTATCCATAACATAGTTATCAGTGTTATAAAAATCATCAAGCGCTAGTCGGGTGATGGGGTACCGACTAGCAATTACCAAGAGTAATTGGGATTAATAGATCTGGAATATTTATATAACTAGTTCGCTAGTGTTATAAAAATTATATCAAATCTCTTAAATTTTAGAGTAATTATTATTTGTATCCCTGACCTTTTCCAAAAATAACTAGTTGGATCCATATAGTTTTAAACGTCACTATGTCCATTGACTTTTCATTTGTTCATTTATTTGAATCCTTAAGGCTGCCGACGTTAATTTTCTTTTAATTTTTTACAAAAAGTCTAAAATACCCCTATTAATCGAAAATTAAAAAATGTATACATCCACCCACACACCACTCTTCACATAACTCTAAATACTTAACACCCTCTCCCTTCTTACTTTCTCTCTCTCTTTCAAACACACACACACACTAATCTCCCTTATTAATGTTCACCCACCAACACCACCATCGCTATTACCACCGCAAAAGCCTTTCACCGGCCAATAACCTCCATATATATAGCGCCTCTAATTTTCAAAAATAAATTTTATATATACGTTTAATGGGCCTCAAAATTCAACAACCCACTTAATTATGAATAAGTTTAATGGGCCTCCAGTTATATTGCAGTAACATTAAGCAGCCTAAAAGAATTTAGGGCTGATTCTTTCTCACTTTCTCAAAGAAAACGAAGGGTCGTGATGATTTAACCAGAAACGAATACTTTAAGATTTCGAATTCAATGATACACATAATTACAATTGAAACAGGGTAATTATCATCAAAAATCGAATCGAAACTCTCGCATCCAACCTTAACTCGTTCGACATGAAATAATCTCAATTGAGGCTATATAACATAAGGAAACGACTCTAATCTATCCTCTCAACATTTCTGAATCGTCAATTGCACAAAATAACACCCATACATTAAATTATTTCGTCTCAACCATGATGACCTGCAACTCTTTGGATCATAATCATCTAAAGAATCTATAAAAGTCTCCAATTGAATCAAAACATTAATAATTCCTCGGATTCAATTTCTTTCTCAGTCGCAACCTAGTTTCTTCTTGTATCCATCGATTGTACATCAATCCAGGTCCAGACACTAGGTTTAACTTAGAGATTTAAAGCCTTGAGTTTGATTCCATTATCATTCGTGAATTGGTGATCAGTTGGATTCCAAATTTAACTAGGATTCATCGAATTCAGGGACGTTTACAAAGCAATTTTTGTTAATTTCATTGTGTTTAAAAACAAGATCCGGGCTTTAGCCCAACGGATAACATATTACTATCATAATCTTGAGGTCCCGGGTTTGAACCGGGCCTATACCAATTTCTTTTTTATTAGCTTTTTAACATTTAAAATTCCAAAAATTATTATTATATAATTAAATTAATATAAAAATTATTTTGTTAACTAAAACCATTTCAAAATTTATTAATTATTTTTTTGAAGATAATTTATACATTCAATTATCTTTTAAAGAATAAAAAATATTATAAAATTTATCATCAAATTTACTTATAAGTCTGAAAAATTATATAAATATTATTTTATTAATAATATTAAATCTAGAAATCTCTATGAATCTCTTGAAATTCTAAAAAATATAATTATCTCTTTTCTTTATTTTTCAAGGATTTAATATTATAAAACCATTACAAAAGTATTTGAAAGTTTATTCTTAAAACTTTATAAAATGGTTTGTAAATCAAACAAATTATTTTATAACTAATTTAAATAATTAATTGTTTAATTAATTATTTTGATCAAGTTATTTCATAATTAATTATTTCCTTTCCACATTTTAATACTCAAGCTTATTATCAAGTATTGTAAATTAAATATTTAAAAATACACTTTTGATTAACTATCATTTTCAATCTTAAAAATTATTCGTTGACCATTCAAAAAAAATTACTTAATAAATGTATTCTATTTTATTTAGTCAAGCTATAACATTAATTTATTTAAACTATTTGTTAAACCCAAACCCCTAAATTGAAATCCTAATTCATATATAGTCATTCAATCATTATTATTCTAATAAAAAACAACAAACCTTAAGCTGAATCATGATGAATTTTGATGTCAAGTCTTGCACTCTATTATTTCCTAAACACTTATAACTATCAATGTGAGTATTTATAGCTCTTTTTATGTATTTTATATTCCAAAAAAATCATATGATTTAATATTCAATCATTGATATTCATTGTTATGTTATTTCAAAATTCAACTTACGACATACTATGTTATTACTTGTAATTATATATTTATAATTAGATAAACTTGATGAGAACATAATTATTAATTCATATAACCACAGTAACAATGATAGATCTATTGGTTTGACAAACACACCCCATTTGTTTAGTCGTGTGGTGATTGAAACCAGAATCATTCATTTTATATGGCTTCATCTATGGACCTAGTAAATTTAATCATTGGTTTTGATTGTGTTGGTTTGTCTTTTACGTTACACTATTTCATTTATAAGTCTTGACATTGTCATGTGAGTATAATTGTTTTCAATCATTGTAATCAATATATATATATATATATATATATATATATATATATATATATATATATATGTATGTATGTATGTATGCAAACCAATGTTTACGCACCGATTAATTCGTTAGCTCACTCGTTAGTTTGTCACATAATTTCAAAAATAGTGATTAGTGGAATTCTTTATGCTCATTTAGGACTTGGACGTAGTTTAATAAGAGACTTTTGTTATATTTATTTTGATTATTGTTTAATTGTAATGTATCATTTGATTAGTATTATTCAATGAAGATGACATTTAATATCATTTCAACGTATTTACTATCATGTGCTATGAACAATCGATTGATATTTCTTCGCTTCGATTATTCTACCGTCTGTCAGGGTGTGACAAGATACAAGTGTTCTATGTAAACATTCCTAGAGCTCTTAACCAAACCGGTGTTTAGTGGATAAGATTTACCAAAAAAGTGTTCCTTGAGAACTATTTACTAAAATAATGTTTTATAAATATTATTAACCACATGATGTTTCATATCTATCAACTTGAGTTTTCATGTTAACTAGGAGTAATACTTGCGCTTCGCGGCAGATAACATTTTCTTAAGTCGTATTGAAAACAATAACATGTTAATTAGTGTTACCGGATGAAGTTACCCACACATTCAAACAAAACATACAAATAACTATAAACATACATATAAATAAAAACATCACAAGTTCATAAAAAACTTTATAAATAAATGATAGATAAAAAATAAAAGTTACACACGTCCGTTATGACATAAATTCTCATGCCTATATGTAAACTTATTTTACAACCATCATATCTTGGCACCCTCTCTAGTTGTTTATAGTAAATATATACTTCAATAAAAAAAATAACTATTAAGAACATATGATAACATCATATTTATTCTCATCAAAAAAATTTTGTTTCTCTTTCATATTAATTGATTACCTTAATATAAATAATATTATTTAAGTCTTTTTTAGATTAAATGTGGTTTTCTAATAAGTTAAGAAAGATATCTTTTTATTAATGTTAGTTATTTTTAAAGAAACAAATTTTTATAAAATATTTTTTTCAAGAACATCAAACATATTTAAAAATATGAAATATTTTAAATTTAGTGTTTACAAGAAGTAACTTTTATATAAACCAAAAATAATTAAAAATGAAAGCTAATATTTATAAAAATGACAATCTTTTTAAACAAAATGTTTGAACTAATGGGCGTTTTTATTATATTAGAAAGAAACAAAAAAATAGAAGAAAAATGACACCACTTTGCTTCCAGCTTAAAAAATTGAACCATGGGCTTTAGCAAGAGTAAGTTACTGTAGATCAAGTTTCAAATTTTATATATGTAGAATATCCTTATTATGAATCACTTGTGGCATTGCATTAACCTAATTCATTCTGTAATTATGCAAAGACCTTATCACAATAAAAAATAAATTAGTCCACAAATTGAAGACGTATAATCAACCTATTCACTTCATAATGTCAAAAAAATTCGCATACGGACTTGATGTGAAAACAATTGGCAACCAGCTTAATTATTTAACCAAATTGATGTACCGAAGGCTTTTATTTAATATTAGTAATTTTTCATGAAAAACTTTTAGTTAAATGAAGATATCCAAACAAATTTTTTTGTCAAATTAACCTAGAGAGAACATTTTATCAAAAATTGTTTAAAAAGCATTCGACGTCCAATCTATCTTGCGAAGTTAACAAAATAAACTTAACACTAGAAATTACCTTCTACTAGTAAAAAAAATAAACTTAACACTAGAATTACCTTCTACTAGTAGAAAAGAAATCGATGGATCTTGATGAAAGTGTAAACAGATGTCGCCAAGAAGGTGTTGTTGGCAATAAAACATCATCAACAGAACATGGTTTAAAGGTAAAAGAAACTAAAATATAGGCACTAAAGGATAATTTAAATGTTTCATTTTATTAGTACAGAAAATAAGATATAAATGACATTTAAAACACTATTTTAGTAAATAATTCTTAAGAAATACTATTTTGGTAAACACTATTTTAATGTTTCATTTTAAAATCACTGTTTTAGTAAATACTATTTTAGTAAATAATTCTTAAGACAATTTTAATAGAAACTCATAATTTATAATTTTTCATCATTTAATAACCTTCTTCTAAGTAATACAAATGGCATTAGGTGTAATCTTGTTTATAATAATAAAAAATTACATTTACTATTAAAATCTTATAACTAATTTTGCGGCCTCCAAAACTCAAAAGAGCCTCAGTCATGCTCGTCACACCCATTCGTATTATACTTTCTAATAATAAAACAGTAATTATAAAAGACACATGACAGCATTACATTCATGCTCATCAAAATTTTACTCTTTCGCTCTCTTATTATATAATTACATTAATACTAATATTATTTTACTCTTTTAGATATAAAATAATTTTAATAAATTAAGAAAAAGATCTTTTTATTATTGTTATCTCTAAACAAATAAGTTTTTATTAAATAAGATTTTTTTCTAAAATATTGAACTTTTTAAAAAATATAAATTATTTTATAAATTGATGTTTTGAAAAGGTAAACTTTTTATAAACCAACACAATTATATAAATTATTTTATAAATTGATGTTTTTAGGTTTTATGGTGTATCAAGAACTAGAATCTGTTTTGTGTGTAAGTCATTTTTTCAAATATAAGGGAAAGGTTCAAATAGAAAATGCTTTAAAACTAAACAATATAAGAAGTACTCTCAATCATTAATCTCGTTAACGAACAATCAAAACTAATTTGTAAGAAAAAGTTTATTAGATGGTATTTTATGAATAGTCACATTTGTTGATTTTATTCAAGTTTTTATATTTTTTATACATTCATAACTTTTATGTATGTTACTACTTTTTTATAAAAATATATAACACCATAAATATGAGCATTTTTATATCTTTAAAATGAGTATATTATTATTATATAAAATTTTAATAAATATTTTTATGTTTTTAAGCTCATATCTCGTTATGTGTCTTTTAGTAAAATTAATTGTGTATTTTTGTTAGTTATTGTGTTTTTCTAGTTGTGTATTTTTAAAATTTATGAATTTTAAAAAAGTATAACGATGGAATAACATTTTGTGTATCTCTAATATGTAAATCATAATAATAAGTTAACAACTAATTAATCTAATACATTAAAAACAATTATAAAATAACATAACGTCTTATTACGTTTTTTAATCGTCATTCTGTAATATATAACACTATGAATTTTGAAATATATCTTAGTGAAATAAAATCATAATTATTATATCTATTAGTTTTTATGGAAGGTATACACTATTTGAGACTTAAGAGGTTCTTTAACGAATTGTTTTTATTTTAACCGTTAACTCTAGTTTGTGTTAAATAAAGAGTAAATTACAGATTTCATCCTTTATGTATATATATAATTATGAATTGGATCTTTAATGTTTAGTAAGTACACCAAACATCCTTAGTGTATAACATTTGTTACGGTTACACTCTTTGCACTAACAATAGTTAAAAGTTGTAGGTAGTTAGTATTTTGAAATTGATGATTTTATACTTTCTTTAAATAAAACAAAATAAAATAAAACTCCCTTCTCGCTTCATTGTCTTACTCCCTAACCCACTCCACCATCTTCATGACTAAAATCTATATCATGAGTTCTTCTTTAGGGTATCAATAAATCCTATGAAAAGGCTGTAGTTACAAAATTTATGATACCAATATGAGATTCAACTACGAGACATTGAAAATATAGCAGACATTTGAATTATGTTAAAACATTATGCTCACATTAATATTCTTGATTGCCAGCAGATTTTTTTACAGTTATCTACTAAATCGCAGCTATCAAAAAACTAAATGTAAACAAAAATTTTTACAGTTATCGTCTATATCACCGTGAATTCTCTTGGTTTTGTAACAAAAGCTAATAACGACACTATTGTCGTTAGCCACTGTTGTCTCCACCTTCAGTCGACCTTTAGCCACCATTATGCGTTGCAATAATGGTCAATTCCTACTAGTCGACCTTAAATATTTTATTTATTCTAATGCGCATCAAGTAGCCGTTTTATCTTTTTAGTTAAATAATCAACTCTAGAGACAGAATGGAATATGGTGAAGATGATATGAAGATAATGAATTAGGTGTGTGTGTCAATGGCTCAGTGATGAATCTTGACAAGAAGTAAAAACTCTTTTTTTATTAGTAAGGGTAAATGGGTAATTTAACATGAACTTAACCGAAAATTCTAACACCAGTTAGCATAAAAAGATGTATTTGTTACAAACCTTATACATTAAGGATGTTTAATGTAACTGAAAAATATTAAAGACTTAATTCATAATTAGGTATACATAAATGATGAAACTTGCATTTACTCTAAAATAAATAAAGGTATAGTGGCCATAACGTACAAACGACTGGGTTGGTGTAGTGATTTGGAAGCGCATAGCTACAAATGACCTGAGCTTTATCCCCATTTTTTAGCTTTCTATTTTTAACTATCTTTAGTAAATTCATGTATTAAACAGGTTATATAAATAAATATTAAAGATAATATATTTTTATTAATTATAAAACGATATTCTAGGATAAGATATGATTAAAATTGTGTATTTGTAATAACTATAATTAATAAAAAATTTATATCAACTTTTTAAACTTTGTTTTCAAGAAAAAGAATTAAACATTTTATTTTAAAACAAACTATTTTAAAAACACCATATTTAAAGTTTTAAATAGACGAAATATCCTTATTATGTCATTGTCAATTGAATCAATGTTATTAGCTGTGAATTCAAACTTTTTGTTTCGTATTCTAAAAAAGCTTGGAGGTTTTAGAAAATGTTCTTATTTCATGAAAACTTAGATTCTTTAAAAATAACATTAATAAAAAGATCTCTTTTTTAATTTATTATAAATATATATTTAATCTAAAAAAGAGTTATATAATACTATTAGTAATTACGATAATAATTTAATATGAAGAAGAGGTAAAATTTTGGTGATAAGAAATGTTGTAATGCCATGTGTCCTTATAGTACTTTTTTATTAGAGTAATAAAATTATTTTTAACATATTCTTTTAATGTCATAGTTTTTTAATCTTTTTATATAGTTTCCTTTCTTATATTTCTTTTATATTCAATGGGATTTTTTTAAGTTAGTCGGTTGATTTTTTTTTTACTTTTTGTTTTCTTATTTTCTTGTCCTTTAATTATTTTTTATATTGTTTCGATTTTCTTGTGATTTTTTTTTCAGTTTTCTTATATTCTTGTCCTTTAACCACTTGCATATCATACAACATACGGAAAAGGCAATTTAGTTTTATCTATCTAAAGTCAAGAAGGGGCGGTGATTACACGCTGCAGATGTGATATTGATGTGACAAAATACGTAAAAACGCATATATTTACTACAACTTGGTTTTGAATATCAAAACTTAGATTAACATGGAATGGACAAGGTTTTCCGTGGTTTACTTTAATTTGTTTATTATATTGTTTCAATTTTCTTGTGACTTTTTTTTGTTTTTCTTATATTCTTGTCCATTAACCACATATATTATACATCATATGGAAAAGGCAATTTAGTTTTATCTATCTAAGGTCAAGAAGGGGCTGTGATCGCGCGCTGCAGATGTGATATTGATGTGGCAAAGTACGTAAAAAACGCATATATTTATGATGACTTGGTTTTGAATATCAAAACTTAGATAAGCCAGGATTGGACAAGGTTTTCCATGGTTTCCTATACTTTGATTGTATGATCTTTTTAGTTTTTTTTTAATGTTTTTTGAAGCTCAACGACCTAACTTTTTGATAATGTATGGATGTACGGTTAAGACGTGTAATTTTGTTAACATGATGTTAAATTATTTTTTCTTTCTCTCATATCCTAATCTAATACAACTAGACAATTATAATCATAATCATAATAATAATCATAATCATAATCATAATCATAAAATATAAAATTATTTATTAGAACATTTTTAAGATGTGGTTAGAGGATACTTTTTGAGAATTGGAGATGGTGGGAAAAACCCGGTCTCAAGTGAGAGCACCACCCACCGAACCTGGTGAAGAATTTTGTCCCCTTACCCAGTGAAAAGCCATAGGGAACCAGTGATTTCATGCCACTCTCTTTCATCACGTTAATTCATTATTTCAGGTGGTTGGAGACAATTATTTTTCTCTGGGCCGTTAGAACATTTGAGAAATGATTTATTAGTTTTTCTACATTTTGTACAAAACACAATCGATATAACAAAATATATGCCCTCTTATATTATATTATATTATATTATATAACAAATGATATGCACTGTATTAGATTACATTTACGTTATATTATATTATGTAACAAAAGACAATGTGTAACTATGAACGGATTTTGTTAATTTTAGTTCAATAGGGCCTCAAATATGAACTTTATATAAATTTAAAAATAAGCATATCATTAACACAAATTTAATTTAGAAAACTATATAAGTAGTTCATTGATACAAATTTAAACATAAATTAATTTTGAAAAAAAACGAAGAAACAAGATAAACGGGACAATGCCCTACAAAACAATGAAAAATGAAGAAAATAGGAAAAGCTTAGTGACGCTAATGTATCACCCATGGATAATTAGGAAAAACCAACGACTACCAGTTGCATTAGGATCTAGTGGTAAGAAATGAGTTTTATCTTTGACCAAGATAGATATGACCTAGAAAACTTTTAAATGTTGTCATTAAAAAACTTATTAGAACATTACAAACATAAAAATACCGGCAAACATTCTTATAACTATTTTACATATTAGGTGTTTAATTATTTACATTAGACTGATATATATATATATATATATATATATATATATATATATAATATATATATATATATATATATATATATATTACTATAGAAATCATTCGAGAAGGACACAGTTGTAAATTTGCTTGACTAAACGAATTTTTAAGTATGATGGACAAGTGTTCAATGCTATACGTTTTAGTTTTAAGTTATTTAATAATCTTCTCTTAACTAATACATTATTTAACGCATATAAGGAGATAATTGTCAATGGCCAGTCAATAGAAAAAGTTAATGCACATGAGATTATTTAATTCGTTACATTAAGTATTATCATATTTATAATATTTTAAATTAGCATTTAAATTTTATTATTTATATTATTATAATTTAATACTATTTTTTTGACCAAACAATTGAATACCATTTAAATTAAGTATTATCTTATTTAAATCTTTAAGTATAAAACTACCAAATATTTATATAATAATAATTATAATAGCAGCAGTAGTACTAGTAGTAGTAGTAATAATAATAATAATAATAGCAATAATAATAATAATATAAATAACAACAACAACGACAACACCAACAACAACACCAACAACACCAACAACAGCAGCAGCAGCAGCAACAACAACAACAACAACAACAACAACAACACCAGCAGCAGCAACAACAACAACAGCAACAACAGCAGCAACAACAACAACAACACAACAACAACAACAACAACAAGAATAATAATAATAATAATAATAATAATAATAATAATAATAATAATAATAATAATATAATAATAATAATAATAATAATAATAATAATAATGCTAGTAATAATAATACTCAAATATAAGCAATGTTTATGGCAAGTTAGAAAAGAGCTTTGATGACACTCATCGCATCAAGCAAGCCAACCTACTATTAGGTTTAATAAATAGTGAAGTTACATATTTTATCAATATTACCATGGTAGTTTTTTTTCAAAGTAATTAAAAATTTACTTTGTTTTTCTAAACTTTTACACTTATACACTTGTCATTTTCTGAAACTAACCATAACAAAAAAAAATCGAGATTGATTATGTACTCATCTTATCATTTCTTAATTCTTACATTTAAACACTTAAATAATGTCAAATTTACACTTAATTTTCAAACCATTAGTAAAAATTATCATGTACACATTCCTAACAAATTTACAATATAAACCGTTAACTTTAAAAAATTTATCATTTACGCATTCATTATTTTTCTCCCTTGCTTCAAGGATACATTTTCCCTTTACACCTTTTCTTATTAGTTTTTCGCACGTGAATATTTTCAAGTGGTTAATACTAACATATAATTCGTAAAACTTAAACATTTTAAATTTTACAACCCTGTGACATATCATATTCATGCTTAAGGGTGGAAATGGTTTTCTCTAAATCTTCTATTTTAAGTCAGTAATCATTTTTACCCCTTTTGAAATCAGCTTTTAAGATGTTTAGGAACTCAATATCAGATCTCATCTCTAAGTTATAGGATCTATATTTGTTATTTTTAGTAATGCATTATTGGGTACACAAATATTCCAATACTTTGGCTTCTTCATGATCAGCCATCAGTGTTTGATTTGGAGATGCATCTTCAACCTAGAAGCTCCAATCAAAGTCTCCTTTGTAATATCCGTCATTTTTCCAAGTTAAAACTCAATTTTAAGTTCTATTATAAATTATAATAATAATTGTAATAGATCAAATGCATTAAATTTGCAATTTAACAAATATTACGAATTATTTTATTCAGTTCTTATTTATCAAATCATTTAAACAAGTTATTATAATTTTATGATTTATAGAATATTTTATAATTATAAATAAAGTTTTATAAATTTATGAAGTTTTATTTATCATTTATGAGATTAAATTAGCAAATTAAAATAATGATTAATATACAAAGTTTAATATTTTTACAAATAAATAAAGTCTATAAAAGTTTTATAAACTAGTGATTGATTTAATGAAGTTCATAAATATAATTTGAAAACAAGAAAGTTATAAGTTTGAGGTTCAAAATGTAATTTTTTGAAACTTAGTTTTAAAAGTTAGGCATAAAATAATAAACCATTGAAATCACAGGAACCAAATGTGTAATTTATTGTAAAAACCCATCTTCCCGTAAATCCGGCCACCTGCTCCAGCCACCTTCCGGCCGGACTCCAGCAGGGGATTTCCGGGCGATTTACTGTCCAAATCGAATTCTAATCGTTCCCAACCGTTCCTTGAACTTAATTCAAACTCAATGAAGGTCTTAAATCGAGTTATTACATCGTGAATGGTTGTATGGAGGTCGGTAACCGATTCACATTAAACCTCCAAGTCGTTCGAGCATTAATACTCAATAATAATCAAATCAAATACACCTACACGACCGTTTAACCATACCTAAACTTCTACACAACGTAATTCTATTTGAAAAACACAAAACCATCTCATTCAACTCGTCATCTTCATCGGACCTGCAACATAGTCGAAGTCCATCTTCGGAGCATCTTTGAATAGAATTGATAAAGGGCTTCTGTTCCTCATCAACCTTGGAAGCTTTATCATTCATTAATTGAACAATATCAACATTTTTATTACGGATTCTGACTAGCCATCAGTCGCGACTATCTTTTTTATGGTTTATCATCAATTCGAAAACAATCATGTAAGTTATACATATCATTATACTCGTCTTAACATCGGGAAACAAAGCCCTAACGTTAATTGGATTAAATCGTACGATTCAGTGTTTAATTTGGCTCAAATCGAATCTAGGGTTCTTATGTTTTGGGGATTTTCTTGAAACCGTGTTTTTATAATTTAAAAACTGCTTCCTAACGCGGCTAAGGCCTAGGTTCACTGCTAAGTCACACACATGCCTATCCAGAGGTACCGGGTTCGAGCCCGGGCAACCTCACTTATTTTTTTAGGACTTTCTAGCTTTTAAAAAAATTATATAAAATTTTTAAAAATTATAAAAATCAGTTTTATAAACTTTGGTTATTTTAAAAGCTATCTAATTGTTTTCTGTAAATTATTTCTTTAATCACCTTGAAAATTTTATATATAAAATATTAATAACAAATGTTATAATTAGTTTATTTTATAAAAATAAACTTAAAATAGTTCAATTCATAAATTTATCACTAGTCATTACATTATCCTTAATTATAGATTAATTATGATTTTATTTACATTTTATAAATCAATATGTTAAATGAATAATTATTTAATAGTTATTTAATTAATCATTTAAATAATTAGTTATTTATCTATTCCTTTAACCATATTATATCATAATTAGTTTATAGATTTACTCCTTAAACTATTACTTAACTCTTGAAATTTTTAAAACAATATATTATTCTTATTACTAAAAGTTGTATTATAAGATTTTTATAATAAATAATTTAGAAGTTCAAAACTATATAATTGATTTTAAATAATTTTAAAGCCATTTAAATAAATATTCAAATAAGTACCTTTATCAAATTTTTAAATAATTAATTATTAAAATATTATTTCTTTTCACACATCATGTTAATTCAATAAATTTAATTATTGAATCATTCACTATAATTCTTATATCTAATTAATTGACTCCAACATTATTGAACCAAAACATAAACGATTGCTTTATTTTATTTTACTTGATTTATTTATTAAAAACCCCTAAATTTCAATTGAAACCCTAGTTCACGTCTAATTGTTAATCTTATTATCGAACTTAATCTTGAAATCTATACGTTTAGGCAACTTGTAAGAGAAATCATTGTAGACTCGTTTAATTTCTTACCATCATCTTATATACATCTTGTGAGTTTTTCATGTGAGTTCTTCATGCCCTTTTTTATTTTATTTCACACCTTTGGGGTGAAAAATGTTAACTTTATAACTTACACTTGTAAACATCTTGATACTTGTAATTCACATGCAATTCATCTTTACCTTTTTGTCATGGTTATTTGTGTCACACCCTCAATTTTCACGAACGGGGTTTTACCGTTAGGCGTGTGACATACCAGGATCTCAGACACGGTCATATCAAACGACACTATATGAATTTAAAAATAAACGTTTGAATTAAACCCATAGCAGCATAGCTGAAATCAATAATAGTGCGGAAGAGAATAACGAAATGTAAACAATACTGAAAGTTGTAAGTACTAGGTCAAAACAAAATGCTCAATGCAAATAAATATGTTTGATAATGCATGTCCTGAGTGCGTTCCTTAACCGTGCATCACGCTTAAGCATTCCTGTTACCTGAGAAAACATGCTAAAGTGTGTCAACATAAAGTTGGTGAGTTCACAGGTTTTATCACAGATAAAAATGTTTGTAACTATTCGAATGGTATAGAAATTAAAGTATATCGACAGGTAGCTAGCCTATAATCAAGTTACTTAGCGTTTCGAACCGAGGCTGACTGTTTGTATGTTCGTATGTTCGTATGTTTGTTGCCTTCCCTCACGTCCCACCAGACAGTGACAAATGTTAAGTCAATAATGCACCCGTTTGACCTCCAATCAAGCTAGCGCGACTAGCCCGGGCGGGGTTTGTCAAACCCGTAGTACTACTCAGAATTACCTCGCTACACATTACTAACGGTTCGGGAATGTAAGGACTTTTCAAGAATGTTTGCACTAACGTAACAGGCGATAAACAATAATACTAGAAACCATTTGTAAATAAAGTTTGCATGTTTTCTTCCCCAAAAGGAAAGTAATGTAAAACAGAGGCCGTGAAGACTCACATTGAATGCGCAGCAATGAATAAACGATAGCACAAAGAATAGGGTTCCGATTAACCTGTGTTCCATTTAGAGTATATATATATATAATTAATATTTTTATTAATATTAATTATTAATTGTAAAAGTAAGAATTGTTCGGTTTCATGTTTCACGACTCGGGTACGGTGCCGGTATCGGTTGTTTCATTTACATGTAACACACACAAATGCTACTTCATTTCGAATACATAAAGACCCTACTATCACAGAAAAAGTATTATATACCCAAACACTATGATTGTTATTATTTTCAACATTACGTTTACTAGCACGTCACACAAGTAATGTTGGCATATACTAAATATATTGCTCACACACCTATCAGATATATATATATATATAAGACGTGATATAAAACCTATCAAACACTTCATATACGATGTATATATAATATATACTACACATATCCAATATATATATATGATATAATACACGTACATCATATCTATATATATAACGAAATCAAACACATATACATGGTGTACAACATACTCAAGATCACATGACTTTAATCACCACCCAACCCCCACATTACTAGTATACATTCTACCATGCATACTACCATCCATATAATCTCATTCACTTCACCATACATAATCATATTTCACATCACGTACATGACCAACATACCATATAACTCATACAATTATGGTCTAATACCAACACTTTCCCAACCCATACAATTCGAATCATAATGGGAGCATGCTACTACATCACCAACTTCAACAATAAATGTAAAATAATCACACCCTCACATTTACATTCATACCTACATGTAAATACATATATATACAAAATTATTCACACATACATATTTATATGCATCCATGGATACATACGACACCCAAATTTTCACAACCAAAGACCCCAAGTGCTACCCCACCATGGATACACATGCATATGCTGAAGTAATACACACTACAAACATGGTTTACATACATATGCTGAATATATACATATATACATATGCAGAATTATATTCGCAGCCCCCCGTGCTCACGGTTTGCAAACAAACACACACCATATCACCATTGAAAACACACCAACAGACATACATATATACAATCGTATGTATATATATACACACACATTGTCACACACTAACGAGCACAACCACGCTCAACAAACCGGAACCCAATCGAGGCCCCGTCGTCAAACGGCAGTAACCGAACGAAACCGAAATGAACCCGGACGTATTGCATTGATCAGCGAGGAGGAAACGTACCTAACCGCTTACGAGAGAGCGATGGAGTCCGTGAGTCGTCGGCGTTCGAGGGTGAGGAAGAAAGGCTACCGGGTCTCACGCACGGTGAAGCGATCGATGCGGAACAAGCTGCCGGTGTCGCGGTGCAAGGCTGTCGATGGAGATTCGATGCTAAGGTTTTGATTTGGTGTAGGTGATCAAGAGTTGAAGTCCCAAAGGGGTGGGTTTAAAGGTTTCGGGAAGTCCCGTAGGTGGTGGGGAGTTGGTTATTTAGGATGAGTTATAGTTTTCAAATTGTCACTTCTAGTCCCTCATATTTACATAATTTGCATTTTGAGTTTAATTAGATTTAAGTTATTTGGAGTTAATCATTGATAATATTTTGGATAATCAATGTTATTATTTAGTATTATAAACTAATTAATTATAAAATGACAAAGAGGGATTAGGTTAACGAAAACGAGGTTAACCTGAAATATACGGGTTGTCATATCATCCCCTTGTTAAAAGAATTTTCGCCCCGAAAATTAAAATGTTACGTGGTCAAGGTACGAGATTTAGTTAGGTTTGGTGGTTCGTAACGTGTCGGACATGTAATGTTTTGGCAGGATTGTGACATCATCCCCTTGTTGAAGGGAATTTCGTCTCGAAATTTAAAGGAAAGATATCTCAAGAGTGAATACCTTACGAAGTAGTGTCTGATCGTTGAACAGTTGTGGGTACTTCTTCTTCATCTGATCTTCGCGTTCCCAGGTAAATTCTGATCCACGCTTTGAGTTCCATCGGACTTTGACAATAGGGATGCGACTATGTTTGAGTGTCTTGACCTCTCGGTCCATAATTTCCACTGGTTCCTCGATGAAACGTAGTTGTTCGTCAATATGTATTTCGTCTAACGGAACGACGAGAGTCTCGTCTGCAAGGCATTTCCTCAGGTTTGAAACATGAAACACATCGTGTACTCCACTGAGTTCTTCGGGTAGGTTCAGTTGATAGGCTACGGGGCCAACCCGTTTGACAATCTCAAACGGTCCCACGTACCTAGGGTTTAGCTTTCCACGTTTCCCGAAACGAATTACACCCTTCCAAGGTGACACTTTCAACAGTACCTTGTCACCAATTTGAAATTCAAGTGGTCGGCGACGTTTATCAGCATAACTCTTCTGTCTGTCACGTGCTGCCGCCAAACGGTTACGAATCTGCACGATCTTCTCAGTCGTTTCATGCATAAGTTCGGGACCGGTAAGTTGACTTTCTCCAACTTCCGCCCAACAAATAGGTGATCGGCACTTACGCCCATATAGTGCCTCGAATGGAGCAGCTTTGATTGACGTTTGATAACTATTATTGTAAGAAAACTCAACCAACGGTAATGAGTTTCCCAACTACTGCCGAAATCAATCACGCAAGCGCGTAACATGTCTTCCAAAATCTGGATCGTACGCTCACTCTGGCCATCTGTTTGAGGATGATATGCAGTGCTCATGTCTAACCGTGTTCCCAATGCTTGTTGTAAAGATTGCCAGAAATGTGAAGTGAATCGAGCGTCACGATCAGAGATGATAGAGATTGGCACACCGTGCCGAGAGACTATTTCCCTTAGGTAAATACGTGTTAACTTCTCCATTCTATCAGTCTCTCTGATTGGTAAGAAGTGTGCGGATTTCATCAAACGATCTACAATTACCCAAATGGTATCGCATTCGCTGGGTGTTCGAGGCAGTTTTGTGATAAAGTCCATAGATATCTGCTCCCACTTCCATACTGGGATTTCTGGTTGTTGAAGTAAACCAGATGGTCGTTGATACTCCACCTTAACCTTAGAGCAGGTTAAGCATCTGCTTACGTAAGTGGCAATGTCAGCTTTCATGTTTGGCCACCAGTAAAGGACTTTTAGATCGTGATACATTTTGTCTGAACCCGGATGAATCGAATATCGTGACTTGTGAGCTTCGTCCATTACCAGCTCTCGTAGGTCTCCATACAAGGGAACCCATATTCGGTCCATGAAGTATCGAATTCCGTCTGATTTGGTTTCCAGTTGTTTCTCCATGCCTCGTAGTGATTCAGCTTTCAGGTTCTCGTCTTTCAAAGCTTCAAGTTGAGCATTACGTATTTGGTCGGGTAATCCAGTGTGAATGGTGAGTTGCAATGCTCAAACTCATTTTCGCTTAGGTGTTTCCTTTCGACTTAGGGCGTCGGCTACTACGTTAGCCTTACCCGATGATATTTGATTGCACAGTCGTAGTCGTTCAACAACTCGACCCAACGACGTTGCCTCATGTTCAGCTCCTTCTGTTCGAAAATGTGCTGAAGACTCTTGTGATCGGTATAAATGGTGCACTTGGTACCGTACAAGTAGTGTCTCCATATCTTGAGAGCAAACACAACGGCTCCCAACTCTAAGTCGTGTGTCGTGTAGTTCTTCTTGTGAACCTTAACTGTCGGGAAGCGTATGCGATCACCTTCTCGCGTTGCATTAGCACACAACTGAGGCCCTGAATAGAAGCATCGCAATACACCACAAAGTCTTCGGTTCCCTCGGGTAAAGACAATATTGGTGCCGTGCAGAGTTTCTGTTTTAAGAACTGAAAGGCTGATTCCTGCTTGTCACCCCAATTGTACACAGTGCCCTTTTGAGTTAACACTGTAAGTGGTTGAGCGATTTTCGAAAACCCTTCGATAAATCGTCGGTAGTAGCCAGCCAATCCAAGGAACTTTCGTACCTCCGTCGGAGTCTTTGGTGTAGCCCAGTTCTTGATAGCTTCTATCTTTGCTGGATCGACATGTATGCCCTTCTCGTTGACTACATGACCCAAGAATTGGACTTCTCGAATCCAGAAGTCACACTTCGAGAATTTGGCGTAGAGCTGCTCTTGTTTTAGTAGTTGCAGGATAAGCCGAAGGTGTTCCTCATGTTTCTCCTTGTTCCTTGAATAGATCAGAATGTCATCGATGAAAACGATAACAAACTTGTCCAAGTAGGGTTTGCACACTCGGTTCATAAGATCCATGAAAACCGCTGGTGCATTAGTCAGACCAAATGGCATTACCAGAAACTCATAGTGTCCGTATCGAGTTCTGAATGTCGTCTTTGATATGTCCTCCTCTCGGACTCTCAGTTGATGATATCCCGATCTCAAATCTATCTTCGAATAAAAACTAGACCCTTGAAGCTGGTCAAACATGTCATCAATGCGAGGTAAAGGATAACGGTTCTTAACCGTCACTTTGTTTAGTTCACGATAATCAATACACATGCGAAAAGTCCCATCCTTTTTCTTGACAAGTAGGACTGGGGCTCCCCACGGGGATGAACTAGGTCTGATGGATCCTTTATCTAGGAGCTCTTTCAGTTGAGTAGACAGTTCTTGTAATTCCTTCGGAGCTAATCTGTATGGTGCTCTAGCAATAGGTGCGGCTCCAGGCGTCAAATCAATCTGGAATTTGACTTGACGGTGTGGTGGAAGACCAGGTAAGTCTTCAGGGAAAACTTCAGGAAAATCACGAATGATAGGGATATCTTCAATCTTCTTTTCTTCGGTGGTCTTCTCTGTGATCATAGCTAAGATGGCGGTATGGCCTTTGCGTAGACACTTCTGGGCTTTCATATATGAAATGATGCCAGAAACAACACCACTTTTATCACCCTGAACGGATAAGACTTCACCACTAGGGAGGGGTACACGAACAATCTTCTCGCGACAGAAAATTTCGGCTTGGTTTTTCGATAACCAGTCCATGCCAACGACTACATCAAAACTACCAAGTGTAACTGGCATAAGGTCCATCTCAAATTTGTGTCCTGATAGCTCTAATTTGCATCCCTTAAGAATATGAGTTGCCTCGATCACTTTACCATCAGCTAGTTCTACCGTGTAACTAGGGTCCATTTCAGTCAAGGTTACATCTAAAAGCTTGCTAAACTTAGTAGATATAAAACTCTTATCAGCGCCGGTATCGAATAACACAGAAGCAAAACAATCGTTCAGAGGAAACGTACCGGTAACCACGTTTTGATCGTTTCTCGCCTCGCCAGAACCAATCACGAAAGCTCGACCTCTGGCTCCATTTCCATTGTTGTTATTTCCAGTATTACCCCTGTTCCCATTCTTCAGTTGTGGACAATCCTTCCTATAATGACCCTCTTTACCACATTCAAAACAGCCTCTAGTCACTTCACCATGTCGTTGTTGATAAGGTTGTTGCCTGATCATCAGTTCACCCCTACAGTCTTTAGCAACGTGGCCCATTCTTCCACACCTTTGACAACGAAAACGATCACACTGGCCATGATGATGAAAGTTACATTTGTTGCACTTTGGATACTTGCCCACATAGTTACTTGATCCCTGACCATTGTTGTTGTTGTTCTGATTATTGTTGGTGGAGATTCTGGAAGAGTCAAACTTTCTGACTTGTTGTTGTTGGGGGTTGTTCGAGGTCGAAGACTTGCTGGTGGTACTATCCCATTTTCGTTTGTAGTCAGATGAACCAGATGTAATGCTACGTTTAGGCAGAGTGCCCTGCGCCACCGCCTGATCGGTGAGTCTGTGAGCTAGTCGGATAGCATGCTGAATAGTCTCAGGTTCCGCAGCTATGACACTAGCTTGAATCTGAGGAGCTAACCCATCAATATACCTCTCTATCCTTTTGTAGTCTGGGTCTACCATCTGAGGACATAAAGTAGCCAACTCGTGCGAACGAGTCGTATATTCCTCAATGTTGGAGCCACCATTTTAAGATTCCAGAATTCACTTTCCAGCTTCTGGACTTCATTCCTCGGGCAGTATTCTTCCTTCATCAGCTTCTTGAAATCATCCCATGGTAGGTTATTAGTAGCCTCAAGTCCTAATGTCTGGACTTGTGAGTTCCACCAAGTTAACACTGGTCCTTCTAATGTGCCAGATGCATACTTGACACGGTTTCCAACAGGACAATTGCACATGGCAAAAACCGACTCAAGCTTCTCCAACCAGCGTAGCAATGTGACAGCACCCTCAGAACCACTGAAAGAGTGAGGCTTGCAGTCCATAAACATCTTGAAGGTACAGATAGTTGACCTGAGTCAGAAGGACATATAATTGTTTAGAATCAATATGTGTTATCGTAGGGAAAACTAACGTGTCTGTTGACTCTAGTTTACCTCCTTGATTCGGATTTTGGTTGTTCTGGTTCTGATTGCGGGCCTGCTCATAAGCTGCAAGCGCGTCAACTACACGCTCATTGATAATGGCATCCAATTCAGCTTGAGTCATGTTGATGTTTCCTCATCCACTCGGGCGTCCAGGTCTTCTTCCAGACATGATTCTTCAATTCACAATACACGACAGTCACTATCAAATAATAACTATTGATAAAAATAAATTGTTTCATACTAGTAGGAATGGAGGATTTGTTTGCATATCGATAGTGAGGTTTTATGAGCACCGAGACCTCATGTCTCCAAGTATAGAAATGAAAATTTGTACTGATTATGACCGTTATCACCAAATAGAGTTTCCAGAGTTCTCATGCACGACAAATTACAATTACGTGTGCACCCGTGATTCTAATTTGCTTTGCATGGTCACCCATGGTTCCTCCCATTCGAGATAGCATGCCTTGTCAAGTACCGAGTGTTATCAATGATAGAGGTATCAAAGATATGTTTATTATACTAAGGGTCAAATAACTAAGGTTGTACAAAGGATTCAGTTAAGATAACAACGGGAATTAAGACGATCTGGCCTTTTCCCTTTGAAGCTCTAAGCGTCTACATGTTTAAGCCTGACCCTATGATAGACTTCAAATCCCTTGGTTGTCCCATTTTTACTGTTCATACGAGTGAAGATGATAGGGCATGTTGGAAATAGAGACAAGTACGATAGAGTTTGAA
The DNA here is from genome assembly GCA_025506515.1 of Flaveria trinervia. Taxonomy (NCBI): domain Eukaryota; kingdom Viridiplantae; phylum Streptophyta; class Magnoliopsida; order Asterales; family Asteraceae; genus Flaveria; species Flaveria trinervia. The sequence continues at coordinate 2,368,851 of CM046452.1, forward strand.
GGAGTAATGTGTGTTGTTCTCCTTGTTCGTCATCATTAGGTTTGTCGTGTGTGTTAGAAAAGAGCTTCATGTTCCGAAGTGGTAATGTTAGGTTCAAATCGTCGTTGCTTCAACTCCGGGAATGAAGTAACAAGTGTAGATGTTGGAAGTAAGTGAGCGGGACTCTCCGCCCCTCTGTAAGTCGAGGTTGATACAGGCGACATGGATAGTGTGGATAATGTTATGATCGTTCAGCAATGTAATGTTAGCATGTCGGGGGAATGTTCGTTCAACAGTTGCAATCAGGTTAGAGTGTCTGTGCAATACTAGTGTTGTGTCTAAGGCTATAGTCTAGATGCAAATGCAATCCTAGTTCTCTATAACCAGTGGCTCTGATACCAATCTGTCACATCCTCAATTTTCACGAACGGGGTTTTACCGTTAGGCGTGTGACATACCAGGATCTCAGACACGGTAATATCAAACGACACTATATGAATTTAAAAATAAACGTTTGAATTAAACCCATAGCAGCATAGCTGAAATCAATAATAGTGCGGAAGCGAATAACGAAATGTAAACAATACTGAAAGTTGTAAGTACTAGGTCAAAACAAAATGCTCAATGCAAATAAATATGTTTGATAATGCATGTCCTGAGTGCGTTCCTTAACCGTGCATCACGCTTAAGCATTCCTGTTACCTGAGAAAACATGCTAAAGTGTGTCAACATAAAGTTGGTGAGTTCACAGGTTTTATCACAGATAAAAATGTTTGTAACTGTTCGAATGGTATAGAAATTAAAGCATATCGACAGGTAGCTAGCCTATAATCAAGTTACTTAGCATTTCGAACCGAGGCTGACTGTTTGTATGTTCGTATGTTCATATGTTTGTTGCCTTCCGTCACGTCTCACCAGACAGTGACAAATGTTAAGTCAATAATGCACCCGTTTGACCTCCAATCAAGCTAGCGCGACTAGCCCGGGCGGGGTTTGTCAAACCCAGTAGTACTACTCAGAATTACCTCGCTACACATTACAAACGGTTCGAGATTGTAAGGACTTTTCAAGAATGTTTGCACTAACGTAACAGGCGATAAACAATAATACTAGAAACCATTTGTAAATAAAGTTTGCATGTTTTCTTCCCCAAAAGGAAAGTAATGTAAAAGAGGGGCCGTGAAGACTCACCTTGAATGCGCAGCAATGAATAAACGATAGCACAAAGAATAGGGTTCCGATTAACCTGTGTTCCATTTAGAGTATATATATATAATTAATATTAATTATTAATTGTAAAAGTAAGAATTGTTCGGTTTCATGTTTCACGACTCGGGTACGGTGCCGGTATCGGTTGTTTCATTTACATGTAAACACACACGAATGCTACTTCATTTAGAATACATAAAGACCCTACTATCACAGAAAAAGTATTATATACCCAAACACTATGATTGTTATTATTTTCAACATTACGTTTACTAGCACGTCACACAAGTAATGTTGGCATATACTAAATATATTGCTCACACACCTATCAGATATATATATATATAAGACGTGATATAAAACCTATCAAACACTTCATATACGATGTATATATAATATATACTACACATATCCAATATATATATATGATATAATACACGTACATCATATCTATATATAACGAAATCAAACACATATACATGGTGTACAACATACTCAAGATCACATGACTTTAATCACCACCCAACCCCCACATTACTAGTATACATTCTACCATGCATACTACCATCCATATAATCCCATTCACTTCACCATACATAATCATATTTCACATCACGTACATGACCAACATACCATATAACTCATACAATTATGGTCTAATACCAACACTTTCCCAACCCATACAATTCGAATCATAATGGGAGCATGCTACTACATCACCAACTTCAACAATAAATGTAAAATAATCACACCCTCACGTTTACATTCATACCTACATGTAAATACATATATATACAAAATTATTCACACATACATATTTATATGCATCCATGTATGCATACGACACCCAAATTTTCACAACCGAAGACCCCAAGTGCTACCCCACCATGGATACACATGCATATGCTGAAGTAATACACACTAAACACAAGGTTTACATACATATGCTAAATATATACATATATACATATGCAGAATTATATTCGCAGCTCCCCGTGCTCACGGTTTGCAAACAAACACACACCATATCACCATTGAAAACACACCAACAGACATACATATATACAATCGTATGTATATATACACACACATTGTCACACACTAACGAGCACAACCACGCTCAACAAACCGGAACCCAATCGAGGCCCCGTCGTCAAACGATAGTAACCGAACGAAACCGAAACGAACCCGGACGTATTGCATTGATCAGCGAGGAGGAAACGTACCTAACCGCTTACGAGAGAGCGATGGAGTCCGTGAGTCGTTGGCGTTCGAGGGTGAGGAAGAAAGGCTACCGGGTCTCACGCACGGTGAAGCGATCGATGCGGAACAAGCTGCCGGTGTCGCGGTGCAAGGCTGTCGATGGAGATTCGATGCTAAGGTTTTGATTTGGTTTAGGTGATCAAGAGTTGAAGTCCCAAAGGGGTGGGGTTAAAGGTTTCGGGAAGTCCCGTAGGTGGTGGGGAGTTGGTTATTTAGGATGAGTTATAGTTTTCAAATTGTCACTTCTAGTCCCTCATATTTACATAATTTGCATTTTGAGTTTAATTAGATTTAAGTTATTTGGAGTTAATCATTGATAATATTTTGGATAATTAATGTTATTATTTAGTATTAATAAACTAATTAATTATAAAATGACAAAGAGGGATTAGGTTAACGAAAACGAGGTTAACCTGAAATATACGGGTTGTCATATCATCCCCTTGTTAAAAGAATTTTCGCCCCGAAAATTAAAATGTTACGTGGTCAAGGTACGAGATTTAGTTAGGTTTGGTGGTTCGTAACGTGTCGGACATGTAATGTTTTGGCAGGATTGTGACATCATCCCCTTGTTGAAGGGAATTTCGTCTCGAAATTAAAGGAAAGATATCTCAAGAGTGAATACCTTACGAAGTAGGTGTCTGATCGTTGAACAGTTGTGGGTACTTCTTCTTCATCTGATCTTCGCGTTCCCAGGTAAATTCTGATCCACGCTTTGAGTTCCATCGGACTTTGACAATAGGGATGCGACTATGTTTGAGTGTCTTGACCTCTCGGTCCATAATTTCCACTGGTTCCTCGATGAAACGTAGTTGTTCGTCAATATGTATTTCGTCTAACGGAACGACGAGAGTCTCGTCTGCAAGGCATTTCCTCAGGTTTGAAACATGAAACACATCGTGTACTCCACTGAGTTCTTCGGGTAGGTTCAGTTGATAGGCTACGGGGCCAACCCGTTGACAATCTCAAACGGTCCCACGTACCTAGGGTTTAGCTTTCCACGTTTCCCGAAACGAATTACACCCTTCCAAGGTGACACTTTCAACAGTACCTTGTCACCAATTTGAAATTCAAGTGGTCGGCGACGTTTATCAGCATAACTCTTCTGTCTGTCACGTGCTGCCGCCAAACGGTTACGAATCTGCACGATCTTCTCAGTCGTTTCATGCATAAGTTCGGGACCGGTAAGTTGACTTTCTCCAACTTCCGCCAACAAATAGGTGATCGGCACTTACGCCCATATAGTGCCTCGAATGGAGCAGCTTTGATTGACGTTTGATAACTATTATTGTAAGAAAACTCAACCAACGGTAAATGAGTTTCCCAACTACTGCCGAAATCAATCACGCAAGCGCGTAACATGTCTTCCAAAATCTGGATCGTACGCTCACTCTGGCCATCTGTTTGAGGATGATATGCAGTGCTCATGTCTAACCGTGTTCCCAATGCTCGTTGTAAAGATTGCCAGAAATGTGAAGTAAATCGAGCGTCACGATCAGAGATGATAGAGATTGGCACACCGTGCCGAGAGACTATTTCCCTTAGGTAAATACGTGTTAACTTCTCCATTATATCAGTCTCTCTGATTGGTAAGAAGTGTGCGGATTTCATCAAACGATCTACAATTACCCAAATGGTATCGCATCCGCTGGGTGTTCGAGGCAGTTTCGTGATAAAGTCCATAGATATCTGCTCCCACTTCCATACTGGGATTTCTGGTTGTTGAAGTAAACCAGATGGTCGTTGATACTCCACCTTAACCTTAGAGCAGGTTAAGCATCTGCTTACGTAAGTGGCAATGTCAGCTTTCATGTTTGGCCACCAGTAAAGGACTTTTAGATCGTGATACATTTTGTCTGAACCCGGATGAATCGAATATCGTGACTTGTGAGCTTCGTCCATTACCAGCTCTCGTAGGTCTCCATACAAGGGAACCCATATCGGTCCATGAAGTATCGAATTCCGTCTGATTTGGTTTCCAGTTGTTTCTCCATGCCTCGTAGTGATTCAGCTTTCAGGTTCTCGTCTTTCAAAGCTTCAAGTTGAGCATTACGTATTTGGTCGGGTAATCCAGTGTGAATGGTGAGTTGCAATGCTCAACTCATTTTCGCTTAGGTGTTTCCTTTCGACTTAGGGCGTCGGCTACTACGTTAGCCTTACCCGGATGATATTTGATTGCACAGTCGTAGTCGTTCAACAACTCGACCCAACGACGTTGCCTCATGTTCAGCTCCTTCTGTTCGAAAATGTGCTGAAGACTCTTGTGATCGGTATAAATGGTGCACTTGGTACCGTACAAGTAGTGTCTCCATATCTTGAGAGCAAACACAACGGCTCCCAACTCTAAGTCGTGTGTCGTGTAGTTCTTCTTGTGAACCTTTAACTGTCGGGAAGCGTATGCGATCACCTTCTCGCGTTGCATTAGCACACAACTGAGGCCCTGAATAGAAGCATCGCAATACACCACAAAGTCTTCGGTTCCCTCGGGTAAAGACAATATTGGTGCCGTGCAGAGTTTCTGTTTTAAGAACTGAAAGGCTGATTCCTGCTTGTCACCCCAATTGTACACAGTGCCCTTTTGAGTTAACACTGTAAGTGGTTGAGCGATTTTCGAAAAACCTTCGATAAATCGTCGGTAGTAGCCAGCCAATCCAAGGAACTTTCGTACCTCCGTCGGAGTCTTTGGTGTAGCCCAGTTCTTGATAGCTTCTATCTTTGCTGGATCGACATGTATGCCCTTCTCGTTGACTACATGACCCAAGAATTGGACTTCTCGAATCCAGAAGTCACACTTCGAGAATTTGGCGTAGAGCTGCTCTTGTTTTAGTAGTTGCAGGATAAGCCGAAGGTGTTCCTCATGTTTCTCCTTGTTCCTTGAATAGATCAGAATGTCATCGATGAAAACGATAACAAACTTGTCCAAGTAGGGTTTGCACACTCGGTTCATAAGATCCATGAAAACCGCTGGTGCATTAGTCAGACCAAATGGCATTACCAGAAACTCATAGTGTCCGTATCGAGTTCTGAATGTCGTCTTTGATATGTCCTCCTCTCGGACTCTCAGTTGATGATATCCCGATCTCAAATCTATCTTCGAATAAAAACTAGACCCTTGAAGCTGGTCAAACATGTCATCAATGCGAGGTAAAGGATAACGGTTCTTAACCGTCACTTTGTTTAGTTCACGATAATCAATACACATGCGAAAAGTCCCATCCTTTTTCTTGACAAGTAGGACTGGGGCTCCCCACGGGGATGAACTAGGTCTGATGGATCCTTTATCTAGGAGCTCTTTCAGTTGAGTAGACAGTTCTTGTAATTCCTTCGGAGCTAATCTGTATGGTGCTCTAGCAATAGGTGCGGCTCCAGGCGTCAAATCAATCTGGAATTTGACTTGACGGTGTGGTGGAAGACCAGGTAAGTCTTCAGGGAAAACTTCAGGAAAATCACGAATGATAGGGATATCTTCAATCTTCTTTTCTTCGGTGGTCTTCTCTGTGATCATAGCTAAGATGGCGGTATGGCCTTTGCGTAGACACTTCTGGGCTTTCATATATGAAATGATGCCAGAAACAACACCACTTTTATCACCCTGAACGGATAAGACTTCACCACTAGGGAGGGGTACACGAACAATCTTCTCGCGACAGAAAATTTCGGCTTGGTTTTTCGATAACCAGTCCATGCCAACGACTACATCAAAACTACCAAGTGTAACTGGCATAAGGTCCATCTCAAATTTGTGTCCTGATAGCTCTAATTTGCATCCCTTAAGAATATGAGTTGCCTCGATCACTTTACCATCAGCTAGTTCTACCGTGTAACTAGGGTCCATTTCAGTCAAGGTTACATCTAAAAGCTTGCTAAACTTAGTAGATATAAAACTCTTATCAGCGCCGGTATCGAATAACACAGAAGCAAAACAATCGTTCAGAGGAAACGTACCGGTAACCACGTTTTGATCGTTTCTCGCCTCGCCAGAACCAATCACGAAAGCTCGACCTCTGGCTCCATTTCCATTGTTGTTATTTCCAGTATTACCCCTGTTCCCATTCTTCAGTTGTGGACAATCCTTCCTATAATGACCCTCTTTACCACATTCAAAACAGCCTCTAGTCACTTCACCATGTCGTTGTTGATAAGGTTGTTGCCTGATCATCAGTTCACCCCTACAGTCTTTAGCAACGTGGCCCATTCTTCCACACCTTTGACAACGAAAACGATCACACTGGCCATGATGATGAAAGTTACATTTGTTGCACTTTGGATACTTGCCCACATAGTTACTTGATCCCTGACCATTGTTGTTGTTGTTCTGATTATTGTTGGTGGAGATTCTGGAAGAGTCAAACTTTCTGACTTGTTGTTGTTGGGGGTTGTTCGAGGTCGAAGACTTGCTGGTGGTACTATCCCATTTTCGTTTGTAGTCAGATGAACCAGATGTAATGCTACGTTTAGGCAGAGTGCCCTGCGCCACCGCCTGATCGGTGAGTCTGTGAGCTAGTCGGATAGCATGCTGAATAGTCTCAGGTTCCGCAGCTATGACACTAGCTTGAATCTGAGGAGCTAACCCATCAATATACCTCTCTATCCTTTTGTAGTCTGGGTCTACCATCTGAGGACATAAAGTAGCCAACTCGTGCGAACGAGTCGTATATTCCTCAATGTTGGAGCCAACCATTTTAAGATTCCAGAATTCACTTTCCAGCTTCTGGACTTCATTCCTCGGGCAGTATTCTTCCTTCATCAGCTTCTTGAAATCATCCCATGGTAGGTTATTAGTAGCCTCAAGTCCTAATGTCTGGACTTGTGAGTTCCACCAAGTTAACACTGGTCCTTCTAATGTGCCAGATGCATACTTGACACGGTTTCCAACAGGACAATTGCACATGGCAAAAACCGACTCAAGCTTCTCCAACCAGCGTAGCAATGTGACAGCACCCTCAGAACCACTGAAAGAGTGAGGCTTGCAGTCCATAAACATCTTGAAGGTACAGATAGTTGGACCTGAGTCAGAAGGACATATAATTGTTTAAGAATCAATATGTGTTATCGTAGGGAAAACTAACGTGTCTGTTGACTCTAGTTTACCTCCTTGATTCGGATTTTGGTTGTTCTGGTTCTGATTGCGGGCCTGCTCATAAGCTGCAAGCGCGTCAACTACACGCTCATTGATAATGGCATCCAATTCAGCTTGAGTCATGTTGATGTTTCCTCATCCACTCGGGCGTCCAGGTCTTCTTCCAGACATGATTCTTCAATTCACAATACACGACAGTCACTATCAAATAATAACTATTGATAAAAATAAATTGTTTCATACTAGTAGGAATGGAGGATTTGTTTGCATATCGATAGTGAGGTTTTATGAGCACCGAGACCTCATGTCTCCAAGTATAGAAATGAAAATTTGTACTGATTATGACCGTTATCACCAAATAGAGTTTCCAGAGTTCTCATGCATGACAAATTACAATTACGTGTGCACCCGTGATTCTAATTTGCTTTGCATGGTCACCCATGGTTCCTCCCATTCGAGATAGCATGCCTTGTCAAGTATCGAGTGTTATCAATGATAGAGGTATCAAAGATATGTTTATTATACTAAGGGTCAAATAACTAAGGTTGTACAAAGGATTCAGTTAAGATAACAACGGGAATTAAGACGATCTGGCCTTTTCCCTTTGAAGCTCTAAGCGTCTACATGTTTAAGCCTGACCCTATGATAGACTTCAAATCCCTTGGTTGTCCCATTTTTACTGTTCATACGAGTGAAGATGATAGGCATGTTGGAAATAGAGACAAGTACGATAGAGTTTGAAGGAGTAATGTGTGTTGTTCTCCTTGTTCGTCATCATTAGGTTTGTCGTGTGTGTTAGAAAAGAGCTTCATGTTCCGAAGTGGTAATGTTAGGTTCAAATCGTCGTTGCTTCAACTCCGGGAATGAAGTAACAAGTGTAGATGTTGGAAGTAAGTGAGCGGACTCTCCGCCCCTCTGTAAGTCGAGGTTGATACAGGCGACATGGATAGTGTGGATAATGTTATGATCGTTCAGCAATGTAATGTTAGCATGTCGGGGAATGTTCGTTCAACAGTTGCAATCAGGTTAGAGTGTCTGTGCAATACTAGTGTTGTGTCTAAGGCTATAGTCTAGATGCAAATGCAATCCTAGTTCTCTATAACCAGTGGCTCTGATACCAATCTGTCACATCCTCAATTTTCACGAACGGGGTTTTACCGTTAGGCGTGTGACATACCAGGATCTCAGACACGGTAATATCAAACGACACTATATGAATTTAAAAATAAACGTTTGAATTAAACCCATAGCAGCATAGCTGAAATCAATAATAGTGCGGAAGCGAATAACGAAATGTAAACAATACTGAAAGTTGTAAGTACTAGGTCAAAACAAAATGCTCAATGCAAATAAATATGTTTGATAATGCATGTCCTGAGTGCGTTCCTTAACCGTGCATCACGCTTAAGCATTCCTGTTACCTGAGAAAACATGCTAAAGTGTGTCAACATAAAGTTGGTGAGTTCACAGGTTTTATCACAGATAAAAATGTTTGTAACTGTTCGAATGGTATAGAAATTAAAGCATATCGACAGGTAGCTAGCCTATAATCAAGTTACTTAGCATTTCGAACCGAGGCTGACTGTTTGTATGTTCGTATGTTCATATGTTTGTTGCCTTCCGTCACGTCTCACCAGACAGTGACAAATGTTAAGTCAATAATGCACCCGTTTGACCTCCAATCAAGCTAGCGCGACTAGCCGGGCGGGGTTTGTCAAACCCGTAGTACTACTCAGAATTACCTCGCTACACATTACAAACGGTTCGAGATTGTAAGGACTTTTCAAGAATGTTTGCACTAACGTAACAGGCGATAAACAATAATACTAGAAACCATTTGTAAATAAAGTTTGCATGTTTTCTTCCCCAAAAGGAAAGTAATGTAAAAGAGGGGCCGTGAGACTCACCTTGAATGCGCAGCAATGAATAAACGATAGCACAAAGAATAGGGTTCCGATTAACCTGTGTTCCATTTAGAGTATATATATATAATTAATATTAATTATTAATTGTAAAAGTAAGATTGTTCGGTTTCATGTTTCACGACTCGGGTACGGTGCCGTATCGGTTGTTTCATTTACATGTAACACACCACGAATGCTACTTCATTTAGAATACATAAAGACCCTACTATCACAGAAAAAGTATTATATACCCAAACACTATGATTGTTATTATTTTCAACATTACGTTTACTAGCACGTCACACAAGTAATGTTGGCATATACTAAATATATTGCTCACACACCTATCAGATATATATATATATAAGACGTGATATAAAACCTATCAAACACTTCATATACGATGTATATATAATATATACTACACATATCCAATATATATATATGATATAATACACGTACATCATATCTATATATATAACGAAATCAAACACATATACATGGTGTACAACATACTCAAGATCACATGACTTTAATCACCACCCAACCCCCACATTACTAGTATACATTCTACCATGCATACTACCATCCATATAATCCCATTCACTTCACCATACATAATCATATTTCACATCACGTACATGACCAACATACCATATAACTCATACAATTATGGTCTAATACCAACACTTTCCCAACCCATACAATTCGAATCATAATGGGAGCATGCTACTACATCACCAACTTCAACAATAAATGTAAAATAATCACACCCTCACGTTTACATTCATACCTACATGTAAATACATATATATACAAAATTATTCACACATACATATTTATATGCATCCATGTATGCATACGACACCCAAATTTTCACAACCGAAGACCCCAAGTGCTACCCCACCATGGATACACATGCATATGCTGAAGTAATACACACTAAACACAAGGTTTACATACATATGCTAAATATATACATATATACATATGCAGAATTATATTCGCAGCTCCCCGTGCTCACGGTTTGCAAACAACACACACCATATCACCATTGAAAACACACCAACAGACATACATATATACAATCGTATGTATATATACACACACATTGTCACACACTAACGAGCACAACCACGCTCAACAAACCGGAACCCAATCGAGGCCCCGTCGTCAACGATAGTAACCGAACGAAACCGAAACGAACCCGGACGTATTGCATTGATCAGCGAGAGGAAACGTACCTAACCGCTTACGAGAGAGCGATGGAGTCCGTGAGTCGTTGGCGTTCGAGGTGAGGAAGAAAGGCTACCGGGTCTCACGCACGGTGAAGCGATCGATGCGGAACAAGCTGCCGGTGTCGCGGTGCAAGGCTGTCGATGGAGATTCGATGCTAAGGTTTTGATTTGGTTTAGGTGATCAGAGTTGAAGTCCCAAAGGGGTGGGGTTAAAGGTTTCGGGAAGTCCCGTAGGTGGTGGGGAGTTGGTTATTTAGGATGAGTTATAGTTTTCAAATTGTCACTTCTAGTCCCTCATATTTACATAATTTGCATTTTGAGTTTAATTAGATTTAAGTTATTTGGAGTTAATCATTGATAATATTTTGGATAATTAATGTTATTATTTAGTATTAATAAACTAATTAATTATAAAATGACAGAGAGGGATTAGGTTAACGAAAACGAGGTTAACCTGAAATATACGGTTGTCACAATTTGTGTTATTGTAAGTTTTATATGAGATACATATTTTTTTACAATCATTAACTATTGCTAGCCTAGCAACGTCTTAGATCTTTGGTCCTGACAAGCCTATTTGGTGCTAAAGCCGATGTATTGCCGGCTCCTGATGACGTATGCTTGTTTATCATGGGAACCAAGTACACTTAGCCAATCTTATAAACTTGTAATCAAGTAGAGATTTGGTTGTAACTGTATGTGTTCTATAAACTTGCTAACTCATAACCATTGACATGAATTGCTACTTGTAAACTATATATATATATATATATATATATATATATATTATATATATATATATATATATATATATATATATTGTGTGTGTGTGTGTGTGTGTGGTGTGTGTGTGTGTGTTCACCCCATGGAAACTCACCAACTTACAAGTTCACCCTTTATTTTTAACACGTTTTATGTTTACTACTTGAAGACCTCTTCGTGATCATATAGGACTTGGGCTTAGATTAATTGAAAATCTTATGTTATTGGTTGTATCTTGATTGTTATGTAATGACATATTTGTCTTGTAATGTTTAATGATTAATGGTATTTAAAATTATTTCAACTTAATTAGTTCCATGTGCTATGAACAATCGTTTCACGTTTGTTCGCCCCGATGATTCCGTCGTCGGTCGGGGTGTGACATCCTTCAACAACAACTACAGCTTGCTGCTTGGTCTTCTCAGTGTGTTGAGTTCCTTGATATAGTTTGACCTAGGATGTGCTTAGCCATCAGTTGTCCTTGGTGCCTTGCACTCCCTATAAAAGTGTCTCATGTGGTTAAGTTGTAACACTTTACTTTGCTTTTGTCCAGTTCAAACTTTCCATGGGATACATTGCTAGGAAATTTCCTCCTTGTCCTCTTGTAAAATTTCTTGTCTCTATGACTGAGAAGAGGATGCTAAGAACACAAGCAAATAATAAGACATAACTTAAAGAAAAAGAACATATAATATGGTTTTCAAGACTATTGTATATTACACTAAAGTTTTTTTACAAGTGGTACAAAGCATAAAAAGAATACAAGAACATAAAATACTTTGTACTACATCCTACAATCAACTATACTTTGAAAGTCAGCTGAAAACACTAATCTAGATAACAAGATCAATATACAGTCAAAAGGCAGATTGTCTTTTGACTTGTGACTATGACAAGTCACAAATGTCATAGCTCACATCCTAATATATTATAAAAAAGATAAAAAGTACAATGTAAAAAGTTACAAACACTCAACCTTAATCTACTGCAAAAGCATAGACTTTTTTATCAACTTATACAAGTTGGTGAGTCTTCAAAGTTGCAATGGAAAGTGGGTTAGCTTTATGCAAAATTTGATCAGAGAAAGCATGTCTTCCTTATCTTTGGAAGAAATCAGTCTTCACTTCATTGGCTTTGGAAAACTGTCTTTGAAACTTCAGAAGACTTCATTTGTGGCTTCGGAAGATTTGGTTTTTGGCTTCGGAAGATTTGGTTTTTGGCTTCGAAAGATTTACACTTAGAATATTTTTATGAATAGTGTATAACTTCCGATGTAACTTCTACCTTATTTATAACTGCATGCATGCCGGAAGCACTTTGGTTGTTTTGGTTGCATTAGTCTTTCTAATATAACCTTTCATGTAATAATCATGCAATAGAATGTGTCTAGTAGTGGTAGAATTGGAAATATCCTACAATTGTTGATTTTTTAAATTCCCTCTGTTTTTTAAACACATATAACTTTTTCATATGGCATTATTTTTTTATAAAAAATACATCATAAAAATGAGCATTTTATTCACTTTAATATAAGTATAGTATTGTTATACGTTTTTTTAAAACAACATTTTTTTAAAAAGCGTCGATGTGCTGTGCGTATAACTTGTGTGATTATTCATTGTGTAATTATCAACATAATTTTCGTAATTATAAATATAACTTGCGTAATTATTATTTATAACACGAGTAATTTTACTTTGCGTAATATCAAATATAGCTTACGTAATAATACATATAACTTGCGTTATTGTGAATATAATTTGAACTATTGTGTAAATTGTGACGCGAATGAAACTATCCCTATGCCAGAAAACACATGTCACGTCTTTGTCACTTTGTACGCTTCGCACGAAAATTACTCTTTGTATAGTAACCAACCCCTATATATATATACATATATATATATACATATATATATACATATATATATATATATATGGTAGAGTTATTTTGAGAACCATCTTTTTGGGATAACTCTAAGAACTAATATGAGACACACATTTTAATTACATGCAAATCACATGTCATTTTTACATTTTTTTTACTTTCATAATATTTTTTCATGATTTTATTTTTTCAAAACATTTCACTATTAATTTCAGTATTTTTTTATCTTTCCAACGCCTACCATATTGATATATATTGTTAAAAAAATCATTCACCCATTATTTACATATGTGTAAATTTGATATACACATTATAATACTGGATTTACATATAACGTAATTTTTCTTTACGTAATAATAAATATAACTTGCGTAATTATAGATATAACTACGTAATATAACTTGCGTAATTATTTACATTTTACGCGTAAGTGTTGCGCGGATGAAACTACTCATTCGCCAAAAACATGTGTCACCCTCTGGTTACTTCGTACGCTTCGCACGAAAATTACACTTTGTATAGTAAATGGCTTCTATACATATATATATATATATAATATATATATATATATATATATATATATATATATAATATATATATATATATAATATATATATATATATATTATTGTTTACAAAGAGTTTAAATAAAAGGATAATCAATATAAAAAGTGTAAAAAATAATCTCAACCATTATTTTTTTTAATTTATAACTAGAGATAACTTGTAGTGAAAAGTTTGTTACAAGAGTATTTTAGACATAACCACTTTTATTGATTTTTTTCCAACTTCCCTCACTTTTTTTTAACGTTCATAACTTTGATATCTATATTCTTTTTATAAAACTACACCATAAAAATGAGTTTTTTTATCTTTAAAGTGAGGAGAGTATTGTTATATGTAACACCCGGCCCCTCGCATCAACAATAGTGTCCGCTTTGCTCATGAAAAGCTCACGGGTTTGCTTTTGGTTGCCCAGATGAAAACTTCCCAGGGAGATAACTCATCCCTGGATTGCTCCCACCTGAGCACGCTTAACTATGGAGTTTTCCTCTCATTCACAGCCAATACGCCCAAAAAGCGTTGTTGATGTTAGAGGCCAGACATTCCTTATGAACCAGGAATCTTTTCAGTCCATAGCCGATGTGCGATATGTGTAGGGTGTCACAAGCACCTCCTGTTTGGACTCATCATCCTCGATAAGCCCGAGAAGTCACCATCCTTAGTGAGGTATGCCCCACACCCCGAACAACACAAGAGTGGCTCTGATACCATTCTGTAACAGTCGCCCCTCGCATCAACAATATTGTCCGCTTTGCCCACGAGGAGCTCACGGGTTTGCTTTTGGTTGCCCGGGTGAAAACTTCCTAGCGAGGTCACCCATCTCTGGACTGCTCCCACCTGAGCACGCTTAACTGTGGAGTTCTCCTCTCATCCATAGTCAATACACCCAAAACGCATTGTTGATGTTAGAGACCATACATCTCTTATGAATCAAGAATCTCTTCTGTCCACGGCTGATATGGGATATGTGTAGGGTGTCACAAACAACCCCGTGTTTGGACTCATCGTCCTCGATGAGCCAGAGAAGTCACCATCCTTTGTAAGGTATGTCCCACACCCCGAACGACATAGGAGTAGCTCTGATACCATTTTGTAACACCCCGCCCCTCACACAAACAAAATTGTCCGCTTTGCCCAAGAGGAGCTCACGGATTTGCTTTTGTTTTCCCGGGTGAAAACTTCCTAGGGAGGTCATCCATCCCTCGATTGCTCCCACTGGAGCATGCTTAACTGTGGAGTTCTCCTCTCATCCACAGCCAATACGCCCAAAACGTGTTATTGATGTTAGAGGCCAGACATTCCTTATAAACCAGGAATCTCTCCTGTCCACAGCCAATGTGGGATATGTGTAGGGTGTCACAAAAGCAAACCCGTGAGCTCCTCGTGGGCAAAGTGAACAATATTGTTGATGCGAGGGGCCCGGTGTTACAAAATGGTATCAGAGCCACTCCTGTGCCGTTCGGGGTGTAGGACATACCTCACCAAGGATGGTGACTTCTCGGGCTCATCGAGGACGATGAGTCCAAACAGGGGGTGCTTGTGACAACCTACACATATCCCACATTGGCTATGGATAGGAGAGATTTCAGGTTCATAAGGAATATCTGGCCTCTAACATCAACAACGCGTTTTGGGCGTATTGGCTGTGGATGAGATGAAACTCCATAGTTAAGTGTGCTCAGGTGGAAGCAATCCAGGGACTCCAGGGATGGATGACCTCCCTGGGAAGTTTTCACCCGGGCAACCAAAAGCAAATCCGTAAGCTTTTCATGAGCAAAGCGGACAATATTGTTGATGCGAGGGGCCAGGTGTTACATTATGTATAAAGTTAATAAATTATTTATACATTTTTCAACTCATATAAAATAAGTTTGGCATTGTATCTTTTTGTTAATTATTGTATTTTCCTAATGGTAAATTCTTAAAAAGAACATAATGATGAAATAACAACTAATTAATATATTATAATTAAAACAATGACAAAATAACATAAAATGACATAAAACAAAAAATACAATGATAAAATATTGTGTTTTTTGTAAAGCACAATGATAAAACACTGTGTTTTTTCCTCGTCATTGTGTTAGACTAGACACGATGAGTTTGAAAGAACACTTTGATGAAATAATATAATTTTGTACCTCTAATTTTATACACAATGATAAGATAACAACAAGTTCATACAATATACAAAATAAACTATGACAAAATAACATGAATCATCATAGCGTAAAACACAATGAAAAATACATATAACAAATGATAAAAATATTTAACACAATACTGATATATGACGCAATGATCTAACGTATTTTATTTATAACCAAAATGGACTTCTCTTTAAAACAATCAAATAACACACGTCAAACTCATAATTATCTTTAAACTTTTTTAATTAGATATGTGTTTAGCTATAACCCAATCCTATGTTGTATATGACTTGTTATTATATAATCATTAAATATATTTACTAAATATATTTACTGTTTTTGCCTAACTTTGCACACCCTGTAATATCTATATAAAGGATAGAAGCATGTGAGAGACCCAGTGCCATAGGCTACTAACAACATCCAGCAAAAATAAGGATAAATAAGAATTTAAGAAAAAATGGGTTCCAATGAGGATCACTTTACTCATGCAATGGAATTGGTCACTTCCACATCATTGACCATAGTGTTGGTGAATACAAACCTCAAGGTCCTAGAGACCATAGCCGAGGCAGGACCGGATGCCCGACTCTCTAGTCATGATATTGCTTCTCGTTTGTCAATCCCCAACCAAGATGCCCTGAACATGCTTGACCGGATGCTTCGTTTACTTGCAAGCCATTCAATTGTCATTTGCATCGAAAGGGTTCATAATTCAATCCCAATTCGCGTGTATGGACTCACACCCATCGCTAAATACTTTATCCTAAACGAGGATGGGGCATTCCTAGGTCTTTTGATGCAATTGCTTCAAGATAAAGTGTTTATTGACAGTTGGTAAGTTTAAGTTTAATTGTATTTTTTAGTTTAAAATCATATAGTGGTTTTCTAGGGAAAATTGAGAGTAGTTGAAAGTATATAAAAGTATAGTTGGTAAGTTTAAGTTTAATCGTATATTTTATTTTAAAATCATATAATGATTTTCTAGGGAAAACTGAGAGAAGTTGAAAGTATATAAAAAGTTGAAAGTATAAATATTTTTCTTCAAACCGAATAAATAGTTTCTTTTTTCTTTTTATGATATAACATAAAAGGATACCTCCATCGTTGTGGTATTATCTTTTTCAAGGATTATAGTGAAATTATTTTAAATATACTGTTAACATCATTGTTTTTGCATGTTGAAATTAGGATGATGAAATATGTTTTAGGCCACACGAAATGGTGATGGGAAATACAGGGGAAGCTTGGGAAAAACCTTGTGGCTAGGATCACCACACCTTTGGTTCCGAGATATTCCAACCCGGTAAATTTTCAACGGGATTCATTAGTACCCACCAAAAATCTTTTATAACTTTTTTTTCTGTTTGAAAAAAGGGGGAACATAGTAAACCCGAAGAAGAAAATTAAGAAAAATCAGAAATGCCGATGTGCCGTTGAATGTCACACAAGAAAAAAAAGGAAAACAAGACTGTTGTTTTTTAATAGACAATATGATTTTAATAACCCAGACATTGATAATATTTCATAGTGCTGGTAATTTGATTAATAACACAAATCTTTTATCTTTATTACTTGAGTAAATTACTATTTTTATCTCTAAGGTTTGCTTAAATTAAATGTTTTCATCTAAAAAATTTTGAATAACCATTTTAGTCTAATAGTTTCAAAATAAATAATAATTTCCATCCATTACATTAACTCCATTCATGGATTCCGTTAAAAGTTCTCATGTTCCACTCATATAAGGGGCATTTTAGTCAATTTAATTTAAAAAAACTTTTTTTCTATATGAGATGTTTATTGCTGTCATTTTAACCCATAAAACTAAATGCAATCAAATAAAAACACAGCGAAGAAGTCTTCATGATGAAATGATACATTTTGCTCTTGTTAAAATCAAACAACCATAAGATCAAACAATAAGACAAAACAACCATGGTAGTGAACATGAATTTGAAAGAAAAATAATATAAGCTCACTATAAACATGGTAAGAATCAAACCCGTAATCTTCTTTTGAAACGTACCATAGCGAACAACCACAATGACAGATTATTTGAAGGATCAATAGAGGAATCGCAAATCTGTGAAGTCAATCGATGAGAAATCACAGCTTGTGAAGCTGATTGATAGGCGAGTCGTAGATTGTGAAGTCAATCGATGAGGAGCTGCAGCTTGTGAAACCAATCGATAAATGAATGTAGGTTCTGAAATGATCAATAGATTGTAGGTGTCGAGTCAGGGAAGTGAGAGCTAAAAAGGTTTTTTCAAGTTAAATTGACTAAGATATGAGGGGAACATGAGAGATTTTTAATGGAATTGATTGATGGTGTTAATAAAGTGGATGAAATCGTGACTTCATTGAAATTATTGGACGAAAATAGTTATTTAAGCAAACCACAAAAGACGAAAATAATAACTTACTCTTATTATTAATAACTGATTTAGTAATTTTATATAATGACATCTTGGATAATTTATTGTGTCTTAATGTCAAATTCCTCTCTTTCGATTATTTTAAATACCTTTATACTAATAAATAAAAATAAATTTTGACGTTTATCATCATTCTAGCCATACATATATATACACATATATATATTATAAGTTTAATTATGAATGCTATAATTATTATTATTAATAATTATTCATAGTTAAATGGATTGTTAGTAAAAGCTTTAATTTATTGTTAAATGGATTGTTAGTAAAAGCTTTAGTTTGATAACGACCCTAACCACTTTACCCAAATAACTATAACATTAACTAAAAGAATATAATATAAAATTAATTATTAATTCTTATTTGATTTTACTTTAAAATTTTCAATTTAATTATTAAATATTATCAAGTGTATAATTATGCTTGTAAATACATTAATAAAAAAGAAAGAATAATCATAATAAGTATTTTTTATGACTGATTACTAATTTTATTAAATATGTTAACTTTAAATTTTCAAATATGTGTTGTGCGCGAGTATTTTCAATCTGTACAATACAAGACATTTAAAAAATTACTTTTTTATTTTTAGTTATAACAATAAATTTATTTAACCCTTATATTACGCGGAATTGTAATATAGTTAGAACTTTACATGAAAACACATCATTACACCAACCAGTACATAACTCGAACAATCCATAGCCATATTAGTTAGCTTACATTTGGTTTCATATGCACCATACATTTTACATATCCTAAAAGATATACAGTTGTTTTGTGCACATTTTTAGTTTTAGATATTTTTCTTAAGGTCATTTATTTAACTTAAATTTTGAGATATTATTAAAATATAGTAATTATATAATATGCGATCTTTAACTTTTAATAGTAATTATATAATATGCGATCGTTAACTTTTCACATGCGCCATACTTTTAATGGTAGTTTACATCTAATTGGTTTCATATCCACCATATATTTGACATATGATAGTTTATTTGTGAATATAATAAATCTTTAATGGTAGTTTACATCTATGAGTTTTCTTGGGGTAAATCAAAAACTCATGATCTAATCTTTAATCCATCACGACTATGTCGTTCTCGAGATTTCGAATGCGTTGTGCGACTATCGAAATTGTTCTCCTGAAATATAAACTTATTCATTAGAATAAACCTTTGTACACAACTCAAACAATCTTCACCCATTTGTAATTATGTAACTATCATTTAGAACCCAAAGTCCTAGGAGCGAACCACACAACTGTGGTTTTTAATATAGATAAAATGACACAAATAAAGTTAAAGTATTTTATTTTATTTGTGCTTAGTGGTTAAAGCTTCTGCACCTTTAGACATTTAACCCATGTTCAAAATTCACGAGTGCCACTTCTTTCTTTTTTTGGTTATTTTGCTTTTATTTTTTATATATTTGTTTTTGTAAACTATTTCATTATGTTCTTTCTAATTTCTTTATCAAAAATTCCGAAGTGTCATGAAAAACAAAGACAAAGATCTAAAACGTTGTCTCTTCAAGAGAAAGAACTCAAAAACACTTTTCTTTGACAGATTGAACCCCAACATATATGAATATTGAAGTGTGTTTTGAGAGAGAGAAAGGGGCCGGAGGTCTTGAAGAACAACCATTGGGCGCAGTTTGAAGGGATCGAAGAAGAACTGCTGGAACGATGAATTTGAACACACATTGTGTGTTTCTCTCACGTCTTTTCTCTTAAATTCACTGAATTGGCTTTTATTTTTTAAATTAATTAAGTTATGTTTATTTTATTATCTATGGATTTTCTTCGGTATTTAAACTTAGGAATGCGCGTGAAAGATTAGGTCTAATGACAAAGGTGTGAAGTTATTAGCGTTAGAGTGATGTAGCTTTCACTTCTCTTGAAGTTAAGAGTTCACACCGCATTTAAGATAGATTAAGTAATTTAGATGTGAGGTAGTTATTAATATAGTAACATTTCCCCTTTAAAGAATTTTAAAATATATGCATAAGTAGGTGATTATGTGATCAAATAGCCAAAGAAAAAGAATAATTCTAAGTTAAATGCAAAGAAACAAGCCGAGTGATAGGGTTGCCTCGGACCACACTTCTGTGTTTTCATATTCAAAACCAACATGCGGGGGCGTCCACTAGTTGTTAGTTATTTGATATCTCTTTTACAATAGTGAAATACTTCTCCATAATCATGCTACCACCTTGTAAGTTTGTATGAAATTAGAAATCCAACTCGAGTAAACTATAGAAAGCAATGGTTTTGATTTGAGATGAGAGTAATCATGCATTGAAAGGAATTACAGGGGTAGATATGAAAATAATCTATAATTACTGACTTTATTAAAATTCCTTAATTTTTTAAACATGTATAACTTTTTATACATCATTAATTTTTTTAAAAACTACACCTTAAAATCAAGCATTTTATTTTCTTTATTTTGAGTATAGTATTGCTATAATTGTTTTTTAAAAAGATTATAAAAAGGTGAATGTGTTGTTCATATAACTTGTGTGATCATAATTGCGTAATTATGAAAATAACTTTTGTAATTACATATAACTTGCGTAATTGTAACTATAACTTGTATAATTATATGTATATATATATGTATATATATATAGGCATTTAATTGAGAATCTTAAATCTATAAATAATTAAAAAAACATTTTAAGTACTATTTATTATATATATATATATGTATATATATACACTTATATATATGTATATGTATATATATATATATATGTATATATATATGTGTGTGTATATATATATATATATATATTATATATATATATATATATATATATATATATATATATATATATATTATATATATTATATATATATATGTTTGCAATGATTATTGGTTTTACAAACTTTTCAAAGGAATGTAGACAAGGGGCAGTTCCTAACGTAGAACACCATTTTAGTATGATAATTTGTGACAAATAGAAAAAGAGATGGAAAAAACTCTTACCAAAGAAATAGGAATATAAATATTATCAATGGGGTACTTGGAAACCCTTTGCATCATGTTAGATTTTTTTCCCCTGAGGTGCTAGCTGCTAAGTATTTATGAGATATTAGTAAGGACTCGTTTTAATTTTTTCCTTTCGGCCAATCCCAATTTAAGGTTTAGTGTTTGGTGAAAATGGTAAGTTTGATAAATAGTGGTAAGATATTATTTTATATAAAAAAAAGATAATCGGAATAATGTAAGGTAATACCAATCTATACTAATAAAGCAAAATAATTATTGTCATATGTATTACTCTTACAATTATTTTGTCACATGTCATCTTCTTACAACCAAATATTTACCACATATCACTAACATAACAAGCCTACCATTTAATATTAATATTAAATGCTATTGATTTTATATATATTTTCCAACGTGTTAAACAAATATTTAATAAAAAAACATGTTCTTTCATAAAAAAAAATTGAAACAACATTTTATGACCGATGAGTTTGTTTTAATACAAATAAAAAAATTTATAATAACAGTTATTAAAAATACTTTTTTAGACAAAACATAAAAATGTTGCTATTGTTTTATTACTTGAGGTAGTTAATTATACATAATTTCAATAAGGATTGATCTTTGATTAAAGGCTTCCAACAATCACTCCCCTAATCAAGATAATCCTTAAACCTTGTTGTTGTTCATCCTTTATTTAGTCACTTCTTGTTCCTTGTTCCTTGTGTATTGAAACTTTCTAATTACAATTCCAATTTGACTGTCTGGATACTATTGATTAAGATTGAAGTGGGTTTAGCGCCACTAGTATCAGATTGTAATTGGTGCTCACTTTAATTGTCGAGACTTTCCGATTGCTACTTGAATCAGATTCCAACGGGTTAACGCCGCCAAGATAATTCTTTCTTGATTGAAGTTTCTATGTTTTCTTATGATTTCTTGTCCAACTTCCTCTCATTCCTTGTGAGAAAAAGAACTTTCTAATTTCCCTCTTGATTTTGAGACCTCACCCTTTGTTTCTTTTTGTTCTTTTTTATCAACACTTTTTATCCTCTTACTCTAATTTTCACACTTCCATTACAAACCGCAGGGAGATGCTTTGTTTCGTTCTTCTTTTGATTTGACAAGGACTGTCGATTGCTTGTTAATCTTTCAATACTCGCTCTGATACCACTTGTTGCCAAGGATCGATTAATAAAACAGGATGATTCATAACACATTTGGGTTCTACACAATTTATAAAGTGAACCCATCAAAGTCTTGATGAGAACAACAAACCACACACTATACTATATTGTTCTAACATTTAAAAGTCATTATTTAACTGTCTTTAACAGTTGATTGACAGGAATCAACAACCTAATTGACCCATAATTCTAACTTTGACTTTTTCTAAACTGACTTTTTATTTCGACTCAATTAAGGTTTGATCTTGATTAAAGGCTTCCAACACCTGTGTGGTACACGGGTTTTTAAACTAGCATGATAATATAATAAATTTGATAAGGTACTCATCGTGCCCTCACATACATAGTCTAGTTAGTTTTCTTTTATACTTTTAGTTGTGAAAATATGAAACTCTATGATGCTCTTAACTATTTACCTTTATTGATGTCTTGTGTCTCCAAAACAAGGTTTCAACTTGAAAATACGGTCCTTAAGGTGGTGTTCCATTTGTCAAAGCTCATGGAGCACACGCATTAGAATATCCAGCGCTAGACACAAGGTTTAACGAGGTTTTCAATAAAGACATGATGAATCACACCACTATTGTTATAAAGGAAATTCTCAAGCACTACCATGGTTTCAACAATGTCAAACGTGTGGTTGATGTCGGTGGTGGTCTTGGAATCACTCTAAATATGATAGTATCGAAACATCCCATCATTAAAGGGATAAATTTCGATTTGCCACATGTGATTCGACACGCACCAGTCTATCCAAGTTTACATCTTAATTTGTTCATAACTACAACTATGTCATTTGCACACATTCTTTTACACGTTTTTTCACAATGTAAAAAAACCAACTTTTTCACACTTATAAACATATAAGATTCTTAAATTTGCAAGTTTGAATAACTATAAGAAATATAACAATTTAAGCACTTATAAATGAAAATTTATATCCACAGTTATTAGTGTGTGCAAACATATTAATGACATAGAAATTGTACTCCTTTTGCGTAAGGAAAATATGTAAAAGTTCACCTCTAAAACCTCTAAATGTAAACAAGTTTTATTTTTGTAGATTTCTGTAACTGCCTACAATTTATACAACCATAGAATTAGTAACATAAACTACAAATATGTTATTTAAAGTTATACATATTTATAAATACCATCTTCTTGACACACTTATATTTTTAATAAATTGATCGAAAAGATCTTAGGAAAAAGGTGTTACCAAATGAAATATTTCTTAGTGCTTATAGTGGAACCAAAAGTCAATTATATATTTTATAATATATAATATGTATTTTATAAAAGGTGTTGATAATGTTAAACCATGGCCATGATTATATCCCTATTAAACTTATGAATAAACTTAATTATGACATTAATAAAAGTATTTTTTTATGCATATGAGTACAATTTTTCAAAATATTATAAAATTTTAAATAGATATTACTAACTCTAATCATAAAACAAACAAGAGTACATGAACAAAAATATGGACATGAGCACATGAAAGTTATAATACCATGTGAGTATAGATATATGATCATCTAACCAGCTATAACAAATACTCAATGCCATATCCATAGCTATGCACATTAGCATTGTCATGGGAAGATAGTGTGCACACTCATGGTTTCATTGATGATAAAAAATGTACACTGCAATGCGAAGGTAATGGGTATTGCTATATTCTTCAACATCTCATCCAATGGTTGAAGCAAACCAAGTTGAAACCAATCCCTTAGTCAAGAACAACACATCTTTGTTTACATCTATTATTCTATCAATACTAATAAAAGGATGTTCTTTGGGGCACATGTCACCTTATGGTTCAATCTCATACTTGTTTTCATGCCTATACTTGAAGTCGAATTATACTCTACAAGGATCCTCCATTCACCTGTTTTTATCTATTAATTATCATATCGTTTTTTTATTGTCATCCTTTTCTCTCTAAACCTTAAAATTTTAAACTCTGATTGATTATCTTACCGTGTATGGTCAAACCGCTCATGTAATCTTTTGTTCAACTATCAGACATCATCCACATAGCCCTTGCTACACCTTGATTCAATGAATATGCTATGCATTTCTAAAGAAGTGTGAAATGGATTATACTATGATTTTGATTGAGTTTTTCTTCTTGCATTTTTTTCTTCTTTGTTTCTAATTTTGATTATACAACATTAATCATTTTATGTGCTTCATGTTTTGTTATTCGTGGTGGTTGGGCACACAAGATTTGGTTTGAACCTTTCCAAGTTTGCCTCTTACTCCTTTTAATTTCACCACCCACTTTTGTATAATCTTAGTAACCCTTATTTGAATATTCATAATGTAGAACACTTGAAATTAAACTTAGATAAATATCACCCAAATTATAATTTGAAACTAAAATCTGACCTTGTTGCTTTCCCAGATCCTTAGATCCATTTAAAGTACTAGCATCATTCTTGTCTTTACCGACCCAACAATCCTTCTTAAAATGACCAGGTTTGCCACACATTCAACATGCTAACTTTGGCTTCTTGATGGGGCCTTTGTTGTTGTTACCTTTAAACTTTTCTTTTCCTTTAAACTTGTTGGCATTCTTTAATAATTCACCTTCTTCCACCATGTTCACTTGTGAAGGTCCAGCCATGTTTTTGTTCTTAACTATGTCACCCTCTTGAACCCTTAGAGACTCTTCAATTCTAAATGGACTAACAAGTTGGACCAGACTCAATTTCTCCTTCTTATGTTTCAAAGTGTGTTTGAAATCTTTCCAAGAAGGATGCAGTTTGTCAGTAATACTAGAAACAGAGATGGATTCATCCATCTTCATATCATATTGAACAAACAGTCCTAGAATCCTTAATAGTTCATTATATTGTTCCATGACATGCCTTGAATCCAGTATCTTGTAATTTATAAAATTACTAACTAGAAATTTCTTACTTGAAGAATCTTCTACCATATATTTGGATTCAAGGGAATCTCATAGTTCTTTCACAGATTTAACATTTTGATAGATATCAAATAGGGAATCAGGCATATCGTTTAAGATGTGACCACGAGAAATGTAGTCATCATTCTCCCACGTGCATCACCTCCTAGTCTGTTCCAAAGTCTCATTTTCCATCAATTCTGGCATGGGGGTACTTAAAACATACATAACCTTCAGAGTGGTCAACAAAAAATGCATCTTCTCCTACCATCTTCAGAAGTCTTGTCCTTCAAACTTGTCTAGTTTGCGAATTTGCTTGTCATGTCTTTTACAGAATCTTCGTTCGTCATCTTCAATAGTAAATAATTTCAATCTTTGTAGAACACTTGAAATCAAACTTGGATAATCTGATATTCGTGAAGATCACTTTCAAATCAAAATTATTCAGCAGTTCACTCAAATAGATCAATTAGATTCAACTCAGACGATATCAAGAATTAGTATGTTGTGTTGTGTGAATTCCGTGAACCAGAAGAAGAAGAATTCGAGAGAAAAGAAGTGACCAAAATTGATGGTCCAGTTCGATTTTGAGGGAGAATTAGGAAAAACTACCATTTGGCAGTTTTATCATTGTTATTTTTAATTTAAATAACCATTAGAAAATACGTATTTTTCCACTTGACCCCAGCTAGGGGCTTTGCAACTTAGACCCTGCCAGGGGTTGCCGCCCCTTGGACCCTGCTGCCCCCGAACCCCCCCCTAAGGGGTGTTGCCCCCTTGGAACCCCCATTACTTAAAGGTTTTGCCCCTTAGAACGTTTTCAATATCTAATATCATAATAAACTCAAATAAGTGTGCAATCCACACATCCTAACTTGTTTGATGGATATTACGATCACATTGGTCATTAGTCAATCCAATTACACTAAAATATCTAACGTTCCTCCCTCATTTTAGTGTAATCCTTGATTAACTAAAACAAACTCACACAAACTACAAGCTTTTGCATAAATAAAATATTATGGTTGAATTCCATCTTAGTATATTCACATTCCAATTATTCGAATATTAAGGTGTCACTTAGGATTAAACCCTTGTTATTCATAGTGAATACATGAAGATAATATACACAAAAGTTTACATACTTACTTGAAACTATATTTTACTAGCCTTGTGTTCTTATCCGTCATAAGCATATCGAAGACAAGTCTAAGCTTCTTGAAGCAACTAAACTTCATGGTCATATAGTAGCTCTTTTGCTCTTGCAATTGCATATGCAATTTTTCAAAAGAACTATTAAGAAGTTAGACTTCAACCTCCTAAACTTACAGGTATGAACACATACCTTGGGATGTTGTTACTAATGTGTTTCAATCTCTAGATGTTAAGCTTTCCGGATTGAATTCAACATCTAATGTTATACTAGATGGGAATTGGATATTTTAACATGAGTGATTTTAGGTGGACTTCAATCCCATCCTTAAAGCCTACTTGTGCATAAGATCTCTATTTTACCCTTTAGTTAGATGATCGGCTAAATTATGTTGAGCTCTCACAAACTCCACAAATATCACACCATGCATGATGAGCTCACAAATCATGCTATGTCTAACACTTGCCATTATACACTTGACTATAAGCCTTAGTCAAAGTGGCTTCACTATCACATCTAATAGATATAGGTGATATTGGTTTAGGCTATAATGGAATTCATAAATCAATTTTCTTAACCATTCAGCTTCTTTACCAGCTGCTGCTAACGTCACAAACTCATGTTCCATTGTTGAGTTAGTAATGCAAGTTTGTTTATTCGATGTCCAAGAGATGGCACCTCCTCTAAGTAGGAATGTCCATCCACTTGTGGAAGAATGATCTTCCATATTTGTAATCCAACTTGCATCTAAATAACCTTTAGAAACATAAAGAAATCCAGAATATGATAAACAATAATTCATTGTTGCTTTGTAAGTACTTAAATACTCTATTAATAACTTGCCAATGATGTGAACTAGGGTTACTAGTGAATTTATAAAGTTTTCCACAACATAAACTAGATCAGGCCTAGTGGTAATCATGGCATTCATGAGACTTCCAATTGCTTTCGAGTATTCAAGTTGAGATACCACAATACCTTTATTAGATGGAAGCTTAAGAGTAGGATCTATAGGAGTGCTTACAGGAGAACAATCTTTAAAGTTAAATTTCTTCAAAATATTCTCAATATAATGAGATTGAGAAATTGAAATACCATTGTTCCTATGCTTAATCTTTATACCAATGATCACTTCAGCCTCCCCTATTATCATACCCCGACCGACAGCGGAATCATCTAGGCGGACGAATATGAATCGATTGATCATAGCTCATGGAAGTAAATACATTGAACTATTATTAAATGTCAGTTTCATTAAATAAGTCAAATCAAATATTTCATTACAATACAATAAAGATTCAAACAACATAATAAATTCTTTTATTAGTCTAGGTCCAAGTCTTATATGAGCAAGAAGAAGTCCTCTAAATAGCATCCTGAAACATGTTAAAAAAATACGGTTAACATATAATGTTGGGGAGTTCCCATGGATTTATACATACATATATAAACAATTTTTAAGCGGCAACTCAAGTCATAGGTTATGAAATAATGCAAGAATATAGATAGCATAATGATACAATCAGACCTTGACAAAAGATGGCTACAATAAGATATAACAATTAGCTAAGTATACTTGGTTCCCGTGATAAACAAGAATACATCATCAGGAGCCTGTAATAACCTCGGATTTAGCACCAAATAGGCTTGTCAAGCCTATAGATCTATGATGTGCTAGGCTAGCAATAGTTAATGATTGTTTTTACAAGATGACTATTATATAAGGCTCACAAATATCTCAAATAACCATGACAAGTTTATAAACGAATTGCTCGTGCATTACAAGTATCAAGATGTTTTACAAGTTTATATTTATATGATTAACATGTTTCACCCTAAAATATATGAAGTAAAATAAAAAGGGGGTATGTAAAACTCACATGGAAAACTCACATTGTATAATGATGGTTGTAGAGTATATAAGAAAGCTTGAATGTTCAAGAGTCAAAGGTGATATCTTAAAGGATAAAAAGAAACAATAACTTGAGGTCAGAATTCATTACGAGAATTTAGGACGTTTAGAGAATGCCAAAAAGTAAACGGTAGATTGAAAAAGGATTATTGTACCAATTTTAGATTCTAGACAAAATGTTTATACGTGTTTGAACATGTTTTAAAAATAGAAAACGATTTCATAAAATTATAAAAATTTACAGTTGACTAGTTCAGAGTCTCCCGGACAACTTTTGTTAAGAAACATTTTTATGAAAAGAAGATTTGTAAATAGGTCAAAACAGCAGCACAAGACAAAAGGTGCTGAAATGCGCACTTATCTTGTGAAGACTATTGTTAAGTCGTTCTATTGAGTTTGAAGATGTATAAACTATTGTTAAAAACGTAAATCAATGAACTTAATATTGGAGTTTGAGTTTAATCAAATTTACTTTGTTATGACCAAGTTATGGTTAGTTGAAGTCAAACTATATTTTGCCAAATATATAAGAAAACACTTATATGCACTTTTAAAATTGCTAAAGCATGAAATGGGTTAGAACAATTTATTATGTCGATATATGTATATTAGACTTCATTTGAGTTATAAAAAAATATTTCAAGACTTTGGCATAGCCATCATTTAGAGAAATAATCTTGTGGAATAACCGAATGCGGCTACATAGCCGTCCATATGCAAACGTGATTCTTTGTTTACATTAGCCTGTTCTTAGCTTGATTTAGGAATGTTAGTGATTGTTATAAGGTTAGTAAAAGATAGAATGTTAATGATCAAATGATAATGATTAAAATAAAAATAGATTTGGTAGAAGAAAGAATAAAAGTAAAACATAAGAATAATTGTATGTTAGGATGATTGAAAAAATATAGAAATGGAAAATATATATGCAATATAAGATTATCTTAATATTAGAAAATTCTTGAAACTACTTGTAAAACAAATTCTTGAAATTGATCATAACCAAAGGATGATAAAGGTTTGTGTGTGAGATTTTTAGAGAATGAGCAAAGGAAAAATGAGACCTAAAGTTTGCTTTTATAGTTGATGTTAGGAAAAGATTATGAATGGTGTTAATAGTGAGTTACAAGTCTTTCAAAAGGGAGTTATGACTGAAATTTGAAATAAATATAAACTTAAATAAAATAAATAATAGAATAATTACAATTTAAACTCTAAATATATACACCTAATTTTAATTTAATCATCTTATTATTTTGTTTTATAAAATCTTTATAGACTTTATAAACTCACAAAAACTTTGTAATTTGATTATTTATTTTTATTGAATATTTAAAATCTTATAAATGTTAGTAACTTTTCAAAA
The DNA here is from genome assembly GCA_025506515.1 of Flaveria trinervia. Classification (NCBI taxonomy): domain Eukaryota; kingdom Viridiplantae; phylum Streptophyta; class Magnoliopsida; order Asterales; family Asteraceae; genus Flaveria; species Flaveria trinervia. The sequence goes on from CM046452.1 coordinate 2,398,867, forward strand.
TTTATAAAATTTTATTTTTATAATTATAAGATTAAATTAAATTGATTAAGTGACACATTTATTATATTTAGAACATAAAAATATATAAAATGACTAAATAATGAATTTGATTTACAAGATTGACTCAAACGGGTTCTGGTTCGGGTCTCTAGTTTGAAAATTGGTCGGATGTTACACATATTTCTTTTATAGCAAACTTAGATGACAACAATTCCTTAGTTTTATCAACTTTGGTCAGTATCAAATATTAACATGTCATCTATATATAAGCAAATTATAACTCCTTTACCAGAAGTGTCATGCTTGTTATATACACACTTGTCTGCTTGGTTTAGAACAAAGCCATTAGACAACACTACGTCATCAAACTTTTGATACCATTTTTTTGGTGCTTACGTCACACCATATAAAGATTTTATCAACTTACAAACTTTATTTTCATTACCTAACAAAGCCTTCAGGTTGTTTCAAGTGAATCTCCTCATCCAATTCACCATTTAAAAATGCAATTTTCATGTCCATTTGACGAATCAAAAGATTGTGTATAGATACAAGTGCTAATGACAATCTAATAGTAGAAATCCTAGCAACATAAACATAAGTATCAAAGAAATCTATGCCTTATTGTTGTCTAAAACCTTGGATAACCAATCTAGCTTTAAACTTATCTATGCTACCATCCACCTTCATTTTCTTTTTAAAGATCCATTTAGACCCCAATGGTTTACATCCAGGAGATAAATCACCCAACTTCCAAGTATTATTTTGCATAATGGAATCCATCTTATCTTGGATTTCTTCTTTCCAAATTGCAACATCTCTAGAAGCCATAGCTTCATTATAAGTCTTTGGATCCTCCTCAATTGTAAAACAATATTGATATTGAGATCCAATCTCATTCCTTGATCCTTCAACTAGATAAAGATAAAAAATCATCACCCTTGCTCTTATACTTTTTTTTGTCTTTGCTACTAACCGAGTTATCAATGTATCCCTTTATAGTAGTGATTATTTTTTACATATCAGACTAATTACATAAGAAGAAACACATTTACACAATATACCTACATAGCAATTACATAAACTAGCAAGAACAAAAACATAGACAACAATACCGATTGGCATCAACAATCAATCAAAACTAATCCGAAACTAAAAAAGATAATCAAACCATATACCAATAAGCAAAGGTTGATTTGAAGATTTGAAGCGATGGAGAGAATATCGAATATGCTTTTTGAAGTTGATGATCAAACAAACCTGGATTATATAAATAAAATATAGGATGGGAAATAAACCTTACTAAATGAAATAAATGCGATTAATATAAATAACTTTAACGTTTTGGATTTAACAAAACTTAGGCCTGTGAATTTTTAAATATCAAGGATCCAATCCAAAGTTTTAATAAAACCACAGGTTCAACCATATAGTTTACTTTATATTATTTAATTGCTATACTAAGAGGACCTTAAACTATGTCATGATTGTGTCCATATTAAAAACTTTGATAGAAGCTTATGGAACGAGAACGTTGAAAGGGATTAATAGGAGTGTAGGACCGTTTAAAGGATGGTCAATAGATCATATGGGGAAGCGTGACTTATATTATGATAATATGAACACAAGTAAATCAAGAGACAGAAACTTAAAAACACAACAACAAAGTAATTGTTTTCAAGAATGTTGCATATTGCTTCTCAAGTTCTTTTACAAGTGTTACAAAGCATAAAGAAGATACAAGGACTTGAGATACTTTATACTACATCATACGGCCGCCCATTCTTTGAAGGCCAGCTAGAAACATTAATCTAGACAATAAGATCAATGTAAAGTCAAGAAGCAGATGTGTCTTTTGACTAGTGACTATGACATGTCATAGCTCACATCCTAATATATTACAAAAAGAATAAAAGTACATAAAATAAAAAGTTACAGACTCAAGACCTCAATGTATAGTTACAAAAAACATGGACCTTTCACCAACAAGTTGTTAGTTTTATATAAAAGTAAATCAGAGAAAGTATTTCATCAAAGTTTTTAGAAGAAATCTGTCTTCACTTCATTGGCTCCAAAAAGTTTTGTCTTTAAAGCTTCGGAAGACTTCACTTTTGGCTTCGGAAGATATTTCTTTTGGCTTCGAAAAATTTCATACTTAGAATATTTTCTTTCCAGACTATGAAACTTCTGAAGCAACTTCTACTAAGTACCAAGTGCATGCATGCAGGAAGCACTTGGATTATTTTGGTTGCACCAGCCTTACTATAAGCCTTACTACAGGATTGTTTAGGAGGGTTATGGTCACTTACACAAGCACATAATGAGGAGAGTGATGTTACAACACTTAACAGATCAAATGGGGAACTGGTACACAATGAATGATACTTAGAACACAAGTAAAATATGAGATAGAACCAAGAACAAACAATATAAGTAATGGTTTTAAGAATGTTGTATATTGTTGTCAAGTTCTTTTACAAGTGTTAAACATACAATACTAAGTTAAAAAGACCTAAGATACTTTATACTACATCCGACAGCCGGCCATGCTTTGAAGGCCAGCTGGAACATTTGAACTAGACAACAAATCAATGTAGTCAAAGGCATATTTGCCTTTTGACTAGTGCTATACATGCCATAGCTCACATCCTAATTATACAAAAAGTGTAAAAGAACATAAGTAGAGCATAGACTCAGACCTCAATTTATACATTTAGCAAAAACATGACATTTTCACCAACTTGTGATAGTTGATATCAACAGAGTTGCTGCAAAAATTGGTCCATTTTAGGGTAAAGTACTCAGATAAGTATGTATTCAAAAGTCTTCGAAGATTATTTGTCTGTGTACATCTCGTATTTTTTTTTTTTTGTTTTTTGTTAACTAAAAGTTAACTTCGTTTACTCTTACAAGGTTATCTTGTTAAATTTTGAAACTTTTGTGATTGTTTGTGTTTATTATTTATTGTAATTGGGTTTCATGAAATGTTAGGTATGTATAATATAATAAGGTTAATATTAATAAAAGTAAATATAATAATAAGTAATAATATTGAATAATAGTATTAGTAATAATGAGATTACTAATAATAAAGATTTATAAACTTAACTATATTTAAATTATAAACTTAAATTTAAGCTTGGGGGTTGTTTTTGTCAATTTGGAAACTTAATATAGAACTTTAAGCATGAAATGTTAACTGTTAAACTAAAAGGGGCCAAAGTGTAACATTTCAAACTTTCAACCCAAACCCCCGCCCATTCCCGTAATTCCGGCCGCGACTCCGGCCACATTCCGCCAAAGTCCGGCGAGATTAAAACATCAAAAAAACGGTTGTTTCGTAGCCGAACTTTATCCGAATCGCTTCGCATACGTGCTTCGAACTTGAATGCACTTAAAAATCGAGTTATACATCGGTTACCAAGTCAATTCGATCATATAACCGAAACTCTTTTAACTCATGACCGTTTTGTCATTAAAACACAATAATAATCGAATTAACTGAGTACAATCAATCTTCTGTCTATCTCCAATCGTTTACACCTTTCAATTTCACCTGAATCAAACATAATCAACGAATTTAAGCATCATCCTCATCGCGACCTGCACACTAGTCGAACACTACCCTATTGTGTTCAAAGATCAAAATTGACAGAGGGCTTTGAGTCCAGACCATCACACGAAGCTATCTGCACCTTTGATTTGAATATCATTGAAGATTACTTGAACTATTTGCACTCACGGTCGCGACTTGTTCTTCGGTTGAAACTTCGTCTGTTCATCATCAACACATCTTCGAATCGGGTAATTAAATACATGTACATGCTCGATTTTACATGGGGAACAAAAGCCCCATGATCTTTACCATTAACAACATCGATTTAACGCCTAATTTGATTCAAATTCGAACTAGGGTTCTTATGAAATTGGGGTTTTGTTTATGTGGGTTTTTAATGTTTAAAACCAAGATCTACCGCGGCTGGATGCCTTGGTTCACTGGTTAAACGCTCTCATCACCACCTAGAGGTCCCGGTTCGAACCCGGGCACCCTCAAACATTTTTTAAAGGCTTTTCAGCCCTTAAATAATTATAGAAAATTTTTAATAAATATAAAAAGGTTTTTGTAAACTCTAAATATTTTTCAAAGACATCAAATTATTTTCTATAATTTTTCTAAAGTTAATTAATTAAAAAAAAAAAGAATTTTAACAAAGGATGTTCTTGGATAATTTCTATTAAAATGGACTTTGAATGATAAATTAATAAATTATTATTGGTCCAAATATTACTATTAAGTTATTATCGTTAAAATTTTGATTATTTCATATATTTATTCAAGTTTATATTTAAACTTCACTAGTTATTATCGTTGAATTAATGTTATTTTTTTTATAATAAACACAAATGGTATATATCTTTGTACATTTTTTTAGACGACTACAAAGACCTCAAACTCCACTCGAAATTTTAACTCTCGTTAAATCAATAATTCAATTATTAAACTTAAATCTTGTAATTACATATGTTTAGGTGCCTTGTGACGTTCATCTTGGAACGACGTTTACTATTCTTAAATAATCTCCATTATATACATATTATCACGTGAGTTTTCCTTGCCCCATTTATTTATTTCACACTATTGGGGTGAAACATGATATCTATACATTGTACACTTATAAACGTTTGAGACTTGTAAGCACATGCAATTCATCTTATTATTATGTCATGGTTATTTGTGTATTGTAAGTGTTTATATGAGATACATAGTTTGTTTACAATCATTAACTATTGCTAGCCTGGCGACGTCTTAGATCTTTGGGCCTGACAAGCCTATTTGGTGCTAAAGCCGAGGTATTGCCGGCTCCTGATGACGTATGCTTGTTCATCATGGGAACCAAATACACTTAGCCAATCTTTTATACTTGTAATCAAGTCGAGGTTTGGTTGTGACGATATGTGTTCTATAACCTTACTTGCTTATGACCTATGACATGAATTGCTACTTGTAACTTATCATCTTATGTATAAAAACCTTGGAAACTCACCAACTATTTTTAGTTGACTTTTTTTTTTATCATGTTTCAGGAAATCCCCAAGTTTAAAGTGGACTTTTGAAGCTTGGAAATAAAACTAGGACTTGGACCTAGTTAAATAAATAAATGTTATGCTACGTTTTGTTTTATTTGGGATTATTTCATGTTTTGTGGCTTATGTTTGTAATGATTTTGAAATGTAACTTTGATATTACACTTAAATATAGCGTTATGTGGCTGTGAACAATCTTAACCCTCACATCTCGACGATTCCGCCGTCAAGGTTGGGGTGTGACAGATTGGTATCAGAGCCCATAACTATAGGGATTTAGGTTATTAGTAATGGTGACCTAGACTATAGCTTATGCATGAACCTCATAGGATAATATTTATATTCTTGGAAATATATATATTGTTACATGCTACATAATGCTATACTTTATGTGCAACTTGATGCCTTAGCATAGGTTGCCTTGTAATTGTCTAAATTTGTTACTTGTCTCCCTAAACTTAACTTTGACTCATTGACTCTCCCCGACAAATGAAACTTCTTAATCTTATTCTCGTCAACACGTGGAATCGTATACTTATGCTTAAGAATTGAATCTTTAGACTTATGTCTAATCTATGTAAATCTCATCATGGTTTTGATTTCATAAACCTAAGAACTTTGTGTGACACATGGACACCTGTATTCTGGATTTCCTGGCAAAAGGCCCTCGGGCTAAGGCAAGCATATCGCATAAATCCTACGGGACTAGTTATGCTTACCTGGGGATTTCTGGGATGAGTGATAAACCATGGTCAACATACACGAATTTCTAAGGCGAGTGAGTCAACTTACCTTGACGTGTCAACGTTTCCAAATGGTGAATGCGTTACCAAATGGAACCATTCCATGTGCCTTACAACTTTTTGCCTTATCCTTGTTGAACATTAATCCTTGTTATTCCAATTCTCATATCTAACTCATTTGTATATTCCAGCATGTCTCGTCATCATGGAAAGCGTGGAAGTTCCGATCGTAAGTTAGCCGCCATGATTGCTCGACAAATGGCTGCTGTCATTCCGACCATGGTTGCTGAACTTAATAGCACCTTAATGACCAACGCTAGCAACAATGGAAATGGTCATGGAGAGAATAGCAACAATCAAAACGGGAACAATCAACACGGGAATAATCAAACTTGCACCTTCAAACACTTCAGCTCTTGCAAGCCCACTAGTTTTAGTGGCAAGGAGGAGCCAGGCCTGGCCTTCTTGAGTGGTTCGAAAGCATGGAGAATACCTTTATCAATTGTGAGTGTCCCGATGCACTCAAGGTTCGTTATGCCACTAGTATGTTCCAACAAAGGGCTCTTACCTGGTGGAATAGCGAGAAGAGGAATCGTGGACCCGATGCCATTCTAGCACTTACATGGGAAGAGTTCAAGAACATCGCCATCGCGAAGTTCTGCCCAAGAAGTGAATTGCAAAAGTTGGAAGAAGAGTTTTGGAATTTGAAACAAAATGATGGTGATCATTTGGCCTACTCAACTAGGCATCATGAGTTGAGTATACTGCTGCCCCATATGGTCGACACTGTTCCCCGCAACATCGAGAAGTTCATTAGGGTGTACCACCCCAAATTCAAGATGCTGTGGTGGGTAGCCGACCCACAACCTTGGAAGAAGCCATTACAATCACCGCTCAACTCACCGAGAACCATATAAGAGCGGGCACCATGTCTGTGAAGGGTGCAAAGAAGGTGGAGAAGACGGCTACCGAGGCGGTTAAGGAGACCAAAGCTGAACCGTCTAACAGCCACAACAACAACAAGAAGCGCAAGTTCACACCGGCGCGTAACTATGCCGTGGCTGCACCCAACAACCCCAAAGACAACTGTACCTGCGGCTACACCTGTGGCACAAGTGCCTGGGGCTAGGGCTTATGCTGGTCCTCAACCGATGTGCAGCACGTGTAGGTATCATCATCCAGGGAATCAACCATGCCGCATTTGCACCTTATGCGGTAAATATGGTCATTTGGTGGCGACTTGCCACCGTGCACCTAACAATGCCGCTGTGGTCACAAACCGTGTTTGCTACAACTGTGGGGAACCTGGCCATTTTCGCCCACAATGCCCTCGTCTTGTGGGTAATGTTCCACAAGCCCGAGGACGTGCTTTCAACATCAACGCTAACCAAGCACAAGCAAACAACGATGTGGTGAATGGTACGTTAACTCACCCTTAAATTTTGTGATCGAATTCATTTCATATTTACCTACCTGTATTGTTAAATACCTTAAAAATTGAACAGGTATGTTCCTTATTAACAAAACTTATGCCTATGTCCTATTTGATTCTGGAGCCGATAAAAGTTTTGTTTCATTAGAGTTTGAACCCATACTTGCTAAGCCACATACGAAACTAGAAAGACCTCTTACTGTTGAAGTTGCCGATGGAGAACCAATTACCGTTGACGTTATCGTTCGTGATTGCATCTTAAGTCTTGACACGCATGATTTTCTTATCGATCTTATCCCTATGAAACTTGGAAGTTTTGACGTCATCATTGGTATGGATTGGTTAGCCAAACACCATGCTGAGATCATTTGTTTCGAGAAGTGCATTCGTATACCGTTACCCTCTGGAGATACGTTGAAGGTGTTCGGTGAAAAATCTTCTAAAGGGCTTAAACTCATGTCTTGCACTCAAGCCCGAAAGTGCTTAAACAAGAAGTATATGGCCTTCTTGGCTTATGTGGTCAACACGAAAGTCAAAGGGAAAGAACTTAAGGATGTCCCTATCGTACGAGACTTTCCTGAAGTATTTCCCGATGACCTTAGTGGTTTACCTCCCGTGCGTGAAGTCGAGTTTAAAATTGACTTGATACCGGGAGCAACCCCGTGGCCAAGTCACCGTATCGGCTTGCACCATCGGAAATGCAAGAACTCTCTTGTCAACTGCAAGAGCTGTCCGAGAAGGGCTTCATCCGTCCTAGTTCTTCGCCTTGGGGTGCACCTGTTCTTTTCGTGAAGAAGAAAGATGGATCGTTTCGTATGTGCATCGATTATCGCGAGCTTAACAAACTTACCATCAAGAATCGTTATCCTCTTCCTCGCATCGATGACTTGTTTGATCAACTTCAAGGAGCTGCCATATTCTCGAAAATTGATCTACGTTCTGGATATCATCAATTACGAGTTCATGAGGATGACATCCAAAGACTGCTTTTCGTACTCGTTATGGACACTATGAGTTTATGGTGATGCCTTTTGGTTTAACCAATGCTCCTGCTGTCTTCATGGATCTCATGAACCGAGTATGCAAGCCTTATCTAGACAAGTTTGTGATCGTCTTTATTGATGACATACTTATCTATTCCAAGTCCAACACCGATCATGAGCTGCATTTGAGATTGGTTCTTGAGTTGTTAAAGAAAGAGCAATTGTACGCAAAGTTCTCGAAGTGTGATTTCTGGCTCGAAGAAGTTCAATTTCTAGGACACGTGGTGAATAGCCAAGGGATTCACGTTGATCCTGCAAAGGTGGAAGCTGTGAAGAATTGGTGTATTCCTACAACTCCTACCGAAGTTCGTTCTTTTCTTGGTCTTGCTGGTTATTATCGGCGATTCATCGCCAATTTCTCGAGGATCGCGAAGCCGCTCACTACTTTGACACAAAAGAATAAACCATTCGAGTGGTACCGAGCAAGAAGAAGCTTTTGAAGCGTTAAAGCATAAGTTGTGCAATGCTCCTATATTGACCCTACCCGATGGAAACGACGATTTCACCGTGTATTGTGATGCATCTAAGCAAGGCCTTGGTTGTGTTCTTATGCAACGAGGGAAGGTCATAGCTTACGCATCGAGGCAATTGAAGGTTCACGAGGTGAATTACACAACTCATGATCTCGAGCTTGGTGCTGTTGTATTTGCTTTGAAGATTTGGAGGCACTACCTGTATGGTACGCAATGTATAGTCTACACCGATCACAAAAGCCTTCAACACGTTTTCAATCAAAAAGATCTCAACATGAGACAACGTCGTTGGGTGGAGTTGATTAGTGACTATGATTGTGACATTCGTTACCATCCTGGTAAAGCAAACGTTGTGGCCGATGCACTGAGCCGAAAGATTCACAACAAGATGATCTCATTTCAAGAAATTCGAGATCGACGTCAATGGTTTGACACCTTGGGAGAGTTCGATACTGAAATTCGACTAGATGTCAATGAGACCACCGTACTACTACAAAACCTGAGAATAGATAGTGACATCGAGTCTAGCATCCTGGAGGCTCAACAAATGGTTCAACGAGAAGGGAGAATGAAGGATGAGTTGGAGCATAACTTCTAACCCAATTGGAAACAAAATCCAATGGATTGATGTACTTCGCCAATCGTATTTGGGTTCCAAATCGCGATAACATTCGTACCTTTATTATGAGCGAAGCTCATCAAACTCGTTATTCTATTCATCCTGGTTCCGATAAGATGTACATGGACCTACGTGGTCAATATTGGTGGCCTGGAATGAAGAAAGACATAGCGACGTATGTAGCTAAGTGCCTCACATGTACGAAAGTTAAAGCCGAACATCAACGTCCAAGTGGATTACTTGAGCAACCCGAGATCCCTATGTGGAAATGGGAACACATATCCATGGACTTCATAACAAAGCTACCCCGAACCTCTCGAGGACATGATAGCATATGGGTGATCGTTGACCGATTGACCAAGTCGGCACATTTTATACCCATACGTGACACTTACAAGACATCAAAGTTAGCTCGTATATACGTTGATGAGATTGTAAGTCGTCATGGGGTACCTCTGCACATCATATCCGACCGAGATGCTCGTTTCACTTCACATTTTTGGTCGTCTATGCAAGAACTCTTGGGTACACAATTGGACTAAGCACGGCTTACCATCCTCAAACTGATGGTCAAACCGAGCGAACGATCCAAACCTTGGAGGATTTGCTACGCCTGTGTTTCTTGACTTTGGTGGCGATTGGGATACGCATCTACCGCTCGCGGAATTTTCGTATAACAATAGTTACCACTCGAGTATCAAGATGGCACCGTTTGAAGCACTTTATGGTCGTAAATGTCGTTCACCGATCTGTTGGACCGACATTGGTGAAAACTTCATCACTGGTCCTGAACTTATACAAGAGACGACCGATAAAGTTTCTATTATCCGCAAGAACCTTGAAGTGGCGAGAAGTCGTCAAAAGAGTTATGCTGACAAGCGACGTAAGCCATTGGAATTCCAAGTTGGGGAGTGGTTCTTCTCAAGGTCTCACCGTGGAAAGGTGTGGTTCGCTTTGGAAAGAAGGGCAAACTGGCTCCAAGGTTTGTAGGACCTTTCAAAATCCTGAAAAGGATTGGGAAAGTGGCTTATAAACTAGAGTTACCTTCCGACCTTAGTGGAATTCATCCGGTGTTCCACGTCTCAAATTTGAGAAAGTGTTTGGCTGACGAAAGTCTGCATGTTCCGCTGGAAGACATCCAGATCGACGAGTCATTACATTTTGTCGAGAAACCTGTTGAGATCATGGACCGCATAATGAAAAAGACTAGAACCACAACAACCCCAATCGTCAAGGTTCGTTGGGAAAATAAACGTGGCGCTGAATTTACTTGGGAACGAGAGGAGCACATGAAGAAGAATACCCGTTCTTATTTGTATAGTTTCATTTTTTTTTTTATTTCGGGACGAAATTCTTTCAAGTTGGGGAGACTGTAACATCTCGTATTTTTTTTGTTAACTAAAAGTTAACTTTGTTTACTCTTACAAAGGTTATCTTTGTTAATTTTGAAACTTTTGTGATTGTTTGTGTTTATTATTTATTGTAATTGGGTTTCATGAAATGTTAGGTATGTATAAATAATAAGGTTTATTAATAAAAGTAAATAATAATAGTATAATATTGTAATAGTATTAGTAATAATAGATTACTAATAATAAAGATTTATAAACTTAACTATATTTAAATTATAAACTTAAATTTAGCTTGGGGGTTGTTTTTGTCATTTGGAAACTTAATATAGAACTTTAAGCATGAAATGTTAACTGTTAAACTAAAAGGGCCAATGTAACATTTCAAACTTTCAACCCAAACCCCCGCCCATTCCCGTAATTCCGGCCGCGACTCCGGCCACATTCCGGCCAAAGTCCGGCGAGATTAAAACATCAAAAAAACGGTTGTTTCGTAGCCGAACTTTATCCAAATCGCTTCGCATACGTGCTTCGAACTTGAATGCACTTAAAAATCGAGTTATACATCGGTTACCAAGTCATTCGATCATATAACCGAAACTCTTTTAACTCATGACCGTTTTGTCATTAAAACACAATAATAATCGAATTAACTGGTACAATCAATCTTCTGTCTATCTCCAATCGTTTACACCTTTCAATTTCACCTGAATCAAACATAATCAACGAATTTAAGCATCATCCTCATCGCGACCTGCACACTAGTCGAACACTACCCTATTGTGTTCAAAGATCAAAATTGACAGAGGGCTTTGAGTCCAGACCATCACACGAAGCTATCTGCACCTTTGATTTGAATATCATTGAAGATTACTTGAACTATTTGCACTCACGGTCGCGACTTGTTCTTCGTTGAAACTTCGTCTGTTCATCATCAACTCACATCTTCGAATCGGGTAATTAAATACATGTACATGCTCGATTTTACATGGGGAACAAAAGCCCCATGATCTTTACCATTATCAACATCGATTTAACGCCTAATTTGATTCAAATTCGAACTAGGGTTCTTATGAAATTGGGGGTTTTGTTTATGTGGTTTTTAATGTTAAAAACCAAGATCTACCGCGGCTGGATGCCTTGGTTCACTGGTTAAACGCTCTCATCATCACCTAGAGGTCCCGGGTTCGAACCCGGGCACCCTCAAACATTTTTTAAAGGCTTTTCAGCCCTTAAATAAATTATAGAAAATTTTTAATAAATATAAAAAAGGTTTTTGTAAACTCTAAATATTTTTCAAAGACATCAAATTATTTTCTATAATTTTTCTAAAGTTAATTAATAAAAAAAAAAGAATTTTAACAAAGGATGTTCTTGGATAATTTCTATTAAAATGGACTTTGAATGATAAATTAATAAATTATTATTGGTCCAAATATTACTATTAAGTTATTATCGTTAAAATTTTGATTATTTCATATATTTATTCAAGTTTATATTTAAACTTCACTAGTTTATCGTTGAATTAATGTTATTTTTTTTATAATAATTACACAAATGGTATATATCTTTGTACATTTTTTTAGACGACTACAAAGACCCTCAAACTCCACTCGAAATTTTAACTCTCGTTAAATCAATAATTCAATTATTAACTTAAATCTTGTAATTACATATGTTTAGGTGCCTTGTGACGTTCATCTTGGAACGACGTTTACTATTCTTAAATAATCTCCATTATATACATATTATCACGTGAGTTTTCCTTGCCCCATTTTTTTTATTTCACACTACTTTGGGGTGAAACATGATTATCTATACATTGTACACTTATAACGTTTGAGACTTGTAAGCACATGCAATTCATCTTATTATTATGTCATGGTTATTTGTGTATTGTAAGTGTTTATATGAGATACATAGTTTGTTTACAATCATTAACTATTGCTAGCCTGGCGACGTCTTAGATCTTTGGGCCTGACAAGCCTATTTGGTGCTAAAGCCGAGTATTGCCGGCTCCTGATGACGTATGCTTGTTCATCATGGGAACCAAATACACTTAGCCAATCTTTTATACTTGTAATCAAGTCGAGGTTTGGTTGTGACGATATGTGTTCTATAACCTTACTTGCTTATGACCTATGACATGAATTGCTACTTGTAACTTTATCATCTTATGTATAAAAACCTTGGAAACTCACCAACTATTTTTAGTTGACTTTTATTTTTATCATGTTTCAGGAAATCCCCAAGTTTAAAGTGGACTTTTGAAGCTTGGAAATAAAACTAGGACTTGGACCTAGTTAAATAAATAAATGTTATGCTACGTTTTGTTTTATTGGGATTATTTCATGTTTTGTGGCTTATGTTTGTAATGACTTTTGAAACTTGTAACTTGATATTTACACTTAAATATAGCGTTATGTGGCTGTGAACAATCTTAACCCTCACATCTCGACGATTCCGCCGTCAAGGTTGGGGTGTGACAGTCTTCACTTCTTGGCTTTGGAAGACTTTGTCTCTAAAGCTTCAGAAGACTTCACTTTAAGCTTTGGAAGATATTGGTCTTGGCTTCGGAAGATATTGGTCTTGGCTTCAGGAGATTTTACACTTAGAGTATTTTCTAGTGCATGATGTAAAACTTACGAAGCATCTCTACTTCTGTACTTTAGTGCATGAATGCATGAAGATTTTGGATTTTTATGCTGCATCGGCCTTACATAAAATCTTACACTTACAAACTCCCCCTAGGCTGATGCTACCAAAACAGAGAAGTGTTCTTCATATATTGATAGTCCTCATCATGATCAAAACCATTCTCTTCTTCATCAATTGGTCAGGATCACTCATACTTTAAAATACCTTCTCATGTCAAAGAGATCATGTCTTGCAAGAAGTAGACATCTTGACCACCTTGATCTCTAGTGACATACCTGTTGTTTGGATTAGTAGCAAAAGTCCAAGACAAGATGGGTCTTCCTAAAGCAAGAGGCTTTAGTTGAGTTGGAGTAGGTTAAGCAGCCTCTTCTTGCACATCCTTAGTGTTTTACTCATCCTAAGGTCTGGAAGTGGATGCCTTTGGTTTCTTCTTTAATACATGTTTAGAGGCCATCCTTTTCTTCCTTTTTGAATCTTTAACTGAGAAGATTGGCCTTCAGAACCAGGTTATTCTGTCTTATCTTTATCAGTTGGGTCCTCCTCCCACATAGTTTTAGAAGGAGGGGGAGTTGGACATTGTTATGGATCAGAAGATGAAGCTTGTTGTGGTCCAGCATGAGGTCCAGGTTATGTTGTCTCAAATGGTTTAACCTTAACCTTAGCTTCAGGAGGAGCTTGACTTGGTGGGTAGTGTAAGTCAACAAGCTATCCTCTCTTAATCTTCTGCTTGATCACTTTAATATGCTCATCCATAGTCGATAGAGCCATTGGACCAATCCTCCTTCTGAAAAATCCATATAGCTTCAAGAAGCTCATCATCCTTGCCTATCAACAGACTTCTTTTGACTCTTTTGGATGATGGCTCTTGACTTAGCTATTTCTTCCCTCATCTTCCTCTTAGCAACTTTTTTTTTATTTTAAGGACTTGTAGCTCAAGCTGCTTGAGGTATTCAAATTCAATGTTTGTTAGATTCCTTGTCTACATGAGGTTTTCCAGCTGCCACGGCCTCTTTCTCAAAACTTTATTGAACTGGGAAGAGGGTAGGAGCATTATTGTAAAGTCTTTTCTATCTTTTACCTTCCTTAATCTTGAGCAGCAACTCTACATCCTCTGTTTCCTTCCTTTCCTTAAACATTTCCATGACTACTAGCTTTTTCAATTGCTCTAATGAGAGAGAGGTAATCTTATCAATATCACAGTTCATGGTCCTAAGTAGTTAATCCTGACTGCCCTCAACTTTTTATCATTCTGAGTGTTTGGTCTGGGAGCAGCCATGATAGCAGTTTCCATGAAGCCTGAGGACCTAATAGAACTTTTTCCCCTTAGCTTCCTCTTTTTTTCTTTCTCTCCTACTCCCCAATCTCCTCAGGAGTCAATATCATTTTCCCTTTATCACCCACAGACCTTTGTGACTTAGGTTGGAGAGAGCTTTGGCATTTATTGTCTAATGTAGCAGTTAGACTCTAGCAAGAGAGAGGTTGTGAGACACCTTCACCAGTTGGTGCCTCATTGAGGGAATAGGATGCTAGAGTAGTAGGCTCTGTGACAGTGCTCACAGGTTTTATTATTAGGCCGTCAATCAAGTTTTCCCCTTTTAAGCTAATCTTAGGGTCCATCTCAACATCTAGTTGACTAATGACAGTGCCTGCTCATATTTGTCTTCTTGTTTTGAATACTTTAGCAATCCTATCTTGAATCCCTTCAACCATTCTATCAGTTTGCCTATGCTAAGTTGGGTTGGCAAGTGGCATGCTGACAAGATCAAGACCTTCAAAGTAGTTCAAGGTCTGAAAGTTAAAGACCTCTTGTTGTCCTTGAAGTCTATAAAGTATCAGGGCCCTTTTATCAACATCATACCTCCATCCAAGTATGTAATTTGAAGCTCCTTGAGGTGGGAATGACATTACCCTTGGAATACCCTCCTCAAACAAACTTTGAATGAGAGAGTCCACATCAATGTGAACTTGAGGAGGTTACTGAGTATGGAAAATTTCAAGTGAGGATGGTGAATCCTTTATGTCCATACCCTGTGAAGAACTCTCAACATTTGTGATTGCTAAGACTTTCTCTTTTTTTTTTGGTAGCATCACCCTCTTGCATAGGTGAGCTAGGAGTTAGATATATCACATCTAAAGGTTCTTGTGTTCCTAGTTGAGCTCTTCTTAAAGGTCTCCCAACTAGTTTCTTCTTGAGATAAAAAAATCTTAAGTTGTTGATTATGGACCCTGTTTTGTAAGATAGACACCTAAGATTCCAAGTGACTAACCTTAAAGACTAAGTAAGTGCATGTTTTTGATAGTTTTTGCACTTTTAGTCTCATGTTCCTCTCATATTTATCAGAAGAATCATGGGTCTATGAGAGAATAGGACCAAAGTCTTCTTCCTCATCACCAGCATGATGTTCTTGGATGTTGGATTTCCTCTGCTCAATGACAACTTCTACTAAAGTGTCAATAGGTTGAGTTACCATGGTTGAAGTCTTAACAATGTAATCACTTGTAAAAGTGAGAGCCTCTTTCATATGAACCTCCTGAACATGTTCAGGGAGATCCACCTCAGTAGTAGGTGAATGATATGGGCTAGACAAGCGAGAAGCAAGAGTACTCATCTCTCTTTTAGTAGGGGAAGAGAAGAGAGACTTATGATACTCATTGAATCCCAAGTCTTCATCATTATAGAATTCAAGGTTAGGAATTGATTGGTTAAGATCAGAGGCTGGGGATGGTAACTTTTCCCTGAAGATTTATCATTAGAGTTTTGAGACTTTGAGTGAAGGCTTAAAGTTGTTGGGCTTGTGAGCTCATCAGGCTAAGCATGATGAACCTCATCACTGATCATTGGTGAGATAGGAGTGGTTTGCTCCTCAGAAGAAGTGGGAGCTCCAGTATCAACTTCTTCATGTATGGTTGGTGATATGGGGACCTGCACAAGCTGAGTAACCTGTGCAGGGGTTCATTTGGTTTTTCTCTGGTAGGTGTGGATGATTTGTGGTTGTTTTGGTGGTTATGAGGTAGAAGGTGTGGGTTCAACACTAGCTTGTGTTGCTAGGTTGTCACCTTAAGCAATGAGCTCTAACATTTTTGGAAAAAGGGTTGTTTCTACCCTAGATAAGCCAACAGTTTGTTTCTTTATTGTTTTAAAGATGCCGGGCTTTATCAATCCCAATTTAAGAATATTATTTGTTCCCCTCAACTGTGAGCCTAGTTCACAGTTGAGAATGTGTTAAACATATCTAGAGAACATATAGTATTCTAAGGAGTCTAAGTTAGTAAGTAAATTGGTATACACAAATTATGAGTACCTAAACTTGACCCCTTGAACCATTTCATGAACTATGAATGAGAGATCTTCAGTAATCTGGTCCCATCCTTCATGTTTGTTTGATAAGTTGTAGATGACAACATGGAGTAGGTACTTCCATTAAGAGGAGACCTTCCCTTTCCTAAAGGTAGTTATAGAGAAATCTCCCTCATACCTTATTTGCTCAAAGAATTGGTTTACAACAGCTTTAAGAAAGGACAATTCACCTTCTGGGTCACCCAATTGAAGATAAGTGTTTATGATGGCTGGAGTGATAAAGATTGTCTTCCCCTGCACTATGACAGACATTGCCTTCTTCCCATCCATGATGACCTATTGGCAGGTCCTCCAAAATTTTAAAAGTTGATCCTAATATAATGGAGGATCAATGGTGAGGGAGGAGAAGTAGTTAGACAAAGAAAGGAAACAACCAACCTCTGAGAAACTTGGATCTTTCTCAGAGTCTAATAAGGCAACCTGGTTGTGTTGCCTGTTGAGTTTAATGGAAAAATCTAGGTTGTTTTTGCGGTTAAGATTGGCCATTTGTGAAAGCTTAAGAGTGAAGGAAGATAAGAACAAGGTCTATTATGGGTGAATTTAGGTTTAGAAAGATTTTAGATGAAGACAAAAGTGAAAGAGGGGAAACGTGGGTATATATATATATGAAATGGATTTGAGACAAAGTTAAAGAAAGATGATAAACTTTGAAATCCAGATGTCAGTCCCACCTCTGAAAAGTGCGCAAAAAGGTATTTTCTTGAAAGTTGAAAATCTTTCGAAGGTATTTTGTCTTCGAAAGTTTTGATAAAAAGCTTCCAAAGGTAAAATGACTTCGGAAGATATGTTAAAGAGTTTTGAAAATTTTGCTTCGAAAGATATCTCAAACTTCCTAGACTTAATTTGCTTTCTAAAGAAAAAACATATAAGTACTCATGAATAAATTTAAGCTTCGGAAGGACATTGAAAATTTTCTTTCAAATACAAATTTTCATAAGTAGTTATTTTTCCTGAAGACATAATTTTCTTCCAAAGGTAAATAGATATCTTCCGAAAGAGAGAATAATCAAAACTTTCAAAAATATAAGTAATAAATTTTAAAAGATTTTTCTTTCCAAAGTAAACATGGGCTTATGAAGGTGATAAATAGACAACTTGGGACACATAAATTTTAGAAATAATATGAATTAAGTTTAAGAAAAGTCTACTCAAAGTTAATCATCCCAATAGTTTATATAAGATATTTAAATCTATGTTCATCAAAAGCTTTGGTAAGAGATCAGCATATTATTCATTTGTGTTAACTTTGACTAGTTTGATTAATCACTTTTCAAAATATCTCTAATCAAATGATACCTGATGTTGATTTGTTTTGTCCTTAAGTGTTGCATAAGATTCTCTATAATAGAGATAACACTATTGTTGTTTATGTGGATGGGAGTCTTTTTGAAGTTGAATCCATAGTCCAGCATCTGATTCTAAATCCAAAGCACTTGAGCACAATAGCTAGCAGCAACAATGTATTCAACTTCAGTAGTTAATGCAAACACATATGATTGTTTCTTGCATTACCATGAGACAATCCTTTCACCAAGGAATTGGCATCCCCCTAATGTAGACTTTGCAATCATATTACATCCATCATAGTCATTATTTGTATATGCATACAGGTTGAAGTCATAATTCTTTGGATACCAAAGGCCTAATGTAGCAGCACCTTTTAGATATCTTAGAATTCTTTTAACAGTGACTAGGTGTGACATCTTGGGTTGGCTTGATATCTTGCACAAATACATATGGCAAACATGATCTCAGGCTTACTAGCTATAAGATACATAAGAGACCCAATCATAGCCCTGTAAAGGTGTTCATCCACATACTCCCCCTCAAGATCTAGTCTAAGGGAGTGGTTTCCTGGTATGGGTGTCTTTGCAACCTTACAATCAGTCATGTTTAATCTTGTAAGTATGTCTTGTACATACTTTGACTGACTTATGAAGATATCACTGTTAACTTGCTTCACTTGAATTCCTACAAAGAAATTGAGTTCCCCCATGGCACTCTTTTCAAATCTATTCTTTATTAGCCTCTCAAAATCCTTGCAGAGCTATGGATTAGTTGAACCGGAGATAATGTCATCTACATATACTTGAACTAGCATTAAGTCATTCCATGTCCCCTTGATGAAGAGAGTTCCATCTATAGTACCTTTTTGTAGCCATGCTGACACAGATACTAAGATAAAGTCTCATACCACTTCCTTAGAGCTTGGTGCAGCCCATAAAGAGATTTATCAAGCTTGCATACATAATCAGGATGATCAGGAACTGTAAAGCCAGGTGGTGATTGACAGACACCTCTTCATCAATCACCCCATTTAGAAAATCACACTTGACATCAAGTTGGTAGACTTTGAAACCCTTGAATGCAGCAAAATCTAGGAATATCCTGACAGCTTCAAGTCTTGCCATAAGAGCAAAGATATTTGTGTAATCAATTCATTCTTCTTGTGTGTATCCTTGAACAACTAGTATGGTCTTGTTTTTTATGACAAGTCCTCTATCATCCTTCTTGTTTCTAAACACCTATTTGGTTCCTATGGTAGTCTTCCCTGGAAAAGGACATAGATTTCAAACCTTTTGTCTTTTGAATTGAACCAGTTCTTCTTACATAGCTTCAACCCAAATTTCATCCTTTAAAGTCTCATCAACTTTTTTTGGCTCTATATAGGATATAAAACAATAATGGAGACAAACATTTGCATCATGGGTTTGTCCTCTTGTCCATACCCTTGTATCAACATTTCCAATGATGTTTCTGGTGGAAAAAGACTTGTGGATCCTAAGTTGAGGGATCACAGCAAGTTGCTTGGATAGATCTAAATTAGAGAAATTTTGATCAGGTAATGAAGTTTCACCCATCACATGAGCACACTTTTCAAGAGAGACTTGATCCAATGAGTGTGTGACATCATTAATGTTGTCTTTCATGGAGTGGTTGTCATCATCAAAAAACTATTGGTCATTGTTACCACCACCATTTCCTTTCACATTTGAAGATCATTCATTTGAGTATTATGCCTCTGAGCTAGAATTTGATGACACCTCAGATGTATGAGCTGGATTTGACATGACTGTAGATAAGAACTTCATCTGCAAGGTTAGTTACCATTGGAGTTGAAGTAGTATGGTCTGAAAGTCTTCTCAGCTCAAATTTTGGATCAGAACCTCCTGTTGGTAAGATATCTATTGATCCTGAAACATTCTCACAATATTTGTTAAAACCGTTGGTAACTAAATCTAAATCAAATAACCAATTAGGATCAGAACCTTTCACACTAGGAGTGTGCTCATTGAAAGTCACATTGATTGACTTCTTAACTACTCTAGTTCTAAGATTGTATACTTTATAAGCCTTAACTTGAGAAGAGTATCCAATAAAGTGTCCATCATTTGATTTCTCATCAAATTTGGCTACTTGATCTTTGATATTCAAGATAATGCAAGGACATCCAAATGACTTGAGAAAACCAATAAAAGGTTTCCCCTTGTGCCAAAGTTCATAAGGATTCTTACCATGAGTCTTAACTACTAAAACTTTGTTTTTCACATAGCAATCAATGTTTACTACCACTACCACACATGGCATAATGCATTTTCTTCTTTTCGAGAGTCTTCTTTGAAAACAAAGATGAACTTGATCATTTTCCTTCTCAATCTTCATCATTATAGCTGATGTAGCAATTCTTTTATGGTGAGAACCGCCTTGGAGCTAGATAGTTCAGGTTTTGTAGTAGTGTTACATAACTGATCAGCCTTCTTTATGATGCTAAGATAATTTAGAGAAGAACTAGAACTCTTGTTCCTAGAGTTCAATTATGAGTCTTCAGCCTTAACCACCTCAAAACCTGCAGAGATAAACATTTTTTTTGCATAGAGCTAAAAGTGGTCCTGATCTTTGAGCCTTCTTGAACTTCCTTTTGGCTTTTCCTGATCAAGTTCTTCCTTGGTGCCTTGCACTCTCTAGCAAAGTGTCCTATTTGGTTACAGTTGTAACATTTCACTTTGCTCTTGTCCAGACCAAACTTTCCACTAGCTACACTGCTAGGAAACTTCCACCATGTCCTCTTGTAGAACTTCTTGGTTCTATGAGTGAGAACAACCATTTGCTAAACTATCTCCATGTACTTCAAATCATCCGGATGGATACAGTCTAAATCTTCAAAGGTGAAGAGAAAGTTGCATGAACTTTCATCAACAAACACAAAGGCTTGTGAAGAGCTTGTCTCTTGAAATGGACTTTCTTGAGTGTAACTCTCATTTTGTGTCTCTAGAAAGGTGATGAAATGACCCTTTTGTGAGTTATCAGAGTAACAGATACGATGGTGTTACGGTTCTTTGCAGTCCCTTTCAACCACATGAAGGGTTGAACTCAACTGATTGTTGGAATTACCAGATGAATTTTGCATATTTATCTCCATCTAGTATCCACTAAGAATATCATACAATTATGTAAGAGTGAGAGTCTTAAGATTCTTAGTTCTTTTGATAAAAACACAGTGATGTGTCCATTGTTTAGAAAGAGAGGACATGAACTTTCTTACAATATCTCTATTTTCAAGAGTTACTCCAACATCCCTTAGAGTATCCATAGTCTCAATATACCTAAAGTATTGTTGAGTCATGGTTTCACCTGTCTTCAATGAAGTTCTCAAACTAGTACTTCAAGAGGTCCTTCTTGTTCTGTTTTGCTTCAGTGGACCCCTCATACATGAGCTTTAATGCATCCAATAGTTGCTTAGTAGTCTTGCACTTCTTAAAGCCTTTGTATATGGAGTTAGGAAGAGTAGTTTGGAGAGTTGTCATGGCTTTCTATTCTATGTCAATTTTTTTCTTGTCTACTTCAGAATAATCAGCTACCCCCTTTGGTATCATACCAACTCCAGCAGCAGCTAAAGAGGTGCTTGGTATGTAAGGTCCAAAGACAACAGACTCACACATCATGGAGTCTTAAGACTTGATAAAGCCTTCCATTCTTTGGCACCAAGTATCAAAGTCTTCAGGAGTGATTAGTGGGGACTTTTTCAAGGTTCTGATTTCCATATAAGCCTTTGTAAGAGCTGCCATTTGAAATGTTGAGTATTTTGTGAGATTGAGGGACCTAAGATGGTGAGAACTTACAATCAAGAGTCTGGAATACTCTGATACCAATTACAGGACTGTTTAAGGGATAGTCAATAAATCAGTCTCATAATGAGGAGAGTGTTAGAATACTTAACGGATCAAATAGGGAATCGAAGGCTTATATTATTATTTAGTGAACACAAGTAAATCAAGATATAGAAACTTAAGAACATAACAACAAAGTAATGGTTTTCAAGAATGTTGTATATTGCTTCTCAAGTTCTTTTACAAGTGTTACAAAGCATAAAGAAGATACAAGGACTTGAGATACTTTATACTACATCCTATAGCCGGTCATGCTTTAGAAACACTAATCTAGACAACAAGATCAATGTAAAGTCAAAATAGATGTGCCTTTTGACTAGTAACTATGACATGTCATAGCTCACATCCTAATATATTACAAAAATAATAAAAGTACATAAAGTAAAAGTTACAGACTCAAGACCTCAATGTACAGTTACAAAAAGCATGGACATTTCACCAACTTGTATAAGTTAGTAAGTATTCAGAGTTGCAGCAGAAACTTGGTCAGCTTTATATAAAAGTATATCAGAGAAAGCATGTTTTTCAAAGTTTTCAGAAGAAATCTAACTTCACTTCATTGGCTTTGAAAAATTTTGTCTTTAAAGCTTCGAAAGACTTTCCTTTTGGCTTTGGAATATTTGGCATTGGCTTAGGAAGATTTACTACTTAGAATATTTTCTTGTGCAGAGTTTGAAACTTCCAAAGCAACTTTTACCAAGTACCAAGTGCATACATGCAAGAAGTACTTGGGTTGTTTTTTGGTACATCAACCTTTCTATAAGTCTTACAAAAGTAATTTTTATTCATATGACTATAATTTATTAATAGATATTTTTTTCATATAAGAGAGGTATGATATGTTTTATTATTATATTTCTACCGCTACCACTAACACTACCATTGTTACTACTAATGGTTTTACTCCTACTCTTGCTTCTGCTCCTACTGTTGCTATGATTACAACTACGACTATTACTGCTAATTACGCTATGACTTGACACAGAATGATTTTTTCAACTCTCATGTGTCACTTAGAATTCCTCTAAGTTCAGTCTTTGTGACTCAAATATTAATAACCATTCAAATTACAAGGTGCAAATGTTTACGAGCTTGGTTACAAAAATTTATTTGTATTACTTAAAAGAGAGAGATTAACAAGTACATGTGCGAGACTTGTGTGTGAATTTAGGTGCTTACAAATGAGAGTGACCAATCCTATTTATATAACTGGTTGTTTTCCATGTTTTTTAATTTGTTTCTATACACTTCATGTATTGTTGAATTTTAGAGTCTTCCTATAAAATATCTAGCAATTTTTCTTTTTGAACGGCCAACGAATAATTTTTAAGTCCGGTCACCCGGGTAAACCAAATGGCGAAAGGCCACCCACGCCCGCGAACACAGACAGCGCTGGTGACCCGGCTCGCCCACCATTCCAAGGGAAATCCACCACCAAAAGGCCCACTGTGGTAAAACCCTTGGCTCACTAGGAACATATTGCACCTAGTGAGACTCCAACCCATGACCTTCACTT
Organism: Flaveria trinervia; assembly: GCA_025506515.1. Classification (NCBI taxonomy): domain Eukaryota; kingdom Viridiplantae; phylum Streptophyta; class Magnoliopsida; order Asterales; family Asteraceae; genus Flaveria; species Flaveria trinervia. The sequence goes on from CM046452.1 coordinate 2,422,311, forward strand.
TAAAAAGTCATAGGATGCCTCCTCCTAAACCAGTTGATCTAGAACTCATTTGCAAAATATCTAGCAATCTACGCCATTTTAAAGGCATTCCAGAGCTGATCAAGATATTTCTTTTTTGCCCCTTTTTATCTAGAATGTTTTAGGTTGTTCTGGAGTATTCCAGACAGCCTTTAATGCCTCTATCCGTTCCCAAAAAACTTCCGAAATCCAAGATATACAACTTGATTTTAAACGGTTCATGATATTAGCACACTAGTTCTCTTTGCAATGCCAAAGCCGTAAGTCAGGTGATCTAGGGTTCAGACACGTGTTTTTTTTCTCAAAATTTTAATACATCTTCCGTTTTGTATATTTAAAAAAATTGACAAATGTTTTATTCTTTTATTTTAACTGGAGTTGCAACAATTTTCAATAATCTAAGTATTTAAAATTTCATATTCACAAAAATCCATTTTTAAAATTATTTTTATTCATTTGTAGATAATTATAAATTGTTTGAAAATCTATAAACCAGAGAAAGAAACACGTGTTATAAACCTTTCTTATATCTAACTACAAATCACCAAAATGTAGATAGCTTTATAACATACAAATTATTATGGTATATATTAATTAACAAACCTAATGAACAGTATATTATTTTTATTTATGCATTTGGTATTGCATGTTTGTTATTACAGGTGTATACGACAACAGAAAACCTCGGTTGCCGATCGACATTCTGGTGGATAGGGTTATGATCAAATCACCTTGGCATAAAAAAAGTAAGCTAGGCGTCGTTTATCCGAGCATCATATCGTGCGGATGAAAAATCATAGTTATTTTTAGTATGTAGGCATGATAATTGATATGGGGGTGAGTTTGGGTTCAATTTGCTTGGTGATTTTCAAGCCTAACCCAAATTTGATCATTGCGATTATAATATTAGTAAAACAAATGATCAATCAAGTGCAATTGTGCATTACAAAGACACTCAGACAAGGCCCACGACTTGAATGAGAAATTGCTAGTAAGCCCAATTGTGGGAGGCCCAAAATGGTCACACAAACAAGCCCATTCAGAAACTTTTAGCCTGCTCGACACAAAGATTGCATATTTCTCATGACACTAGCTAGTTATTTGTTTTGGTTTTGTACATGTTTAGTAGAGTACTGATGATCAAGAAGATCATGTTTGTCGTTGAAGCCAATGTGTACAAAACCAATACTCTAGTACTAGTACCCTACCGTTTACAAATACGAATGAAAAATTAATATAAATGTAATTTATTTAATATACTAGGTTTAAACTAGTGTCTTCAATGATAACTCTAAGAAACCTTCCTGATTTTTCAACCCATTGAACGTCTTGACATTCGTTCTTGACTGCAATATGTGAACAAACAAATTGTTAGACGATTGTGGCTAATGATTCGTGTTCAACGCAGTTCCCTTTGAAACATATATCTACGCTCTTAAGAGAATTCATCTGCTTCACAGGGTACGATAGCCAGAGTAATGTGTATTAGTGGATATGTCCAGTGTTGTAAAAATCAGGATTAATCGACGATTAATCAGTAATCGTCACTTCAACCAATAATTTTGACATGGTCGGCTAATTAGTCGCTAGTCGGTCAACGATAGTCAAAATTAGACCTAGGTGGTCCTAATCAACTAAAAATCAATGATTCTGGCGAGATGTAAAATTTCCACCCAAATCTATAGTATGTAACAAAAGAGTTCCTAAGATGCCATATAACGTTCTCATGTTACTTCTTGAAAAAGTTTCCCGCCTAAATTAATATATTATTTTAATCAAGTTCTTATTTTAAGAAACTAAGTTAATAGTAATAATTCATTTTGTTTTGAATTTATTTTTTTATATTATCAACTTAATTGTGTAATCATATTGTTTTGAATTATACGTATTTTTATAACTAAATAAGGTTCAATTTAAAAAATATAAAAATACAAAAAATATTTACTGATAAATTAATATATTTTTAGTTTAGTGTGATTTTAAGACAATTGGGTTATATTATTCAAAAAATATTGGAATATTGTAACTTATAAATGTAACTTTTAGTTTTTCATTCTTATAGTAATACGTAACTTAATGATACGATATATTTATGCCTTTATGAATTATATAGTTTTTATATTTTCAACCCGTGTATTACACGGGTTTACTAAAACTTGTATGTATACATATACATACTAGACATTTTTGCAAAAATTACATATAAAAATATATGTATTTATATATAAAACTGATATTTATATATAAATTATAATCCGATTAATCGTTAGTCGATACCTCGCCGTTCGACTAGTGTTTAGCGATTTATACACGAGAATATCTACCCAGCCAAGGTTATACCAGGTAATAATATTGTTTTTTGTATATGGTAAAATAGAAGAAGATGAAGAGGGTGGTAATACTCATCTTGAGTGGGTTACTTGACTAGTGGACTCTCATCATATATGTGAGTACTGATATTTTTTTAAATGAATCAAAAGGTTGATTTTATAGTCACACCAAAACGTCATACTTGATTTTAGTTTTAAAAACACAATTATGTAAACATGATATCTATTTGATTTACGACATGAATTTGTGTCAATTTAAATAAAGTTAGTATGAGTAGTCAAAATCAAAACTCAATATTAGTTCATGAATTGGAGGTATGAGTAAAAACAAAATAAAAATTCACGATTTAAAAACAAAACCTTTAATTAATTACATGTTTTCTTAGAATATATGGTTAAGAGCATTTAGAAGTATATTCTCTATTCTTTAAATTTATATGAGATATTTTCTATATTATATAGTATGGTTATAAGTGATTGTGAATGAATGATATAGGAAATTTATTATTCAATCTATATTTTTTATAAAACTATTTAAAACCCTATAATATTTTTAATATATTTTTAGTGGTTATGAGTGGATGAGAGAAAGAAAAAGTAATGATAAAATTGAAAATCATATAGAAAATATAGTAATTTTTAGTGTAATTATATGGATAAAAATAAATATTAAGTTGGGAATGCTTTTAAGTGTGATGTAATCGGTACTAACTTGAATCACCCAAATTCAGTCCAACTATCAAACTTAAAGTAACGGTATCTCATTAATTTAACCTTATTTTCAGATATGGTTTGTTTTGTTATAATGCTCTCATATGATAGAATAAAAACCCACAAATCATTAATTATATACCTTACATATAATACAATTATCTCCGTCCAAAATTAATGAAAACATATTTTTATCGTTTCTAACATCTTTAATTGTTTAAAGTATGAATCATCCAAAGTAGCTTCAGTCTAATCTAAACAAGTTATTCAAAACTTCGATCATTCTAGATAACTAGTTATTCATCTTATGTCAGTTTGCAAATAACTTGTGACGAATGTTGGAACCTGTTTGAGCATTCCCCCAATCTTTGCATTTTCTTTCAAGGATTTAATTCAAATACATGATCTATCAAATGGAAAAAACATGATAGTGTGAAGATTTTTCAATGGTTTTGAGACCAGATCGGACCGGCCGGTCCGACAGGGGATCGGTCAGGTGGCCAGTCCGGTATGCTATAGTTCGGTTTTGTCTGGTGGTCGGACAGGGGAACCGAACCGCTTCAAACCGGATTTTGATTTTATTTTTTATTTTAATGGGAAAAACGGGATGTTAAACCATAAATTAGTATGATATAGTTAAATTTTATATATAACTATAAAATACATAAATAAATCATATATAAATTACTTATATTTAATTACATGTACAAATATAGTTAATCCGATCCGACCACCAAGCCAGTAAAACATCTAGTTCGACGTTCGATTCGGTTCTGAAAACATTAATTTTTTATCCTTGCTAGTTATTGAAATGCTCCGTTTTCGTTGTTCAAAAAAAATATCAGTTAATAAATTTATTTTAACATTAACGTAAAAAGATATAAATCCAAATATAAGATATGTATAATGTAAAGTATAAAGTATCATGTTTTAAGGTGATAATATTTTTTAGGACAGATTTATAAACAGGAGTAACCTCATTTTATGTAATCTCTATCTGAGTGGATTTGTAAAATTTAAAACAAAACTTTATAGATAAAAACATTTAAAATATGAAGAAAATGTAAAAAGTAATATTATGATAACCAACTTTCATTTCTTTCTAGGTTAAAATGAACAAGTTTTGATGTTTGTTAAGTTTGGCGAGTAGGTGTTGCCAAAAATAATTGTTACCGTATCTAAGTAAAAATTATTAGTCACTTGCATCTAAGTTATAGGGCACATAAAAATGAAAGCTTATAACTGAATATTTTGTTTTAGTATCTATCATAAATGAAACCCTAAAGTTGGTCAGTTTTGTGTTTTTTCTTCTTATGGTAAACAAAAGAACTGAACTTTTGAGTATCGTGTTTGGATCTACAACTAGGTGCTTATGTTATGAAAGTTTCAAAAAAATAAGAACGAAGCATTTGGGTATGTAGTTTAGTGATAAGCAATAAAGACGGAGATTATCTAGTTTCAAACATAGTTTGAAGTAGTTTAGAAGGTTTTAAGACAAGGTATTGCCCTTGAAAAAAGTATGTGATAGTGTGTGATATCGTGAGTTACAATGGTTCATCTTAAAACACGAGGCTTATATAAGTTTTATGAACATAGAGTGTCTGGTTTGGATATTTATTATAAAATAGGTTGAATTTCATACATCTTTTTACAAGCTTTATTAATTACATATATCCAAACCTAAAATCAAAATTACATATATCCTCTTTTATTATAATTAGAGTTAGTTATATAATTGGTCCATATGGTTTATCCAAAATAACAAGTTTAGATGCTAACTGTTTTTTAACAAGTTTTGGGTTTGTATTTTCTATTTGTAACGAGTTAAAGTATTAACACTAACAGATGTTAATTTTTCTGCTAAACCTAAGGGCATTGTAGTCTTCTCATCTTAAAAGGACTATTTATATAATTTAACATATCTAAGGGATTTTATGTGTTTACACACACGCACACATGCACGCACACATGCACGCACACACGCACGCACACACGCACGCACACACGCACGCACACACGCACGCACACACGCACGCACACACGCACGCACGCACGCACGCACGCACACACGCACGCACGCCCACACGCACGCACACACGCATGCACGCGCGCACACACACACATGTTACAAGGTAGATCTCACCACCCCCACCATGCCAACCCCCACCACCACCACCGAACATCGACGACTATCAACCGCCACCAGCACCACTATTGCCTGATCATCATCGCAACATCCACCATCACAACTCAACCATCGCACAATCATCATCATCTTACCAAATCCCCTTTCCATTTTGCCTATAACAACGTCGATGGTTGGGCAATAGTGCATCAATAGAGGGAAAAGTTGATTTGTTGTGGTGCAGTGGTCACGCGTGGGTGTTTGGTGATTCAGTGGTGTTTTGGATCTTGATTAGGGTTCAAAATTCTTGTAACCATTGTTGATTTATTATGAACAACAAAAAGATAAGCTCATTTCTTGTGACCATTGCTCAATTGGGGTTTAGATCTCGGTTTGGGTGCTTGTGAGTGTTGGGTGGTGGCTAGTAGGAAGAAAGGACAAGCTGTTTTTTGTGACCATTGCGTGTATTATAGGTAGATGGTGGTAATCATGGTGTCCGTAGGTGTTTGGTGCATGCTAGTAGGTAAGAGGGTTGGGTGGTGGCCAGTGGGCAGGAGGTTGATTATTGAAGGTGAAAGAAAGGGTTTTTAAGATGATGGTGGGTAAATGGTGTTAATGGAGGCTAGCGAGGATATATGGTTATGATGGTGGGTTGATGGTGATGATGGAGGAAGTGCTATGTATTTTAAAGTTATAGTAATTATACAAATGGTCTCTTGTAAAAGAGATATATAGAATTATAGAAATAGTCAATCCGATGGTACCTTAGTCATTTCATTTAAATTTATCAAAATACTTAACGTTTGTTAGTCTTAATACCCGTTATTGTTACAAAACTAAAAACATAATACCCCAATTTGTTACAAAAAAAACTTTAGTACACAAACCTGTTATTTTAAATAAACCATAAGGATTATTTATGTAATTAACTCTAATAATTAGTTACATGTATCCTTAACCCTAAACCAAAATTCCATATGCACTCTTTCTTAACCTATGTAAACTAATAAAAGAAACTTTTTGAGGACACATATAAATTCACACATCTTAAGTTAAACTTTCACTTTTCTCTCCTAATAAACAATACCCCTAATAGAGGAATTTCATAAAATAATAACAAAGTTTTATTAGTGTTCCAATCAGGTCACTCAAGTTTCAAACTGTTTCAATTAAGTCATTTAACTTTGAGATGGTGTTCTAATCCTATGTAAGTAACCTGATTAGCAAGTAATTATTTATTTTCAAGTTTTATGAGTGTTCCACTATTGTCGCCCACCACCACCGTCGTACCACCACCATCGCCGCCCACCACCACCGTAGTCCTACCACCCATCGCCGCCCACCACCACTGTCATCCCACCACCACCGTCATCATCGTCGTCCTACCACTATCGTCGTCCCACCACCATCGTTGTCCCACCACCACCGTCGTCTCACCACCACCAACGTCGTCCCACCACCATCGCCGCCCACCACCACCATCGTCCCACCACCACCACGTCGTCCCACCATCACCTTCGTCCCCCAACACTGTCGACCCACCACCACTAACGTCGTCCCACCACCACCTTTGTCCCCAACCACCATCGGCCCACCACCACCTTCGTCCCCCACCACCGTCAGCCCACCACCACCGTCATCCCCCACTATCCCCGCCCACCACCACCACCATTATCCCCCACCATCGTCGCCCACCAGCACCACCGTCGTCGCCCCACCATCGCCACCCACCACCACCATCGTCCCCCACCATAGTCGTCTACTATCTCCGCCCACCACGACATCCTCTCACCTTTGATCCTTATTTTTACCTACTATTCAAGTTAAATACACAAGATTGACACATCAAAATAAAATTTAGTGACCTGATTGAAACAAAAAAGTTTATCAGTGACTTAATTAAGACAATTTCGAAACTTATTACATTTCTACAAAGTTACCCATAAATAATTATATTATAAAAGAGATTTTTTATAAATACAATTTGTAACTAAATAAATTTATATAATATAAGAAATTTTTTTATAAACATTAAACTTTTTTAAAATTTAAAATATTTTTAAACATGTGTTTTTAATAAATAAATTTCTATAAAACAAAAATAGTTAAACTTCAAAGTTATAATAAAAAAATTAAAATGACATTTTTTTTAAAAATGCTAGTTTTGAAATAGTTTTTTTAAAAACAACTTTTCAAAAGAACAAAACAAATAAAAAGAAAATTTTAAAACTAATATCGTTGTTTTATTATTTAAAGTCATAAATCATACGTAATTTCAATAATATCTTATCTTAAAATATTTTTATAAATAATAAAAATTTTATTATTAAGTATTTAATATTTGATTTATTCAACTCATGTTGTAATACACGGGTACTAATCTTTGTAATATAAATATCATACTTACGCATTTTAATTTAGCATTGTAATAATTATAGGAGAAAGGTTTAAATAGAAAGTCTTGTAAATCTAAAAAGTCTAATAATTAATCTCAACCATCCACATTCTTAATCAATGATTAAGATCAAATTTTATGAAAAAATTTGTTAGATGGTTATTTTAAAATAGTCGTCTTTGTTGACTTTTTGCAAATTTATTAAAAGTTCATAACTTTTATATACGACATTATTGTTTTATAGAAGTTACACCATAATAATGAGCATTTTTTTATCTTTAAAATAAGTATAGTATCATTATATAAAAATGTAAAGAAAATTAATGATTTTAAGCTTATATTTCGTCATTGTGTATTTAGTGTAGTTCATTATGTCTTTTTTGTTGGGTATTGTGTCAATTTTAAATATTATTGTGTTTTTTTCTGCAATGATGAATTTTAAAAACTATAATGAGGAATAAATTACACTTTTCGTTTTTAGGTTTGTAGTAAATTTCAACTTCGTCATTAAACTAAAAAAATTACAGTAAACATCCTTTACATTTAGAAAAGCTTACACTTTTCATCATTTACTCTAACGGATGTTAAATTTGTCTATTAGGTTCAATCATGCGACTTGCACATGAGGGCATATAGTCTTTTTTACGTATTTGATATAAAAAAAATAAAGCACATCTCCTCTATCTCCCACCCTAAACCCTAACTAAACACCACCAATCCAGTCCACCGTCGAGCACCACCCATCCCGCCCACCACCGAGCACCACCCATCCCGCCCACCACCGAGCACCACCCATCGTGACATATGTCACTGACCACCACCATCATCACCTCCATCAAACCCCAACTTGCATCCACCATCATCACCTCCATCAGACCTAACCTGCGACCACCGAACACCACCACCGTCAATTCCATCAAGACGGGGGAATTGCAAAAGTGAGCAGTGATGGTGTCGAAGACCTCATCGTCACCTTCGGTGCTCGTGCCTTCACTATCGATTGTGGCTCCATTGACTCATGTTTACAACCCGCCATCACCATCCTTACATATTCTGTCTATTCACCGCCACCCCCACCACCAGTTATATCTCCACCACAAGTTCATTGTCGCCGCCTCTACCTCCTCCTAACAACACCACCTGTACCAAAATAGGGTCAGAGAGATTGGTAGCTTTAATTATTTATAATTTATTTTAAAATGAAAGGTAAAAGTATCAAAATGCCCTCATGTGTAAGTCACATGATCTGACTTAACTAACAAAAGCAACATTCATTAGAGGAAAGGACGAAACGTGCAATATTTATTAAACGTAATGGGCTTTTACTGTAATTTCCTTAGTTTAAGGACGAAACATGAAATTTGTTACAAACCTAATTGATGAAAAGTGTAATTTACTCATAAAAATATGTATTAGATGTATAATTTTCACATTGATGCATAAAATGTCCAACTTCTATAGACGAGTAAATGTTAGACTATGCATTAATTCCCTTTCTAAAAGTATATTTTTTATTAAAAGGTATTCTATAACCACCTTGACTTAATTTAGAATGATATATTTTAATATCAATATAAATACTTATTTAAAACCTGTGAAAAACAGTTTTAAAAATTGTAAATAATCAATAAAAAGAGGTGCAACATACACTGATCCTATATATGTATACCATTTACCTAAACTTTAAGAAACTCAAACTTCTTTGTCTTTTTTTTTGGTTTTTTTATGACTTTATACCATTTACCTACATGCATGTACAATCAAACTAATATGTTTATATTTTTATACTGTTTAACTAAACATGTTTGTGCTACATACATATACAAATAATAGAACTAAGTAGAATATATTTCTTCACAACAAGAGAGAGCAGAAAGAATCAATAATCATTACACCTAATCATCCATATCATTTTTTATCTTAAAATTTCTTTAAGATTAGAAGTTAAATGATTCATATTTGTTTTATGTGTTTAAACAATATATAGTGTTCAAATTAAATTTCTCTCACTCCAATGTATATATGTGTGAGTATGCATATTTAATTTGTTTGGCCAATAAACGTGCACACCCAATAGTGTCTATATAAAGAATTGCAATATGTGAGATAGAGGGACGTAACAAGAGTGGTGTGAGAATGGATTATAGTGAGGATCACTTTTCTTATGCAATGGAATTGGCCAACTCCACATCATTGAGCATGGTGCTAGTGAATGCAATCAAGCTTAAGGTCCTAGAGACTATAGCCGAGGTGGGACCCGATGCCAGACTCTCAAGTCATGAAATTGCTTCTCGTTTATCAATCTCCAACCAAGATGCCCCTGACATGCTTGACCGGATGCTTCGTTTGCTCGCGAGCAATTCAATTGTCACTTGCGTCGAAGGGGTCCATGAATCAATGCCTGTTCGAGTGTACGGACTCACCCCTGTTGCCAGATACTTCATCCCAAATGAAGATGGAGTATCATTAGGTCCCTTTATGCAATTGGTTCAAGATAAGGTGTTCATCGAAAGTTGGTAAGTTTAATCATATCATCTATTTTTATCAAAAGAATCATATAGTGATTTTGAATACAATAACGAGAGTAATTGTAAAAGTACATAAATGATTAAACAAATACTATATATATATATATATATATAGATTAGATTATGGATATTAATTTTCTCTGATTTTTGCCAATTTTTTTGGCTTTCTTACAAGATTACAGGTTAAATAGAACTTTATGTTTGTGGGATAATCTTCTCTAAGAATTTCTTGTTAAATAAATTTTATGTATTATTTTTTAAAAATTTTATTTTATAGACGTTGAGATTAGGATTGAATAGTCATGTATATTTTTTTAATCAATAAACTTTAATTGATGAACAAAATCCATATGGAAGCCGACAAATTAATTTTAGTCGGCATATAAAATAATATCAAGTGGAAATAATAATATTATGTTACACGTATATGTTGTTTATTTATAACAACTAGGGGATTACCTCGTATAGATGAAGTTTTATGTATACACAAAACAGTTGAAGTTTTTTAATATGTGTTCGGACAAAAGAAATATGTATCCTTGGTGAAAAAATGTTTTGTAGCTATTTGTTGAATAATTATCTAGTGAACATTGATGTTCGATTTCGAAGAAAACTCAATAACGAGCATGATGCGGCTGTACATTTAAAATTCATAAAATATAAATAAAAAATATATTATCTGACTCGGTCAGTTTTGAAAATATATGAAACATTGATAGAATTAAGCATGCTACGTACATATATATGAAATTTCATAAACATTATATTTTGAAAGTTATAGAAGAAAGACAAAATAAATTAAGATTTAATTATAATATAAAATTAGAATATTTGCAAAATATTCAAAGCTTATTGTTAATGAGAGTTTGCTTTTAATATGTATAATAGTACGGTAAGATTATCTTGAAAACCATTTTTTTTAACTCTAGAAGCTCATATAAATCGTATAATTTACATCACATGCAAGTCGCATATTATTTTTATCATTTTTTTAAAACGTCCATAACTTTTTACAGCATTATTTTTTAAAAAAACTTCACCATTAAATTAAGAGTTTTTTATTTTTCCAACGTCTTCCATATTGATATATTTTTTTTTTAAAATTGTTGTTGCTATTTACACTTGTAAATCTGGTTATACACGTGTGTAATACCGGATTTACACATGTGTAAATCTAGTATTACACACATGTAAAATGAATTTCGTAAAAAATTGGGATTTTTTTTAAATTTTCTATGAAAATGGAAACGAAAGAAAATTTTTGTGGTTTTACTTTTTTTTTTTACTTTTTTTTTATTTTTATGTTATTTTTTGTTTTATAATTTTTTTAATGTTTTTGTTAATGACCATTTTGTCATGAAAACTAGCAGTTAAGATTGGTTCTTAAAGTTTTTATAAAAAAAGAGTTCTCGTTTGATCCCTCCTATGTAATAGTATTATACAAAAGTATTATTGGTACTATATCATATTTCATCACGAGAGTATCTACTTCTGATTTGAAAACCGTTTGTTAAACAAGAAAATTTAGATCTTTTGTGACGCATTTAACTGTTTCAAACAAGGTTTGAACTTGAAGATGCGGTACTTAAAGGAGGTACTCCGTTTGACAAGACACATGGAGTGCACGCGTTTGAATATCCGGCATTAGATGCAAGATTTAATGAGGTTTTCAATAAAGCCATGGTAAATCATACCACTATTGTAATGAAAGAGATTCTCAAGCACTATCGTGGTTTTGACGACCTTGAACGTGTGGTTGATGTCGGAGGTGGTCTCGGAATCACACTCAATATGATTGTGTCAAAACATCCCACGATTAAAGGGATTAATTTCGATTTACCACATGTGATTCAACACGCACCACTCTATCGAGGTATAGATGATATTGTTTTCATTACAATAAGAACAAATTATATTTTTGTCCTTTAAGTTTATCTTAAAATTTATTTTTTGTATTTAACCTAAGAAAATAACAAAAGATGACATTAATTTTTATATATTGTCATAGTATAAGTCATTTTTACTAAAATAAATGTCAGAATTTTGAAATTTAAGGTAAACTTAATTGACGAAATATATAGAAATGAAAAATGAAAATGATTCAAATTAGAGAGAAAATACACACATGAAAGACACTAATTTTTATACATACTCATACGACAGTTGGTGGGATCAAACAACAATAATATGATGTTGGACACCCCGACTGATAGAAAACTGATCGGTCAGTCGGTTAACAGACACTTGACCCTTCTTGTTCCGCCATGGCTTATATTTACGAAAAATAATTGTAGGTATAGAACATGTTGGAGGAGATATGTTTAAAGAGGTTCCTCAAGGCGATGCCATTTTCATGAAGGTAATTTAGCTGATCAAACTTATTCATATCTCATTTTGAACGTATTGATAACAATCGTGTATGGTACAGTGGATCTTACATGATTGGAGTGACGATTATTGTGTAAAGCTGCTAAAGAATTGCCATAAAGCATTGGCAGAAAAAGGTAAGGTTATTATCGTTGAGGCAATTCTCCCATTTCTACCGAACACAAGCTCTGCTGTCAAAGTTAGCACCTACTTAGATGTAAGCATGATGACTCAAAATCCTGGAGGAAAGGAACGTACGGAGGATGAGTTTCTTGCGCTAGCTAAAGGCGGTGGGTTCAAGGGGATTAGAAAGGAATGTTTTGTTTGTAACTTTTGGGTCATGGAGTTCTACAAGTAGACTCATCTCTAGTCTATATGCTATTTGTTTCAACAAATAATTCTCAGTTTGTTATATTGAGGGACCCACGCATGGACAAAGGCCAAACGATTCGAGAAAAATATTGATACAACGAGTGAAAACTATGAGAACCCATACTATTAATGAACAGAAATATAATTCATAGTGCTTAACTATGTAATTTTATCCTCCTATCCATACATTAGTGACATTTAAGGCAAGGAATCTCTTATAAACTAATCATCTCTCGTGTACGTGATCAATGTGTGGGATTTGCCGATGGATGAAAGTGGGGAGATATTTACGACAAATTTATGCATGATTTATAGCACATAGACTTACTAGAAATCCACAAAAGGTGAAGCATTACATTAGGATAAAACTAATATAATTCCAAATAACCAGTATAATAGCTTGGACCACCACATGAAAGCATTTTCTTAAGATCGTCGGATTTGTCTCGGACCTACCCAACTAACCCTTATTGGTCCGTTACTCAACCCGTCAAGTTACTTAACTCAACCAAAACAAAAACAAATGGAAGCTAACATGCAACTATGAAAGTAGACCCAACTTTAACATTAACATCGATTGTACATCAAATTAACCTCGACACATACCTTTGATCGTTTCAAAGGCCTGATTGAAAAAGTGGATTTAACGATTACTCTCACCGTCTCCTCACGGTTGCAGCCTGGCCCCGTGGAACTGCACCAACTGCCTGTTGTGTTTGAGCACCAGCCTGTTCTTCAGGCATATTCAAGCCTTGAGTGACAGCATTCATCACTATGAGTCCAAGAGGGACCAAGTACATCCACTGAACATTAGAAGAATTATGATGATCAATAAACTAAATATAATCCCAAAAATCAAAGAAAATGACAAAAAGTAAAAGAATTAGGGGTTGAAACAAGTTGAGCCGCTCATCTGCCACTTGAAACTCGCTCATTATAAGCTTGAATCCAACTGAGCTTGAATGAGCTCGAGACTAAACTCAAGCATGTTTAATGAACGAACTCGAGTATTATGGGGATAAGGATGGGAAGCTAGTGTGAGTGCTAACTATAATAGAGAGCAAAAGGTATTATTTAATTAAGGATGGGAAAGAAGTGGTTGTGAGTGGAGGAGAGAAAAAAAGTAATGATAAAGATATAAAGAAAGTATTATTTAATTAAAATAGAGAGCAAAAGGTAGTGTTTTTAATGTAAATATGGGGATAAGGATGGGAAGCTAGTGTGAGTGCTAACTATAATAGTAATAACTAAATAATATATACCAAAATATATATACGAACATAGATAAAAATAATTATACATGTATACATATATAAAATTATTTACGAATAAAAAATGAGCCGATCCTGAGCTTGAAAACTTACTCATGAGCCGACCTCGAGCTTTAGTGATGGAACTTTAAACAAGCCAGCTCAATCTCAGGCCAACTTGGGCTAGATTTTACACCCTAATTATAGAATATTAACAACTAAAAACAAGATTACTCACATATTTTGCCCAAAAGGACCTCTCCACCATTGGCTTTACACCTTCATCATCTCCAATCTCACCACCACCTATATCTTCAGAAAATATGGGTGTCCTGTTTTAAGTTGCAAAAGAACTTCAAAAATTAATTACAGAAATTAACAAATAAAAAACAAAATAATTATATATAAGAGGCCTTTGAAAGTGTGTTTAAAAAATGTTTATGTGATATTAAATAATCTGAATCTGACAATCAGCTATAACAAAAACAGTTGTAGAAACTAGTGTTCTTATATGTATATGTTGTTTGAAGTTCTAATGATCGATCAGATGTATGAGTGTTTGAATATTTTAATTATATAAGTAATAAATAAAAACACCAGCAAGAATATACTTCTGCAATAAAAAATGTGAACGAGAAATCTTAAAAAATCCAAAAATATAAGAAAATGAGAAGAGATTTTACCTTGGTGCCAGCTCGCTGTATTTCAAAGCTGTGTGAGAGTTGAAAGACCACTTTGCAGGCTGGAACAAAATAAGAAATTACATATAAACATATCAAAAGTAAAATATGAAACAAGAAAATACAGAAATATAATCAAACAAGTAAATTTATTTGTGCAAACTTACAAGCTTCAGTGGTCGGGGATACTGGCAGGCCCCAGGAGAACCATAGTTGACAGCTATTATATTAACACCCTCCTGTGATGATACATAATTAGTGCAAGATCAAAGCATATATATAGTAAAGGTTGCAAGATGGTGGGTTGGGCGGATCAAAATGAGTTTTCAGGTGGAAGCATGTCATTTTTAGTACGGCAATAGAATCAACTTGGGTTGACCCAGAAACACCATTTTGTCCATTTTCTAGAATATACAAATATTTAATGTGTTAACTAAGACAAAAACATATCTAATATGACACTAATAACCCAAGTCTTTGATAGAACAATACATTAGGTGTGTCCATTAAAAGAGACTTTGGCCACTTTCAACCTGTTTGACACATTTTCCTTTTAGCTAAAAGATTAAATTGAGTCATTCGAAATAAAACAAAACCTAATCGACTATTCATAGGTAAAAGGGTTAAAGCAGCCAGCTATCATATGCAATTAAGTTCTATGGTGGCTAAAAAAATTACTCGAATGCATTTACAAATCATTCCAGTTTGCATAATTGATAAGCAGGCTACAAATTATAGACTAAAGAAATGCATACTAAGTTACTAACGAACTATATCAATGTTAACCATGATAAATATAGGCAGATCTTGAACGTGTAATTTAAGAATGACTGCTCTCTAGTAACTAATAAGGAAAATTACCATTTGTATAAGAATATGCTCATCCAGTCCATCCCTTGGGAGACATCTCTGAAGTAAATAGAAGCACAGGCAACACAATGATCAACATATATTATATATTACAACATTTATGTTTGAAATTACAACTTATAGACAATTAACAATATTATTTCTGTTTCTAGATAAATTTAAATGGACTTCTAATGTGGTTTAAGTGTTTAAAGATGGTGCACGAACATGATGTTATACTGTTTGAACATTTTATTATCAGATCAAATAGAAAACAAAATGTTTATATGGGTGGGGAAATTTTGATAGTTGAGTAACTTACTACTTTCTTTCTGCTAAGAATCTAAAAAATAGAGGCAAAGTTAAAAAAAATTAAGATATATAAACCAGTATTTAGTGATGCATAAAGACCACTATCAAACTTACTGCCTTCACTGAGGACATAACATAGTCCCTCCCAGGAGCATTTAACACGTCAGATGGTAGCCTTATTCTGTAGTAGTCATCAGTTTCCAGTAGTTTCTGAGGAAGTATTTCAAGAAACAGAATTAAATCATAAAAAACAAAGCATAAACAAAACAAGTACAACGATAAAAGGTATGTTGAAGAAAAATCACTTTAAATTTCTCCTTCTCTGTTGAAGTAAGATCGTTCCTTGAGAATCGTAGCTTCGTAAGAGTCTGGTTCAATGGCAAGAAGATATGAGTACTCACTAATGGATTTAATCTTATACAGCTATACAAGTGTGTAAGAAGAGTGAGTCTATGCATGTCAGTCATGTCTCATAAATTATCCCCTGATTCCAAAACAAAAACTTTGTAATATATCAGGAGCAAAACTTGTTATATGGCTAACAAAAAGGTATAAACAATGAATTGTAGTATAAGATTACAAATTTACAAGAATGCCATGGCCAAAATTGGATATCAGGTAAGATTTCAGAGTGAGAGCGCCCAAAGATATATCACTCAATAGCTGCATCCTTAACTACCTAAAACTAAAAATTAAAAACCCCTCCAGTTTTTTCTTCAAGGAAAAGCAAGTCATATATATTTCCTATCTCCCTCTAAACCACATACCAGTTTTTTCTCTCATCCATAATCTGGTGTCTTATTCTCGTCTTCCATGTTCTCACCTCTCTCTCTATCAATACATAACCCTCTTCCTCTTCATCCCTCGTCGACTCACTCACACTATCACCTCACCCCCACTGTGATGGGCCATTGCCCCTCACACCCTCTTCACAAGTCCTTCTAGACCTATTTGTAAAATCAACAAGCCAATGGTGTACAACCCCCACACAAAAGCACAACCCTTCACACCCCCTGGCCCTGCCCGCTAAGTGGCTAGTGAGATTGTCACAGAGATGACCCTGACCCCCCCCCCCCCCTCCCCCTTACCTCAGCATTTTGAGTTTGATTCACCCTTTTAGATTAGTGCATCAGTCTACATTACAGTTCAGCAGAGTATCAAACCCCATACAAAAAAACATTTTTAGAAAGAAAATAGCATAGCAAGACGCTAACAACCAAATTCACCATCAAATCGACACAAATTCACCATCAACAACCAAATTACAATCATAAATTACACCTGTCCGCCATGAGGAGAGGTCTTAAGTCGAGCAGTGAAGGTGCCGGCGACGGAGAACTCCGATGAGTCTCCGAACGCGTGTTCGAGAGCAAACTGAACTCTAGAGTCCGATTCGGACTCTGCGGACCTCTTTCTCGTAGATGAGTGAGCACGCGATTGGATCTGAGGTGGTTGTGGTCGGACGCCTTCGAATTCTTCATCGTCGGCGATGAGTTCGTCGGATTGGAATGCGAGATTCGATGAAATCAAGAGGGTGATTACGAAGAAGATCGAGGGTTTGAGGAGCTTCATCGTGGGAGATTTGGGTTTTGTGGATCGAATCTTTGATGTTTTTTTTATTGTGGCCTTCTTATATGGTTCTAAGAATATTTCTTATATAGCTCGTGACTCGAAGCTCGTTTGTAACGAAGGTAAGTCTCGTTAAGATGATTTGGTTTGTAAATGAGTTGAGTCGGAACTAAAGCCGATACTGTTTTGTTTGTTGAATGTTAAGCCGATACTGTTTTGTTTGTTGAATGTTAAGCCGATACTGTTTTGTTTGTTGAATGTTAAGCCGATTATGTAACTAACTTTCACTATTATGTTTTTTTGGAACAACAGTATGAATTTGTTATAGGAAAGCTAGCAACGAGATAGATTAAAGAAACAACATTTCGATTAAAATTACACCGAGATTTCCGGTTTAAGTTAACACGTCTCGTTCTAGTTTTAAGCCAGATGTAAGATGTTAACTTTACTTCTTCAAGGATCACTTTATGATCTTTTGAGGTGTTGGAAAAAATCTTGTTATTTCTAGCCTTTCAAATACATCAAAGAGTAGTCAAGAAAATAACATATACAATAGTGACTTCGAATGGCCAAGGCTTGTGAATAGATAGAACGTCCTTAACCGTAAAAATAAGACTGTGAGAATAGATAGCACTTTTTTATATGATATGACTTAAGTGAAAGAACTTTACTCTTCATCATTAAAATTCAAATTAAAACTTGTTTTTTCTTAATTGTAATAATATAACGAAGCACAAACCAAGTTAAACCACTTTTTTAATCTAGCTTAGCTGAAGCTCAAACTTTAAAGCTTCATTTAATATAAGCTTGGTCGAGTCAGCTACATTTACATGGGACGTTTGGATATGTGTATATTGGAGGTTTTATCTTTTTGATGGTTTTTTGAATTTTACTCTTTTATAATTTGTTAAAATTCTTTATATCATTTCTTAAATAGTGTGATTAAGTCGTACATGGGTCGGTGACTATGATACAAAGGAGGGTATTAAATTGCTAATATGTTATTCGTAATTGTCTATCGATTAAGTTTAAAGAGGCAAGTTGCGTGAGGGATGTTGGGCTTTCATTGTTGTTGTTTGCAATGAGTAAAACTTTAAGATCTATGAGTCATTTGGCATTTGTAATGTAGATTAAAGGTATCAAAGAACATGCTTAACAATGATCCGGTTAAGTATTTGAAGAAACCGTGAAATATTACCAGTCGCGTGTACAGTCTCTAGATTGGCAAGAGTGGATATAGTAAGGCAAAAGCATTAGCATTACTCTAATAAACAACTTAATCCTCTACAGGTAGACCATAATAGCTAGAGAGTTGTAATCCATGTGAAAACTATGATAAATAATGGACGAACCATCAGCATTACTCTAATAAAACATGTAAGTATCGCTATTAGCGAGACAGAGAATATGATTTGTAGAGTAGCATACACCCTTAAGAAATAACTCAAGTTTCATAAGTCCTTGAGTTCATAATGAGAATTTAAGTGTCTAATAGCGAGAACTCTTGATGTAATGATATCATCAATATATACATCTATATTAACAAGTTGGGAAAACTTGGTGGTAGATAAAGACAAAAGCGTCAAAAAACAAGCTGACTAAATCTAAAAGTGCTAAGATCAATTGACAGTTGGAAAAACCAAACTCAAAGGACTTGTGTGAGGCCATTAAGTGTCTATTTCGGTAAGTAGACATGATGTGGTCCAATCGAGTCAACAAAATTATAATGTTGTTATAACATCCTAATTTTGGGTTTATTGTATTAAAATATTGTAGAGATATTAAGGTCTAGTCTAAATCAAGAATTTATTTTGAAGATTTAACTTTACTTTTTTAGTTTGTTAAAGTGAGGTTAAAAGAAAAACACCTCTAACAAATTTAAGATGTTTGGAGATGCTTTCAAATTAAAGGTGTTAATAAAACAAGCTTGGTAAATAGTGACAGATGATTAAAAATCTAGATGAATTAGAATTTAGTGCCTATCAATTTGGTGAGTATTAAAAGTATGTGAAGAAGAAAAATTGATGTGTGTGTAATCAAGAAAGAAGAATAGGTTATAATGTTGGAAATTCATGAAGGTGTCGAGTCCAATAAGTCATAATATCATTCCATTAAAAAGAACACAATATCATAAACAAAGTAGAGTAGGAAATCAAGAGACTCAAGATCATACAAGCACATGTAGGTAACTATATAACCTAATTGTGAATCTATAGGTATACGTATAGCATGACTTGTGAGATTTTAATTCATTATGGTTCGAGTATGTCTTTCATTTATATTATTTTGCGCTATATAAAAAAGTTAAGTTGTCCTTAGTAAGTGTATAATGTGAATTTGATTTCTTTCGTGAAAGGAGTAAGTGAATAAGCTAATTTGGTATTTTAATTGGACATGTTTGAGAGTGATGTGTGCGAAAGAGTAAGAGTCTCACCATGTGTATACTTTGTTTGAGAGTGATGTGTGCGAAAGAGTAAGAGTCTCACCATGTGTATACTTTGACTTTGATTTCTTTTGTGAAATGAGCATGGATATAAGTTAATAAAGTCTTGTGTGTGGTTTTGTGTGATTGACTTACGGGTAAAAGAGTTAAGGTATCATTATGATATAAGGGTTCACAATGAGCATGTGATTCAAATGATTGCTTTCGGCACATAACGGATATTATGGTCAGCAATATAAACACATTCATTAATTGTAGGTCGACAGGATTTAAATCGCATGTTGGTTCTTAAGAAATGTGTGTTTCAAATATGATGTGACCCAAAATAAGAATACAAGTCGGATTCATATGAGTATATCTGGCACTAGCATAAAAAGATTGCTAGAAACCTAAGTGTTGCATAAAACATGTGTTTAAAAAGATATATTAGAGTCGGGGTACGTGATTTCGTTGATGTGCAGGCTTGAAACAATAAATATGGCTAAAGTGAGAGTGGTGTATTATAAGCTCGTTATGTCTTATATATTGGCATGCAACACTATACAACAGGGCCTACTGCTATATACCGGCAAATACACCAATAAAGCCAAACGGGGCAACTTGTAATACACCGATAATATGTTATATGTTGTTTGGGACTATTGCATTTGCTTTGTGATTTTAAGGATTCTTACCTGAGTATTTAATAGGCAATCTCACCTAGTCGTAGGCTAATGTTGTTTTCACTCCATTTCATTTTTTTAATTTTTTTTACAGTCATCATTATGAGTAAAATTAAATGTAAATCAATAAATCATATGAATGTGCTAATGGATTGCCCTTGGGAAACAAATGTAAGTTAAAATTATTAGTGATTGAATTAATAGTATGATTATTACCGTCCAATAAGTTATAGTTTGGATTATAAAAAACTACTTTGCTATCTTATTTGTATAATAAGGTTGCTCATTACACACGTATGTATATACATGTGTGTGTACACGTACACCTGTATGATCATAGTTTATATAAAATCCTATTTGATATATAAGATTACAAATTTTATAAACACCTACATATAATCTTATGGATATGAGTTATTGTGTCGTGATTGTTCAACTTTTGAGACACGAGTACCATAAACTCATTATGTTGATCCATGTGTTGTTCTCAAAGTACAAGCTTGATTAAACTAGTCCTTTATGTAATGTTTCATTTTTATGTTTATTGTATGCCGAGAGAGAGCCAAATCTTCACTTGGGTTTCAAAGTCAAAAAAGTGATAAATGAACATGTGATTTGTTTAATGTATAATTACTTTGGATATTATTACTATACCCGGTAAATTTATATATTCTTATTCAATATCAAATTTATGAATATTTTTTTCAAACTTAAAGACAATAGTTTACTCTTAGTCCAATGGTTTTTGAGTCGTTCTTTTAAACCTTAAACCTAGGATCGTATCTCGGTAGCAGTCTTAGAGCATTCATAGTGAAGTTCTTAAAATTATGTGAATGAATTTGGTATATTATACGGAATGGTTTTGAGTGGTTGTGAGTAAATGAGAGAAAAAATGTTATTGTGAATTGATATATGTAAAGAATCACTGCTCAATCCTATAATTTTTTAATATTTTTAAAGTGGTTGTGAGTTGAGAATGAGAGAAAAAAATAATAATAAGGGTATAAAAAAATATTATTTAATTAGAAAAAAGAGAGAAAATGTAATGATTTTAATGTAATTATATGGATAAATATAAGGAACCTACTGTGTTATGTTTTTTTCTTTTTTTTATCCTTCTATTTTCATTCGTTAGAAACTCCCCTTAAGTTTTTTGAATTGACACTTTTTACCCTTAAACTTTTTTGTAAAACTTAAAAAAAATCCTTTAACCCCTTGAGTTAAAGCCTCGAGTATACCTTTTATACATTTTTACTTAAAAAACTAATTTCTTAGGTCCTTATTTATATATAGGTGTCGGTCTAAATTCGAGTTTGTTTAAGCTTTAACATAAATTTTGTTCGGATATGAACTGCGTCAATATATAACATTTTCATAAATTTTGTTTGCGTTCTGACATAAATACGGTATTGCTTTGAATTAGTATACTTTCTTATATAAATTCGAGCAACTCTACATTTTGACAAAAAATAAGTTTGGAAATGAGTTGTGACTATTGTAGTTTATATTTTATCACGTCGCGTACGTTGCCGCCGCAACAACGAGAATATTTACTATTTTAGATTACATGGCATGGGTTGTGGGCACTTTTATTACTCAATTTTCGGATCATTCTACCAAGAAAAACAATATGGAGGTTGCAATGTGTAAAACAACTTTATTTATGTAAACTTCTGAGTGTTGGAAAATGAAGTTCATGATGTTGTTTGTTTTAGTTCTCCCTAATTCATTTTCTTTAGTTAGATTGTGATTTATGAGGCTATAAAACAGTCATTGGATCTTGGTTTAAAGGATGAAAATGTGTGAGAACATTTGCTTAGAGAATGTAAAATATATTTCAAGAAAAGGAAGGAAAGGAAGATAAGTACGGGAAATTAGCAAAGATAAAGAAAGCTAAGCGCGCAAAGAGAGCACGCATGAAGGTGCTGCTTTATTGGTTGGCAGCTTGGTTATAGTCGTTATGAATAATGCATTGCCTACACGCGAATTTGCTTCCGAAGCCGAGAAGTGTCAATTTCACTTGGATTTCACGTCATAGCGTCTCCCGACTGAGCATATCCCAGAAAGACACCCATCCATGACATCAACTCATAGTTTTGCGTGTTTAGTGAGAATAATCATTGATGAGTTAATTTTTAATATGAGAGGTCAAATGTTATAGACTAAATAAATGTCACTTGTTGTTGTTTGGTACGAGGGGTGATATGCTATAAAATTTATTTATAGAACGACTCTTAATATATTTTTAATTCTATTTAATTTGTCTGATTTAAGATTTGAATTTAGAACTCTCGATCTTCAAGGAAAGGAACATCTATTACATATATCGTACCATCGGTCAAATGCTCGTTAATATGTCATAAATGATATCAAAGCGAATAATTCTGTTTTTTATGATAAAAAACAAATCTCATGAAAGACGATAAGTCAGACCATGTAATTTTCTTTGAACGCAACCTAATATTTAAAACTAGCAATGGGCTAGACATACTGACCAACGACTATACACATGTAATTACCGTGTTAATAATTCCATAATTAACTATATATGAACCGATAACTAAGCATAATATTTTCATACAACACCTGGGGTGATGTGGTTGGCCAAGTATGTAACATCCGCCATTTTCCAAGTTAAAACTCAAACCCGAACCCATTTTAAGTTCTATTATTAAATTATTAATTTTAATGGATCGAATGCATTAAATGTGCAATTTATATTGTGAATTATTCATTTATTAATCATTTAAATAACTTTTGATAATTTATGGGTTATAAATAATTCTTCATAAAGTTATAAAGTTTTATTAAACATTTTACAATAAATAGCTAAATGAAAAAGACTTATTAAAATTTATTCAGTTATAAAATGAATAAACCTTATTAGTAATTATGAATTTTAATTATTAAGTGAAAATAAATAATCAAATTTTAAAGTTTACAAGTTTTATAAAAGTTATAAAAATTTAATAAAAAAAGAAGTTGTTCATTAAATTAAGAGTTTAAATTGTAATTATTATTTTATCTATTTAAATTATTTAATCTTATATTTATTTTAAATTTTAATCATAACCCTCTTTGAAAGACTTGTAACTCATCATTAACACCATTCATAACCCCTTCCTAACCTCAACTATAAAAACAATCTTTAGAGATCACCTTTCACTTGCTCATCTTAAAAAAATCTCACTCACATATCTTCTTTCATCCATTGTTTTTTTATAAATTTCAAAATTTTCTTTTACAATAATTTCAAGAAGTTTCTAATACTAACATCTAATTTTTCTCATGACTTTATGTTCTATCCTTTCTTCTACTAAATTTCTATTAATTTTAATCATGTTCATTTGATTATCAACCTTCTAACATTCACCAACCTTATAACAATCACTAACATTCTTAAATCAAGCAAACAACACACTAATGTAAACAAAGAATCTCGTTTGCATATGGACGGCTATGCTGCCGCCTTCGGTTATTCCACAAGATTATTTCTCTAAATGATGGCTATTCCAAAGTCTTGGAATACTTGTTTTATAACTTAAATGAAGTCTAATATACCATATATAGTCATAATAAATTTGTTCTAACCCGTTTCATGTTTTAGCAATTTTAAAAGTGCACATAAGTGCCTTATTATATATTTGGCAGAATATAGTCTAACTTGAACTAACCATAACTTAGTCATAACAAACTAAATTTGACTAAAATCAGGCTCTAATATTAAGTTCGGTGAATTACCTTTTTAACAATAGTTTATACGTTTTCAAGCTCAATCGGACGACTCAACAATAGTCTTCACAAGATAAGTGTGCATATCAGCACCTTTTGTCTTATGCTGTTGTTTTGACCTACTTACGAATATTTTCATAGAAATGTTTCTAAACGAAAATTGTATGGGAGACTTTGAACTAGTCAAATGTAATTTTTTATAATTTTATGAAACCGTTTTCTATTTTAAAAACCTATTCAAACACGTACCAAATATTCTGTCCAGAATCTAAAATTGGTACAATAATAGTTTTTCAATCTACATTTTGCTTATTGGCATTCCTAAGCGTCCTAACTTCTTAGTTCTTATAATGAATTACGACCTCAAGTTATTGTTTTTTTTTATCATTTGGGACATCACCTTTGACTCTTGAACACCCAAGCCTTCTTATTTACACTACAACCATCATTATACCATGTGAGTTCTCCATGTCCCATTTTTACTTTATTTCACACCTTTTAGGGTGAAATATGTTAACCTTATAAATTTACATTTATAAACATCTTGATACTTGTAAATACACATGCAATTCATCTTTACTTTTTGTCATGGTTATTTGTAATATTGTGAGTCTTACATGATGAACATTATATGTTGACAATCATTAACTATTGCTAGCCTGACGATGTCATAGATCTATAGACCTGACAAGCCTATTTGGTGCTAAAGCCAAGGTCATTTCCGGCTCTTAATGACATATACTTGTTTATCATGGGAACCAAGTACACTTAGCTAATCGTTATATACTTGTAAACTTAATTCTTGGTCAAGGTTTGATTGTACCTATATGTTATCTATAAACTTGTTTTATTCGTAATCATTAACATGAATTGCTATTTGTAAACTTATATATATATATATATATATATATATATGTATATATATGTATATGTGTGTGTGTGTGTGTGTTTAACCCATGGAAACTCACCAACTTTTAAAGTTGACCATTTATTTTTAATATATATCAGGATTACTACTTGAAAAATTCTTCTTACTCATATAGGACTTGGATTTAGTTTAATTAAATATTTTATTTGTTGTTGAAATCTTTGTTATATTGTAATGACTTAATTTACTAGTACTATTCAATGAAAAATGACATTTAATATTATTTCAACTTATTTAATTCCATGAGCTATGAACAATCTTTTCATATTCGTCCGTCTTAATGATTCCGCCGTCGACCGGGGTGTGATAAAGTTAAAAGTGTTTATGGTTCGTGATTGTTCTCCTAAAAATCATTCATCAAACAAAGCCTCTTTAAATAAAGGATTACAATAACCAACCTATCACAAGTCTAGGAGATTAAATCAAACTCAAACATAAGAGGTCAAACATATCTAAACCATAATTCAAAGTAATTCAAATCAAGATTATCTTCAATGTTATCTCTAAGACTCCCCCTCAGTTTGAGGGGGTTGTGGGCCGATGCTCAAGTTGGACCGAAAAGACTGAAACAGTTGTTGAGGAAGGCCCTTAGTAAAGATGTCAGCATATTGTAAAGCGGATGGAACATGAAGAACCCTGATGCGGTCGAGGCGCACCTTTTCCCAAATGAAGTGAATGTCGATCTCGATGTGTTTAGTGCGTTGGTGCTAAACGGGATTATCCGACATATAGACTGCTGAAACGTTGTCACAGAAAATGACTGATGCTTGTAGTAAGGGGAGTTGTAATTCTAGTAGGAGATTACGGATCCAGGTGGCTTCAGCGACTCCATTAGCAACGCCTAGATACTTAGTTTCCGCGCTAGACCAGGAAATAGTGGGTTGGCGTTTCGAGGACCATGACACCAAATTGTCTCCAAGGAAGACACAGTATCCACTAGTAGAACGTCGGGAGTTCGGACAGCCGCCCCAGTCAGCATCCGAGTATGCAACAAATGAATGAGTACTAGATTTACTAATACGAATACCATAGTCGATTGTGCCCGGTAAATACCGTAATATGCGTTTGAGGAAAGCATAATGCGGGTCACGTGGGGCATGCATGAACAAATAAACATGTTGTACGGCATATGTAATATCAGGGCGGGTAAAAGTGAGGTACTGTAGAGCTCCCGCAAGGCTTCGATATAGAGTCGGATCATGAAACAGGGTACCATCGGATGTACTCGGCTTGGCAGATATGTCGACCGGTGTGACACAAGGTTTACATGAGGACATAGATGCACGAGAGATAATGTCCTTGGTATACTGCGATTGATCCAAGAATAGGCCGGTGGACGTTTGAGTCACTTTTATTCCTAAGAAATGATGTAATTGACCTAAGTCAGTCATGGAAAACTCACGAGAGAGCATGCGAATGATATCCTGTAACAAGTCGTCCGAGGAGGTGGTGAGGACAATGTCGTCCACGTAAAGAAGCAAATAAGCGGTTTGTGGCCCCCGTGAGAAAATGAAAAGTGAAGTATTACAATCGCTACTATGAAGCCATGAGATATGATATGACTAGCAAATCTGGTGTACCAAGCGCGGGGCGCCTGCTTGAGGTCGTAAAGCGACTTCTTCAACCTGCACACAAAATGTGGGTAACGCCGGTCAACAAAACCGGAGGGTTGATGCATGTATACTGTTTCGTTCAACGTGCCATATAAGAACGCATTCTTGACGTCCAACTGATGGATGGGCCAAGATTGTGAAATTGCAATGGATAAGACGGTCCGGATAGTAGTTAATTTCACAACCAGATTAAACGCATCTTCACAGTCGATGCTGACTATTTGTGATTTTCTGTTAACAACCAATCCTGCCTTGTACCGTTCAAGTGAACCATCGGATTTGAACTTGTTCCAAAACAACCACATGCATTGAATGACCGGTCGGTCATGTGATCGAGGAACGAGATCCCATGTATCATTTTCCTGTAAATCACTAAACTCAACCTGCATGGCATTAAACCAATGAGGGTCGGAAAATGCAGCAACATAGGTCTTGGGGACAAGAAAGAGAGAGAGGTGGAGAGAAAGGTCTGATGGCCTTTGGATCAGGTGGTCACAAGATGGGTGTTGGTTAACGGTATGGGTCATGAGGGAGGGGGTGTGGGTTGGGCAGCCGTGGGGGGTGTTGGTCGTCCGGGTGGAGGTTGTTTTTGACGACGGGAATAAGTGGTGGAGACTAGGGGTTTGGGGTGGGATGGTGGTGGAGGTGGGTTAGTGGGTTTGGTAGGCGGAACGAAGGCGAAACCGGTGGGATGGTGTCATCTAAAAAAGAGTAAGTGGTGGGAGGGGTGGTGGTGTTGTAAGGGAAAGTGTTTTCATTGAAGGTAACATGACAGGAGATGACGATTTTTCTAGTGGTGGGATCAAAACACCGGTGCCCTCAAAAATCAGGAGGGTAACCTAGGAATATGCATTGAATGGACCGTGGGTGGAGCTTATGGGGTTGGGTGGATGAGGTATTAGGGTAACATGCGCATCCGAACACACGTAAGTGGTTGTATGTTGGATGGGGGAGGTACAAAGCGAAGGTTGGGGTGAAGAAGTTGAGTCTTTTGGTGGGGAGAATATTATGTAGGTATGTTGTCGTATGGAGTGCCTCCACCCAGAATGATGGAGGCAACCGGGCATGGATAAGAAGGGAATGGATGATGTCCTTAAGATGACGAAGCATGCGCACGGCGCGGCCGTTTTGTGAGGAGGTTTATGGACATGCGAATCGAAAAAGAAGACCATGTTGGGTTGCAAATTGTTTAAAGACATGGTTATTGAATTCCCCTCCCAGGTCACATTAAAAGGTTTTGATGTGATGGTTGAACTGGGTTGCAATTAGTTTATGGAATTTGGTAAAGATGGTAAAGGTGTCGGATTTGTATTTAAGAGGGTAGACCCATACGAAACTGGAAAAGTTGTCTATTAAAACCATGTAGTATTTGTATCATGTATGGCTAGGTATAGATGAGGTCCATAAGTCACAATGTATTATGTCAAAAGGTGAAAAGGTAAAAGAATTTGATTCATAAAATTGTGAGTGTTTGGTATTCGATAAATGACAAGAAGTGCAAAAAGTAGTTATTACAAGAAGAACCAAAACGTCTAGATAAAATGTCTAAAATTTGTGTTCACGGATGTCCGAAGCATTCATGCCATGGGGAAGATGATGTTGTGACAAAGCAGGCTTGTGGCGGAAGTAGTGGTGGTGTGACCGGATAGAGATCACCCGTGCTATTGTGGAGGGGGAGGAGCCATCTAGTTTTGAGATCCTTCAAGGAAAAACCAAATGAATCAAATTCAACCGAGATATTATTATCACGTGTAAAACGACGGACGGACAAAAGATTTTTGATGATGTGTGGGCTATAAAGTATATGGGGTAGAATGTAGGTTCGGTTATGGATGGGGGAGGTACCCGGTGCCCGAACCCTCAATTGGTAAATAATGTCTGTTGCCGACTAAAAGTTTAGTGTTTACATTAAATGAGTCATGGTGGAGAATCATACCTCGATTGTCGATCACATGGCATTCGACTCCTGTATCCATAATTAGGTTTGGATCCGTGTATTTGAGTTGCATGGTGCTGAAGGCTTGACTCAGTTTCGAATGGTTGAGGAGGTCATACCCGGATGTAGTGCCGAAGGAGTGTGGGCCAAATTGGGCTGTGAAGTGGGCTGCAGGTGATTGTTGAGGCTGGTCGGTTGCCAATTGGCTGGGTTGGATAAGGACATGGTGGAGTGTTCCACCAGGCCCATTGTGGGTAAGGGTGTGATGGGTTAGTGGCCTAAGGTGGCCCTAGGTTGTTTCCCCGATAGCCCGAGAAGGTTTATTGTTGCGCCCACGACCACGTCCCCAAGAAGAGGACGGGAATGGATCGGGGGGGGGGGGGGTAATGTTAGGGTCTGAGGCCAAGGGTTGGCATGGGATTTAGTAGATGATGAGGAAGAGGGTTAATTGGAGGTGGCGACAATAACAAAGAAGTTTTGCAGTTGACGTGCCGCCTGTCGAAGAATTTCATCAGTCAGCATGGAGTGAGCTAGATACCAATCCGCCTTTTGGGAGTTGATTAGTGAGGCGGTAGCGTCAAACTCGGGTGGAAGGCCGCAAACAAGTTGAAGGACTAAGCGCGACTCCTACACGGGTTGGTCCACATCGTTTAGTTGATTGGCGAGATCCTTTAGTTGTTTGCAGTAATCATCCACCAAGCACAAGTGGCAAGAGAAAGATTTACGAACCGGGTTTCAAGGGCGGCGGCTCGGGCTTGTTTGTTGCTAAGAAAAATCTTCTCAAGTTTCAACCACGTGGTGCGGGCGGATGCTTCCTTATCAAGAATATGGGTAAGTAGGTCGTCAGAAACAGTGCTGTAAATCCATAGTGAAACTAATGCGTAAACTTCTTTCCATGTCGGGTATGCAGGGTCCTTCGGATCCGGTGGTGTGGTATCGTCAATGTGATCGACGACGCAGTATGCAACGAAATGAAACTTAAACAGTTTTACCCAGGAAGAATAGGTGACGGAGGTGCCGTCAAGGGTGTGGATCTTGGATTGTATGTTGGTGACCGAGTAGGCTGGATGGAGGGTGGTGGATGGTTTTGGGTGGGTGGTGTGGTAGGTGGCTTATCGATTTTGGTCATGGTGTATGTCGGCCACAACTTAATGGTGATCTAGGGTGGGCTGATAGTCAGAACCGAAGCTCTGATACCATAAAAGTGTTTATGGTTCGTGATTGTTCTCCTAAAAAATCATTTATCAAACGAAGCCTCTTTAAATAGAGGATTACAATAACCAACCTACCACAAATCTAGGAGATTAAATCAAACTCAAACACAAGAGGTCAAACATATCTAAACCATAACTCAAAGTAGTTCAAATCAAGATTATCTTATGTTATCTCTAAGAAAAGTATCACGTATTTTTCATTTTCCCAATTTAAGGCCATTATTAAAATAAAATTTGGCGATGCTGGTCTCAAATAGGCACCCCAATGATCCGCGCACACTATCAATCCCCAAACCATTCGCATTCGATCCTCGGGGGGTGCATTTTTGTTCCCATTTTCTAAAACATTTTTTCTCACCTTTTAAGGCTATGTTTGGTTCATTAAAATCTCAAGAAATTAAAAAACTTTTCATTAAAAATCATGTTTGGTTGATCAACAGATGAAATTGAAATTGAAAATGTTTCTTTTATTTATTAAATTTCACATCCCTTCCACTTACAGATGAGATGTTTAACAATTTAATAGAATGTTTAATAATTCAATAGAATGTTCAAAATAAAAATTCCAAATTCACTCAAAATTGATCAAACAAACACGTTATCAATTTTAACAAGATTTCAGTTTCAATTCCAATTCGACTTTTAATTTCAGTTTCTTTGCAATACATTATGTGAACCAAATGTCCTATTAGTTCTCTTATATTTTCTATGCCTTTCTAGTGTTTCATACGATTTATAATAGTATCTAATACACTTTGTTTTTCTCTAATTTCCCCGTACCAATTATTAGTATTACAATACACTTTGTTTTTCTATTAACGTTTAAAAGAAGTAACAATATAAATTCTAACACATTTTCTTAACAAAATCATAACCTCCGATTGGGATCTTCTTTCATTCAAAATCCCCCAACGATAACCGAACAACAAAACCCTAACCACCGGAGAAGACGACGATTCCGTACAAATGGACGCAATACGAAAGCAGTTAGATGTGCTAATGGGAGCCAATCGTAACGGAGACGTAACGGAAGTCAACCGGAAGTACTACGACCGTGACGTCTGCCGTCTGTTCTTGGTCGGCCTTTGCCCCCACGAACTGTTTCAACTCACTGTAAGTGAAACAACTAACAACAACACTCTTGTTGTAAAACTCGAAGAATATGCGTTTTGACATAGGGTATTAGGGTTTTTGATGTTAAGAGGTTGAGAATTGGGGAGAAGTTTGTTGTGTGGGACAG
This sequence comes from Flaveria trinervia, assembly GCA_025506515.1. Classification (NCBI taxonomy): domain Eukaryota; kingdom Viridiplantae; phylum Streptophyta; class Magnoliopsida; order Asterales; family Asteraceae; genus Flaveria; species Flaveria trinervia. The sequence goes on from CM046452.1 coordinate 2,453,585, forward strand.
CGAGAGTGGAAGAGTTTGGTGGAATTGAAGCATGGATTAGGGGTTTTGTTGTTGAGAATTTAAGATCACAAAAAATGTTACTAGAATTGGGGAAAGTTTTGTTGTGTGAAAGAGTGGAAAGAGTTTGAATTCTTATTTGTATGGATCTTTGAAGACTTGAAGCATTAGAGATTTAGATGAGCTTCTTTTTGTTGTTTTATTTTGGTAAGGTTTGTTCTGGAGAAATAGGGGAGGGGAATGAATGCTATTCTTGTTGCAATTCACATTTTATCTAAGAGTTTTACTAGAGGATTGAGTTATGAAGCTTTGATTGGAAATGCTGAAGCTTTCTTATATTATCTTGCTGTTTACTTTGGTTTAAAAAAAAAATTTTACAAGAAAAGTAGGATGTAAATTCATGGAAGCTAATACCAATTTACTAATGTGAAACATTAGAAATGTGAAATTTTGATGATAGTTTTGAATGGAAATTATATTTGAATGTTTTACAAGGATTAACTGGACCACTTGACACTATGTAGCACTGAGAGAACACTGTGATCTAATTATCGAAAAGATGATATTTCTATTAAAGAATGAATTTTTAAATTTCATGTAATTATGTATTTACAGCATGAACCTATGAATTTCATTTAATTATGTATTTATGTTGCACTTTTTTCACACTCCAATGAACTTGTGCATATAAATTTAGCCATCCTCTTTTCTTTTGGTGAAAAGCTCTCTGATGCTTACTTAACTTTCTGTGTTTCAAACTCTAGAAAATGGACATGGGACCATGCCCGAAGATCCACTCATTTCAGCTGAGGAAAGAGTATCCTTTTGTTCACCTTGTATCATCAACTTTCATATTAGTTATCATCTAGAAGTGTCAAAAAGATGATATGTCAAGTTGGTGCGCTTTACATGATATTGGACTTTTATGTTTTATTTTTTGCTTGTTTTTTCTCTTAAAGTTTATAGTGTTGCAATGTACATTGGCTTTTTCTATCATCCAATATATGTGAGATTTTGAACAATCGGACATAAGGATTTTCATATCAATGTTACTTAACTATAATCAGATACCAAGAAGCAAAGTCAAAAGGTGAAGATAATTATGATAGGGAATTGGAGGATGTTATAGACAGACTCATTGTTGAATGTGACAGAAAAATTGCAAGAGCTCTTAAACGTCTTAGTGAGGAGGATGCTAAGGCAGCTATTGCTATCTCTGTGTCAGAAGTTACCCAGGTGGATTTACCTTTTTGGGTTTTTGTGGATCACATTATGTTATATTCATGTTTACATTAGTTAACGTTTGTCTAATTTGCTGATTTCTGAAATTGCAGACGCCTGAGATTCTTGAGTTGTCAAAGCAGATAAAGGAGAAACTGAAAGAAGCTGATCAATATGGTATATTTAGTTGATAGTAATTAATATTTCACTCTTTTTCCTATAAAATTTAGCTCTACGTTTAATATATTTTACATTGTTATGCCATGATGTGTGACCTATGTATAACATATGCTGTCTATTATTTAATGATATCTGATTAGTTCTTTGCTTCTCATTTTCAATTTTGGTACTTTAGATCTTGAAGGAAAAGCAGATATGAAAATTCGAACTCTAGAGACGATTGAAGAACTCAGAACTCAAAGAGCAGACAAACAGGTTTACGTCTTTTCTAGACCTCTTAGTGTTTTCAGTGCAAATGTATAAATAAGTGTAATGTTCATTTGCTCTCTGTGGCCTTTTAGAGGGAAAGCAAGATCAATTGGGTTTTAGTTGGTTAGAATTTTGACTGTATTTAATAGTTTACTTAAAGCTATATGATATAAAGAACTTATCGCTTCACAATTGGTGAAAGAAAACATGTTTTTGACTAAAACAACAATGTATTGCGCATAGTATATAGGTGCATTGTTTGAAGGACTGCATGTTTGGAATGATTATACATGCTCTTGCTGAATTAATGAACCTTCTTGCCATTTGTGTTGCTTTCACTTTGCATGAGTTCTTGTGTTTTTTGCAATCTTTGTTGTTATTTCTGAAAAACATATTTTATTCACTGCGTCTTGATAAATTTTCGCTTGTAATAATCATTCTAATTAATCAAATGACTCTGTTATTGTGATACGTGCATTTCATAAGCTTCCATGTTTGAGAACCTAATATAAGCCTCCAAAATGCAATCCTTTCTGATGGTCGCAGATGGCTTTCAAATGCTATTGAACACTTTATTTTTTACAAATAAGATTTTATATATAAAAACTGACACTTGCTAGCAATATCTATTTGTGGTAAGTTGTTTCTTTTACAAAACAACCGGATAAAGAAATATGTAAAAGCTGTCCAAAAACTCTTATTTTTGATTTTTTGTAAATAATCAGGTGCAATGTTTTTTAAAAAGAGCGAGTACTACATATAATAACAATTAAAGGTCACTTTTAATGTGTAGAGTTTGAGCATAGGGGTAACTCGTTTTGCTGAATTCCATAACGTTTCATGTCTTTTAACTGACATCTACTTGATGAATATTGGTGGTTTTTTCTTAGTTTTATTCTGAGTGGTTTTGCTTTTATTTCCAGTCAATGCTTTTATTGGATGCATTTAACAAAGATCGAGCTTCTTTACCTTCACCTCTTCCTAACCCTCCCCCATTGGCGCCCTTGCCTGTGCCTAATCCTGATGCTCGCACTCAAGAGTTGATTAACGAGAAACTGAAGAAAGCAGAAGAGCTTGGTAAGTTGAATCTGTAAATCATAAATCAATCAAAATACAATTTATTGATTCTACTTTTCAAAGTCATAACCTATAACCTATATGTATTTAGTGGCCATGCATGTAAAATTTAATTTAATTGCATTATATCTTTCTATGTATAATTGGTTAACAAATCTTGTGAAAAATGCTTTATTTTTCTAGGAGAGCAAGGGATGTTGGACGAAGCACAAAAAGCACTTGAAGAGGCTGAAGCACTTAAAAAGGTTCACCACTTTCAGATTCATCTTTGTATTATTTTCAATTTTCAGCCAGTTATGTCTTGAAATCTGTTGTTCTGGTTAAAAACTTTTTGGTTTATTTCTCATAATTCAGCCAGTTATTTTTACAATGGACTATGATTGCACACCCTTGGGCCTAGTCCAAGAAGATTCCATATGGAGCATGAAAAGATATTATATATGTTATCTCTATATGATGGTGTTAGCTAGTGAGACTAGGTTGTACATTCATCCAAAAGCGCTATGAAATTTAAGTTGGTGTAGGTTTATTACATAAGAATGGAAATGGATAATACTTAGGGTGGAACAGAAGTAGTTATGATTATTCTCAGAATGTTGTTTGGTTTACATTTGGGTTTTGGCGTCTTAAAGTGAAGAATGAGAACAAGATTGGTTTTTACAAAACCCACCTCTTTATACGGGTTTACTTAAACCTTTGGTTCATGGGTTTTCTCAAACCAATCATCTTAAAACATAAATGTATTGCTTTCATCCCCATCCCCACATTCCTCAGCCTTCACACCAAACACACCCAAAGGTTTTGTAGATGGTATTGACACTAGGCTGTAGAATGGTTGTACATGCACTGAAAGAGAATGTCCTAAAGAAGGTTAAATTGGGTTTGACCTAATGAGGATTTTTTTCTATGGGTCTGGTCAGGGTGGTCAGATCTAAAACGGTCTTGTGCAGAACTTTTTGTTATAAATATTTAGCGTGTCAAATATGACTACAAAACTATATTTTGTTGGTATTTAATATAATTTTCAAATTAAAGAGTTTAGGAGGTTTTATGCATTATAACTATACTTTGGGAAGATTTCTACATCTTGTGTACTTAACCTGGATGTATTCTATAAACTATCTTGTGTACTTAACCTGGATGTATTTTTAACATCTTTTTTTGTAGCTTTCAATACACTTGCCTCCTCGTCCAGAACCTGCTACAGACTCCTCTAAGTATACTGCTGCAGATGTGCGAGTTGTAAGTCGTCTGCAACTTATGATTTTTTCTTAGTTTGTATCAACAATATATTAATTTTATCATTAAATTTTCAACTTTTCACTGATTAAAACCCTTATTTCTTCCAAAATCTTGCATTTTCAGACTGATCAGAAGTTACGTGTCTGTGACATTTGTGGAGCCTTTTTAAGTGTTTACGACAGGTAAATTTTTAGTTTTTATTCAGTGACGACTATCATTAAAGAGTGTTATTTAAAATATGTCCAAGAACTAGCATTTAGGGTTTAAAGTAACTTCAGTGTTTGACGTGGCGATTATACCTCCTTGTCACCAGCAGGCTTTTGGGCCCAGTTTTACGAGGATAAACTTTTGCTGCTAAAGAATGTGCGTTTTTTAAATTTCTGTACTATGCTTGTTTTTTTGATCATCCTACTATTAGCTGAACAATTGTGGGATGTTTTATGATCGTTATTAGTTATGATGGCTATGTTTTTTTATTTAATGAGTTATTATTATTTTTATCGTTTCACTTCCTAACGTGCTTCTCAGTGACCGCCGCCTAGCGGATCATTTTGGAGGAAAGCTTCACCTTGGCTATATGCAAATCCGTGAGAAGTTGGCTGATCTTTTGGTAATTTATTGATTTATCATGCCCTGGATGCCTAGTAGTATCATTTGCCTTTTAAGGTTTTGGTTTATGTTGCTTGATTTTGTGTTTTGAAGCACTGATATGTAATTTCTTTGCTATTACTATGTCAGGAAGAGAGAAATAATAGAAGGAAGGCACCGGAAGATGACAGAAGGTAATTCTGCTTTTTTGTCTCATTTACAAATTTCAACCAAAAACATGTTGAATGAAAAAAAATGCTCTTAAGTCTTATCTTAAAAAAATATTATTTTTTCCCTACAACATGCTGACCACTCAAAAAAGAAATTTTCATATTTTTAGATCATGGTCTTCCTGCACTTTTGGACAGGAATTGGTATAAATCAATCAGATGCTTGGGTGGCCTATATAGTAGTTCAATAAATTGACCTTAATGAAAAAGAACTGAATACTCGGTTGGTATTGTTAAACATTATCCCATTTTTAAATAAAACGATTTATGCATTAAAAAGTACAATTTTGGCGACTTTCAACCGGTTTGTTTTTTCTAAGATCACTTTTTTTTAATTGTTTGGAGATGATGTATAACCTAAATCAACCATTCATAAGTAAATGTATCATTTCCAAACTTTTTAAAATTTTGCTTAGATCCAAAGAACGCAGCAAGGATCTTGAACGAGAGGGTAGCAGAGACCGGGACCGAGCCACTAGCCGTGATCGTGACCGTACACGTGATAGTGACCGTAGGAGCCGAGACCGTGATAGGCATCATGACCGTGGTCGCGGTTATGACCGTTATGACCGAGATAGAGAAAGAGATCGTGATTCAAGGAGCCGTCATAGATCACGGTCGCGGTCAAGGGACCGTGGCAGGGATTATGATCGACCAAGGTATGATTTCTATTTTATGTTTTTTGACACTTTTTTCAGCTTTAATGGGTGGATACAGAATGGTCTGTTTTGGATGATCAGTTTCATATCAGCTGCAACAAAGCTGAACTAAACTTAGAGATGATGCATTTAGAGGTCATCGAAGTATTAAATATTTTTCATTAAGGCTAAATTATAACATGTTGACGCCTCATCAAATGTACACCGTCTTCCCAAAATATTTTAGTGGCATCTTTTCTCATCTGGTTAGTTGTTGGCCTCCGCCTACATTTTCCCATAAAAGTTGCTTATTACTGATTTTCTTGAGATTATATTTTTATTTCATAATCGGTTCATGTTTTTCATCAAGAGGTAAATTCGGTCATTTTATCTATTAATTTCTTAAATAATTAGAATTTTCTAACATCAAAATATCTGATTATTTCTACTTCAGACAAGAGCTCTAGTAAATTCTTTTTTCAATTACTAGTTTTGTAACAGCTGATTATCTGATTTCGATCATTCAAGGACAGTAGGTATATATTCACGTACTCAGACAACCACTCAACACGCCCATAAACGCATGCATTGAGCAGTGTCCAACGTTATTATTATTATCTTAAAACCATAGCTTTTGGATAGCTCAACTATATTATAACAATAATGATCTTTCAAATAAAACGATTTAGGATATGCTGTAAACATTAAAATAACATGTTGGGTAACTATCAACCCGTTTGACCCATTTCACTTAAAACTTAACTTTTTTATTTAGGGATAACTTTGTAAATAGTAATCAAGTTTCATAATTGTTCTAATCAGGCCACTAATAAATTTATTTGTCCCAATCAGGTTACTTATAAATTGTCTCAATCAAGTTACCAAAGTGTTAGAATTGTTTTAATTAGATCACTCATAAATTGTAAAAATATTTTAAAAACAATTGCAATATATAAAATATTAACAATATTTATAAGAATAGAATCATTTTAAAATAATTGTGAATTATTTTAAATTTTTAACAAAAATATGAGTGAGTTAATTGGAACACTCCTAAATTTTTAGTGACCTGTGAAACAAATAAAAATATCAGTGACCTGATTAGAACAAATAAAAATATAAGTGATCTAATTAGAATACTTTTAAAACTTGCTTACTATTTTATGACGTTTTTCTTTTTATTTAACCCAAATATAATCAATTTCAATTGAACAAGTTGGAATTGCCATTTTAGATGTGGAATAATGTTTTTTAACTTTGAACTCTTGTGCAGCAGGCGTTATGACCGGTACTAACCATCAAGCAGATGAATAAGGTTTTATTTTATCCTTTCAAAAACATTTTTTATCAACATTGGTGAATGTTCCAGATTTAATAGCGTATTAATAGGTAACTAGAGCAAATCATCCGCTTATTTGTTGCCATTTCGGGACTTTATGTCTACTAGAAGCAGCTCTATATGTCAGTGTAAGTTTATGATTGAGTCTTTTCGAATATGGAATGTGGTTCTATTGGGCAAGGATTTGAATCTGTGTGTGTGTGTGTTTGAGGCCAACAAACGTCCACAAGCTCGTGGCATTGGGTTCTCGTTGTTTATAGATTGGGTGCGCATTTGAGTTTATGGGGTTTCGGTGGTGTATAGAAAGTTATTGAAGTTGTTACAAAGCCTTTAGAATCCTGTAATGGTGGCTACTTTGATGAGTTTTAAGACATGATGAACATGAAACCAGATAATCATGACCATAGACGGGACAGAAGGCTGTCACATGACGCGTGTCAAAACAGGCTTGTGATAATATGCACTTTAGATAAGCAATCACAAACACCATTAAAGACTGTTAATTCTTCAGATATGATTAAAAGTCATATCATTCGACTTTTCAGTAGAATCGATTTTTACATATTTAGCTGAATTGGTTTAGTTTGAAACATTACTAACTTTAACAAAAGAATAACATATTTTCTTGCTTTTCATGAAAAGTAACTTGATGTAATTTGTGATGTATAAAAGCTCCATAATGAAAATGTTAACAGACAAATATTTACATGTTAAAGTAATTGAACTTGTTTAAAATGTATATCTGATGAGTTATATATTTTTTTAAAATGTATTAAATACTCGTCTAGACATACTCTTAAATTATATTAATTTTTAATCTATTTCATGTAAGTATTTAAACTAAAATTGTTTTTTTATTTGAATTTGATACGAACAACTCAAATTCGATTTGAATCTCGTCTTCTCCAAAGAGTCTTTGACTCTCATCACTTGGTTATTAACCCAAGTGGTAATTGTTACCTTTTAAATGATTAAAAGTAGATGGTATTAATTTGTTTTGTAAAGTGTTTATTTATTAAAATTGGATCAATTTGTTATCAAGTTTTTATTTTTTTTAAAATGGTAATAAACACAAGTGTTTTTGCGCAATTTTAGAGATTTTAATGACTGGCTATCATTCACAAGTTAATGGCTAATTTAAAATTTCAAGGGTAAATTATATTTTTCGTTCATCGAGTTTACTTTCGAGTTTATTTTTCATTATACAACTAAGAAATAACAAGAAAACAACTTTTTAGTTTGCATTTTGTCACCGATTTAAGTCATTTTACTAAAATAAATGTTTTTTTTCATTTGAGGTAAAATTAAAGGACAAAAAGTGTACAACAAAATAAAAAATTACATAAACAAGATACAAAGATGAACGATATATATTTCTTTATGATTTAATTAGCTTAAAAATTAAAATCATAACTTAAGATGAGCTCAAAAGATCGAAAATATATACACTCAAATTGTTACCGATTATCCATTAGGCAAGTGGTTGAGGTGAGGAACCGGAAGGTCTTGGGTTTTAGTCGCGTTTGAGACAAAATACTTTGGGTTGAATCAAATAGTTTTTTCGGTTGAGAGTGTAGTCTGATATGAAAACAAATAAATGCACCAAATTAAGATGATATTTATTATCTAAAATAGAGATACATTTGCCATTAAAAAACAAAGAATTACATATATCACTCTCTCAACCATAAAAATTACATATTTCTCTAAAAACAAGTTTCAATATATAAAGTATGATTCTTTTTAAGCATGATTTAAAAGGATATATACTTATACAAGTTTAGAGGGAGGAATATACAATTTACAATGCCCTAGAAAAATATAATCAAATTCTCATAATGAACTTTTTTAAAAGACAATTTTTTTAAACAACAAATTTGTGACCCTGATTCGGAGGATAAATGTTATCTTAATCGGGTCCCTCAACCCCTTTAGGTGGAAACTCGTTGCTAATAAAACTCTTTGCCTCAACTCCAAGCATTTTACTCAGAGTGATACTTGAACTCATAATCTTACATATTTAAAAATTTTTTGAACGTCAAATGTACGACCATGTTTCAGATGATAGATGTTATCTTAGGGCACACCTATCCGTTTCTGTGGCACCCTACACAAATCCCGCATCGGCCGTGGACAGGATAGATTCCTGGTTCATAAGGAATGTCTGGCCTCTAACATCAACAACACGTTTTGAGCGTATTGGCTATGGATGAGAGGAGAACTCCAAAGTTAAGCGTGCTCAAGTGGGAGCAATCCAGGGATGGGTGACCTCCCTGGAAAGTTTTCACTCGGGCAACCAAAGCAAATCCGTGAGCTCCTCGTGGGCAAAGCGGACAATATGTTGATGCGAGGGGCCGGGTGTTACAGAATGATATCAGAGCCACTCCTGTACCGTTCGGGATGTGGGACATAACTTACCAAGGATGGTGACTTCTCGGGCTCATCGAGGACGATGAGTCCAAACAAGGGGTGCTTGTGACACCCTAAACCTATCTCACATCGTTCGTGGACAGGAAAGATTCCTGGTTCATAAGAAATGTCTGACATTTAACATCAACAACGCGTTTTGGGCGTATTAGCTGTGGATGAGAGGAGAACTCCACAGCTAAGCGTGCTCAGGTGGGAGCAATCCAGGGATGGGTGACCTCCCCGGGAAGTTTTCACCTGGGCAACCAAAGCAAATCCGTGAGCTCCTCGTGGTTAAAGCAGACAATATTGTTGATGCGAGGGGCCAGATGTTACAGTTTCGTAGACGGGACTGCACCACCAATCCTCTCAGGAGGAAACTCATTGATGAGAAAACCCCTTGGCTCAATTCTGAGTATTTTTGCTCAGAGTGAGACTTGAACCCATGACCTCTTCTTATTTACATGTTATGAGTATCTCACATTAACCAAATCTCCCCATATTTAAATATCATAGGTATTTAATCTTAACTAGTTATACTAACACCATTCACAACCTACTCTCCATCTCCATCTCTATAAATATACTAAAAAATTACTACCGTTTCTTTCTCTTTTTCAATAAAATAATATCTTTTTGTACTTTTATCGTTACATTGTTTATCTATTACACTCACAACCACTTTTATCAAATATTAAAAAAATTAATAGAGATGAACAGTATTTTATCAAATATAGAGATGAAGAATAACATATTCTCTATCCTCCATCACAACCGCTAATAACCATTCTCTATAATATAAAAAACGCACTAAAAGAAACATAAAGAACGAAATGTGAATGCTCTAAGAATTATCGATTTTTAAAGTACAATTAATTAATGAGGCTATATGGTTGGAAGAGTAGTAAACTGTAAAAGTTAGTTGAAGGGCGGTTATGACGTGGCATTTCTACATCCTCTAGCACACAAAAGCCACATTATCCACCAAAAAAGAAAAAAAGAAAAATCCAAATTCACCAACACAATGGCCTCATACTGCCATGATCGCCGCTACCGCCTCTGCGCTGCCCACCGTCTCCGCCACCATCGCCACCATCAACCACCGCTCCACCACCACCACCACCACCACCACCACCACCCACCTCACCACCCACCGCCGCCGCCTCCGTCCACTACGAGGTTCATATACACCGCTTGAATGCACTTAATTTGTGCTGTTTTTGATTACATCTCAACTTGTTTGTAGTTTTGTGTTGGTAGATCGTTAACAGACGTTTTGTTCTTGAATTCATATGAAGTTTGTGGCTTTTTTATGATTGTGTTGGAATTAAGATTGCTGTTATCTTGACTTAGATGATGAATTTGTTTCATAACACTTACTGCAGTAGCAAATGACTCCAAAACAACAGAAGTTGCTCCTGATGTTACCATTGAAAAGTCAGAAGCTGATAAGATTGTTGATGGAATGGATTTTGGTGAATTATGCAATGAATTCGAATGCATCAGCAGCCCAGCTGTTGAAGCTACCGCAAGACAACTCGCGCGTGATATATTAGAGCTTCGAGAGGGCAATCGCGCTCTTGGAGCTTATGCTGTTTCAGTTAAATACAAGGTGTTTTATAAGGATACAAATAATAATATTTGGTGTTTGTTCGGACTTTTACAAACCGTTGAACCAGATTTTCGTTGTTAACAGAATTTTAAAGGGGCCCTTTTTGCTAGTATAATGAATCTTTATCCTGTTACCAAATGCAGGATCCGGTCAGAAGTTTTACGGGCCGTGAGAAATACAAGAGACCGTTATGGTCAACTGACGCGCTAGATAACCCTAATGCGGTGAGGATCTTATGTTCCTTTTATGTTACTTCTTAATAACATGTTCTAGATATCTAACATCTTAACCTAAAGATAGAGCTTTATAACCAATCTATGTGAAAACAGGTTTATTATGAACTTCCGAAAAAGCTAAAACTGAAACGGGTCAAATGGTCAAAAGTCGTCTATTGTGTATACAAATTCTTACAGAGTTAAAAATTATCAGGTTTATAAAAATTATTTTATTATTTTTATATTTAGTATGATATTTATTTTCAAAAAGTGGAATATGGACGAAAAGTATTAATATGTCATCCGAACCCAACCACCTGTTTTGACGTGAACCCATTTTGATATGCTACGCTGGTGTGACCTGCTCGTTTTCGCAGAGTGTGCAGGACATGGTGATGTTGTCTACAAGTCTGTTGAATATAAAGTGGACTTTGAAAGGGAATCCTAAAAATCCATTAGCTAGTGTAGGTGGGCCCTTGATTCTCAAAGTCGACTCGCGGTTTACATTAAACCAAATTAGTGGTCAAGTTATCGAGCACGAAGAAATTTGGGATTTATCTTCGTCATCAGCTGCTGCTCAGGCGTATTTTTGGGCATCACGCCGTCTATTTGCTACAATTGAATCTGCAAAAGATTTTTCTGATTCTCTCAAGAACCTTTCTAGCCGTTTTTCAACAAAAAAGGAAAACACCGTGGATTACTATCCAGATCCCACAGATCCCACAAAGGTATTCTTTTTCTTTGCATTTTAGTTGATTCTCACTAAACCTGCAAATATTCATGCATAAGTAGTTAAATGGGTGTTTGACGTTGCATTTTGAAAGTCGTCGTGTCATCTGATATAATATAAATCATATAATCAACTGTAACAAAATTGACGTTGCTGTTTGAAGTTCTGATAATCAGTTGGTTTTTCATGTTTAATGAGTAGAATAGTTCTGTTGCAGCTACTCAACTGATCATCTGACCTCTAAATGTACTAAAGTCGGTTCCACTATACCCAAACACTAGGAAGTGATTCCTACTCGAAAACACAATAATCATATAATCACTCTCAATAATCATATAATCATATAATCACTCGAACACCAAACATCTACTTGAATCTAGATTACATTTACGTCTCATTTAAATCACACATTCATCAAATCGATCTGTTGTGAATCAGCGTGCATTTTATAAAAGCCCGTAAACACCAAATGCTACACAAAGTGGTTATGAAAGTATGATAATCTTTTGGTAACTACGCAATATTTGGTTTTAGTTAGTGTTGACTGATCGTTAAATATTGTGTTTTTGATGTGTATTGTAGTTCTTCCAAAGCCAGGATGACTTCCAAAGGGACGCCTACCAACTCGCGTTGTTTCTCGCACTTCTGTACTTTTTAGTACAGTTTTTGAGGACAACCCTTTAAACTCACACTGTAAGTATAATATCAACTGTGTAAATGTATACATACCGCTACCTTATGTGATTATCTCTTTCCATATAAAAGAACTTACTGTAAGAGATGCCTTTAAATTGGTTTTTGTCAGCATAATTATAATTCCAATTCTTACCTTGATATATGTATGCGTGTGTCTGTCGCCTGAGAATGCGCATACATCCTGAACTATATAACTACGTATACATGCTGACGTATATAACTACGTGTACATGCTGACGTATATACTTGCGTGTACATGCTGACGTATATAGCTGCATGTTTATACTGACGTATATAACTACGTGTACATGCTAATGCCTTATGTAGGATTGTTTCTTTAGGCTTTATAGTCCTTTATGTTGTATTGTACTTTGATATCTTTACTGTGTTTGGTAAATTCAAACAATAGAAAGTAGTTAAGAAGTTAGCTTTTAAAAGGACTTATGATGATGTTTTGATTCGGAAGTTTATCTTGTCCACGTGCAAGGTTTATGTTTGCGTACGGCGATGGCTTTTTAAACGACTAAACTAGGTTTGTAATAAATGGGTTGAGCGGGTCATAAGCAGGCATGTCTTATAAAACTATATATTTTCTATTTTTATTTTGAATAGGTTAACAAATGTGCAGTTTAATTAAATATATCAACCTAAACATGACCTCTTTAACTTAATGGTTAAACGGCCTCAACTAATACAACTTGTTTATTAAACAGGTAGAAATGAAAACCGAATACGTAATTATTAGATCATGTTAATGTTGTGTTTAGGGTCACGTCACAAATTGCTACGGTGCTACCCATAATTTAAACCTTATAACATAAAAGAATGCAATGAATATCACAAAGAAAACTCTTGTTATTCTGAGCGTCGGTAAGTAGATATTTTACATCAAGTTGAATGCTAGATTTGCTACTAGATGCAGTAGTGTTATCTATTACCATTTTAGCTTAAGTGTTTTAATTCAACCCATTCTGACACTCTTAAAGTATAACATATAACCTGAATAGAAGTAATCGAATAGAAAGATATATATATATATATATATATTTAAACTTTATAGCAACCATATTTTATTTATTAAACACGAACCATACTAGTAGAGTATTATTTTAGTAGCTATTATAAATACAAGCAACACAAAAACCGACGCCCTTGCAGCACTCACGCTCGCCCATGAAATATCATGAGCGCCAACCTCATACACCATCCCAGACTCTTCGTCTTTAACTTTGATGCTAGAGGAACCTGAAAACAAAGCAACAAAAGCAACATCACCTTTACCGACCGGTGAAATACAGGTGACAATCGATCTAGGTTGCATTTATAGGTCGAATTACACGAGAGAATACACTTACAATCATAATCAGTCCACCCGATAGTCTGATCCTCCATGCTATATGTGATCAGCCTATCTTTTAGTATAAGATCTGCATACAAGATGCATATATACAAAAATGACCCGAAAAATTCTTATAAAATTTCAAAAGATTTTTTGTAAATTTAAGGATTTTTCCGCCTAACCTCCCAACAAAATCGAATCTCTTGCTTCTCTTGGTTGCAGGGAACTGCTCAAAAAACCGATGCACCAATAATGATGCTGAAATACAGTACAAAAAATGCAAATGTTAGTTGCTAAAAAAACAAATTTTTTTTTTGTAGTTTTATAAAAAGAACTCGAGCGTATAACCTTAGTTTTAAAGAAATACTGATGGGGATAAACTTTCAACTTAAGAGCATTCGCAAAGTGAAATGTGATCGTCGGAAAAGCATCATCGATGCTGCAGTATCAAAGACAAATTGTAGTTCTTTAACATGTTTGCTATCAAAAGATCTTTAAAAAATCTTCGACTACAAAATTAAAACACAACAATACGCGAGTAAAAGAACCCATACTTCCCACGCCACGAGTAACACTTGAAGTCATGATCAAGTGGGCGAATATATGCATCCGGTTGTGCAGAGATAATCTAGGTCAAATAGTCAACAGTGAGATATATTCTATAAAGAAATGTAACAAGCTAAAATGTTAACATTTCGGTTACCTTTTCCATTATCTGGTCATAAACATCTTCAGGAAGATAAGCCAAAGTTGTACCACTATCAACTATTGTTCCTCGTTTTTCTGGGGTGTTGAACAAATACGTTCGAAGCTTTACAAACTCACCACCGATTTCAATCGCTTTCAACTCAATAGTGAAATGTATCCTACAACGTAGATTAAAATGTAATCAAGATTTATATAACAAAATAAAGATCATAAAAGGTGTTATCTTTAGCTTACATATCAGGCAAAATTGGCGTTGAATTCACTTTCGGGTGCACAACTTCTCCTATAGCAAAGATCCCACCTCTAGAACCCGATAAGCAATGTGAAAACATCCTTTTCACCTTTTTAGCTGCCGCGAGTTGAGAAATTATGGATGAATTCGATTGCCCGAATCCTAATATTCCATCTACGGCTTGATGGTATTGACCTAAACCCCCCGATTGTCTCGCTCCACACCTGTTTTTAATCACATAGTATGATGTTTTAAACTTTAGAATCATACACTAACATTTTAGGAATAAAGACCAAAACTTACATGTTCAAAAGATTATTATTTTACCTGCATAACAAAGTAACCAACTTTGGTCTAAGTGTTATTTCTATTTCAGGTTATCAACCTTAATTTTACCAAAAAAACTTCACAAAACTAACATTAAAACCTTAAAAAGAAATCAATTTAAAGTAATATTCAACCTTGTCATTCTAACATTGTCAAAGTTACTAACAAGTCAGCGGTCACACGTCATGTTTGACTTGGTGACTTGTACACATCACCTTCATTTAAACTTTTATAAAAGTTAAAGGATTTTTAAATCTTTTTTATTTTTATTTTTAAAGTTTCATGATTTACTATTCGTAATAAAAAAGTAAGATAGTTACCTGAAATTAAAATAAAAATAAGATCAAAGTTAGTTACTTTTTATGCACTTAACCATAGATTACAAGCTCTAATTTCTACAAAATCATTGACGCAAAATTTAACTCACCCGAACATAACACTCCCTTTCATATTCGAAGTTTTAAGATTTCCGGAGATTCTGTTCAACTGAACATCATCCTTAACAAAATAACCAGTTGTTGCGCTCCCATCACCATACCTAACAACATATGAACATCTGTTCCCAAAAATGCAGTCGTTGTTAGAGGGATCGAGTGCCGTTGTGCAAAACTCATGATCACAAGTAATGATTTTTGAACTTGTCGACTGCATTGGATCGTATAGGGCGAGTGGGATCTGAAAATGGCAAACAATAAAAAGTTATGTACATTAATATCATATATGTTTATAAAATTGTGAATGTTTTAAGGTAAGATCTTGAAGAAACTTACTCCAAGACCACTTTTTCTAGGACAATTTGCACATCCTGCACAATTCACCCACAGGATATCGCTCCCTGTATCGACTTGAACATGAAAATCCCTTGGCGGATTCCCGATTTGAATCTTGGTGTAATACAGTCTAGATTGAAAAAATATCAAGGTTTTTAAAAAAAAATTACAGTGAAAAACAGTGAAATACAAAGGCATCTTCAGTTTAAACAAAAAGTTAGTACCACAAAAGACTGCAAAAACTAAAAACTAACTCTAAATTATCTTGAAAGAATCCCAATCACTTAAGTAATGAATATGATATATGAATTAGTCTTGTATTTGATGTAATAAATTCTTGTAAATCAATTTTCCAAAAAAAACACTGATTTTTTACACTTGAATCCCAAAATATATGTTCTTCTAAACCTTAAAAGTTAAATCAATTATTTTTTGGTAAGGAATGAAAATAAATGATCGGTTTTAAGAATACAACATCATCATAGATTACTCTCAAATTAAATAAAATTATCAATCAAAAATACATCTTAATGGAACACTTCAATTAATTTTATGTGTGTACATGTATAGCATAAGGATTAAAAAAACCATGTCACATAATTAATAAACGATTTAATTAGTTTAATCGTCTAACTGTATATAACTAAACTTCCACCCTATTACTTTAATTGTTTAAATCAATTAATATATATTCATGACAACCATACTATTTATCACAGTTTTCTTATAACTTATGATTTTCTCATGAACTCTTTTCGTAAAGTGAGAGAAAACTCACGCAGTGGAGGTGGGCCGTCCATCGCCGCCAAGCGGGAGGTCGGCACCGGCGAGAACTCGCCGTTGCCGACTAACATCATGCCTCTTGAATTCACCCAAAGACGACCAATTTTCACCATTAAACTTATGATGCACCTGAAAAACCACATTGGCAGACACCCAAGAACCACCAAATTGAACCATAAAAACAACAACAAAAACCCATATTGCAACAACAAACCCTCGATCAAACCCCTCCATCTTACAATCAAACACAAAATCTCACAGTATTTTCAAAAGGATATGTTCAACACTCAAGTTTGCATGCAGTTGTGTGAAATTGAAGCTGAATTTAAAGGCGAAAAATGAAGAAATTCACCTGAATAGTGACGAAAGAAAAGCTAAAAATAGAGTGATTGATGGTTTACTCACGTTTGTTCACCTCTTCGATCCTTCAATTATGCTAAATTTAGGTTGGAAGGTGGTGCAAGATATTAATATCATTAACCTCGTGAATTGAAGGAGGGGGTTGAGGCTAAAAATGGATATTATTTTCATCCACTTTTGGTTTTTGTGACACCGTGTACTTTTTTTGTGACACGTTAATCACAATAAGGGATGCACAATTGTGGTTTCTAGACGGGTGTTATACGCATACAACTAACATGTTATTCAGACACTCTTAAGGTTTTGTTCAGGTTGCAAGATAGATGAGAATGGTTAAATTAGTCGTATGAGGTTTAAATCATGCGACTTGTATGAGATGTTTGTATTTTGTAAAATATGATTGATGTGACTATTGACAAAAGTGATACTGACTTGTATGCTATGGCATACTCTTGACATGTAGACTTGATTTGGTGTCATACGCCACATTTGATATGATACATGGTGTGGTGCACTACGAGGGTGGTGTTTTTTTAGCGGATCTTTTTTCCAAGTTATTAAATAAATTTTGAAATTTTTGTTAAAATATTAGATTTTGTAAAAGGAAATTGATTTTGAAAGATTTTGATTTGGAATTGAAATTTCCCGAATGAAGATATGATTAATAAGATTTCACTAGAGACATAAATGAATCGAACTACTTGTGAACCACTCATAATCAACTTGTTAAATTCTATAAAAAAATCGTTCTTAAAATAAGTTGTCTGATCATGGGTTTGAGGCATCAAGCTTGACAAGGCTTAGAAGCCAAGCTTATTATGTACATATACACAATAGTTCCATTTTAATAATATACATATACATATAATTATATAGTATAAAAGTACGATAAAGTAACTAAACAATATATAATTTTGATATATATGTATATACAATTATGATTATAGATATTAAAAAAAAGGTATATATATAAAAGTAAAATGAATAATATTTAAGAAATAAATAAAAGTTATTTGAGGAGCTTGTAGAGTATGCTTATACATTTGTAACATGTTATTTAACGCACAAATAATTTTTTTGTATCAAGTGCATCAAACCTCTACTATACTGTACTATATATATAATTGCCATAAGAATATACACCCAAGGGCATTATATTAGAATATCTTATTAAAATTGAGGTATATATAGTACATCTTATATAACACAATGATCAAATGCTCTAGCATACAATGAAAAGAAGAGGGTGCGGACAAGTTACATTTGCACGAAAAGTGTCACGTCATTAGTGTCGTGATGTAATTGATTGTTCACACATCAAAGTCGAATCGAAACCGACAAAATCATATACGTAATAAGCACGCGTCATACAATCTCGGAAGAACTAATATAACTGTCATATGCATGATAAAAAGCACCCAATTAAAAAGTAAGTTAAATATATTGCACGTGAGACGTAACGAGTTATCTAAATGTATATAGGTTAGATACAAACTATAAGGTATCAAAGAGCAACCTGATTTATTTAAACAATAATATTCACACGTAAATCATCCGTCTACATTAAACGGGTTATACAATAGCACATAAATGGTCAAACAGGCCGTATGATGTCCAAATCATATGGCTCGTATTGAAATCCATAAGTTTTTGTTTCAATGACTTATACATTAGTATCAACACATTGAAAAATTTAATGTCGAAACGTCAAAACAAGTCGATTTTATAAAATCATAACATTTTCTAAGAGGTAAACACAAAAAAAAGTGTAAAAGAAAAAGAATATTTGAAGTAGGTTTGACTGTTGTACATGTTTGCTTCAAAGGGTTGTATATTATTACGCATAACTTCAGCTTAGATAAAATTTATAACCGAACATAGATGAAAAATAAATGGGTGACAATAATATGTTATTTTTCTAAGGTTATAAGAGGAAAAACAAAATGAAAACAAAAATCTATAAGTGTACCAAGTGTTAAATTTGATAAAAGCTTGCTTAAGGTGTTTGTACCTTGTGCTTAACTCTTGTAACATGTGATTGGCATTGAGAACATTGTTTAGTGTTAGGACAGAACCTCCATAATTACTATTTATATAATCGCCATAAAACTACACACCCAAGGGCATTATATTACAATATCTTATTAAATCTGACGTATATTTAGTATATCTTATATAATAACACAACGATCAAATGCTCTAGCATACAATGAAAAGAGGACGACGCGGACAAGTTACATTTGCACGAAAAGTGTCACGTTATTAGTGTCGTGATGTAATTAATTGTGCTCGCATCAAAGTCTAATCGAAACAGACAAAATCATATACGTAATAAGCACGCGTCATACAATCTCGAAAGAACTAATATAACTGTCATATGCATTATAAAAAAATCCAATTAAGAAGTAAGTCAAATATATTGCACGTGAGATGTAACGAGTTATCTAAATGCATATAGGTTAGATACAAACTATAATGTATCTAAGAACAACCTGATTTATCTGAATAATAATATCCACACATGAATCATTCGTCTACATTAAACGGGTTATACAATAGAACGTAAATGGTCAATCAGGCTGTATGATGTCCAAATCATATGGCTCGTATTGAAATCCATAAGTTTTTGTTTCGATGACTTATACATTAGTATTAACCCATTGAAAAATTTAGTGTACAAACTACACACCCAAATGCATCACAAAATGTTGTTGGCACCATATAATCATCTAATAATACATTTTTACTAAGATTGACGTATACATGATACACCTTGTATCAAACTCATAAACCAATGATAAAATGAACAACAACGTAGCCAGGCACAATGGCGCAAAAAATGTCTAAGTCATTAGTGATGTGATGTAACTAATTGTTCATGCATCAAAGTTAAATCGAAACAGACAAAATTATGTTATATTCCACTAGTCGATAGCAGATTAATAGTGGTTATGTGTAAGAAGAATGCATAATATAACTCTCATATGCATGGCAAACAAAACATTCAATTAAAAAATTAGTTAAACATATTAAATGTGAGATGTAACAAATCAACTAAATGTATATAGGTTAGATACAAACTATAATGAATCAAAAAACAATAAGATTCTTTTATCTAATGTATAATTTCCACATAAAACATGGAAAAGATCGAGATCATCACATGTTCAACAAAAGTCTACATAATAATTTTTATTCCTAAAATTAGAGTTATGATGAAATGAACATTAGATTCATTGTATGTGAATAATCTAGTTAATTATAAGTATATAAATAAACCGAACGAACACATATCGAGTTATGTTTACAAACAAACATAAATGATCAAATATAGGCGAACAAGAACGAACATTGAATACAAACCAATAAGTTTAATACCTTAAACATTGACCATGAGGCTGTCAAGTGGGTCATGATTAGCCCTAAAAATCTACCATAGTGTATGGATCATGTTTAAAGTTTTCTTTCAAACTAGTGTACTTTAAAAACTTATTTATCAAAATGGTGTGTTTTGAAAACTTATTTACTATGGTTTTGAAAACTTTATTGTTCTTCACTCTTAATTTAATTGGCTATTTAAAACTTTATTTTTTTATTACTTACCAAAAAATTATCCTTTAAAGTTTCTTTTTTTAATTCTTTTAGGGATGATATCTTTAAATTTGTAGATATATATTTTAAATAGAATATTTTTTAAAATTTTTAAGATTTTTTCACGTTTTCAAGATTTTTTTTCTTTTACGTTATTTAAAAATTATATTCTAAAAATGACTTTACAAAATGCCTAGTTATTATATATAGTCTAATAATAATAAGTTGGTTGCTACAATAACCAGGTTATAACCATATACTTTTATAAAGTCATTTTTATAATGTATTTTTAACCATAGTTTCTTGAAAACTTCAAAAAAATCTTAAAAACTTTAAAAAATGTTCTAATTAAAAAATACATTTCTAAAAATTTAAAGATATCATCCCTAAGAGAATAAAAAAAACTTTAAAAGATAAATAGGTAGTCAATGCAAAATAAATTTTTTAATAGTTAATTAAATTAAGAGTGAGAAACGTTAAGGTTTTCAAAACTACACTATTTTAGTAAATATTTTTTTAAAATACACTATTTTGATAAATACATTTAAAAACTACCTTAGTTTCGGAAAAAAAACTCTCATGCTTGTAGCCTCACTGAAATCTCTAGTAAAATCCATGCATGAAAATATCTGGACTTTTAAATCTAATATAATATAAATGAGTAATAAATGAAATATTTGTAACTCACCCAAGTACCTTAAAAGCTTGTATAGCGGAAGCATTTTCTTGTGTACTCGCAATCTCTCATTCTCTTTCCAAGAGTTTTGCTCCATAATCAAGCCACTTCATTACTAGTAACAAGTTAAACAGACCACCCCCTAACAACTAGCTTACGTAACCTAATCTATTTTCATTAATCACACACTATATCAAAATGTATTTTAGAGTAACAAGTTACGGTCTGGATTATAAGTTAAAAAGGGTATAGAACATCCAGATAGACCTTGTTAGCGTCAATTGGTTACTCATTGATCTTCAATGAAGATGTTAGGTTTCGTTTGTAAGAGCTTTAGGTTTCGTTAAAAATCACTTATGCATTCGTGATTCGGTAATGTTCTCCCGCCACTTTATCATTCTTTGTTGTCATGAATATGAAATATGGTATGGAGATTAGATGCTAGCTTTCTAACCTAAAAAGGTTTACGAAGACTAGATGCTAGTTTTCTAACCTAAAAGAATAGAACACGTAACATGAATCATGATTATGATATTCTAGCAAGAGGAAAACTAGAAGTATAATGATATTCATAAGAGAATTAGCCCCCTATTATGGAAGCCAAATTGTTACATGAACCACCGTTTGACTAAACAACACATGTATACTCTTAACTTCTTGCGTCATGTCTTTAGAGTTGTTAGACTATAAATCTAATATCATCATAAAAAAGTTTTAGGGATTTCTGTAGGACCTTTGACCTACTTAATTTGATATAACATGTATTAAACTAGTATTTGATGAATTACATTAGTCAGAACATTGTACAATTAATACATGTGATAGATTGTAAAACAATTAGATTTGAAAATAATACCATTGATAGTATACACAAGCCGCTCATGCATTGATTTGAGCCGAGTCAACAAGATAATGAGCCATCAATATCAAGCACGAGCTAAGTGATACCGAATTTACAAAAAAACTTCTCAAAAAATCATTATTCTCCAAGATTAAAACTAGCAATTGATCTATCTAACTTGATGAACTATGTGTTTTTATTAATTCAATAAGAGTTATAAACCTTGTGTAAAGTGTAAATACATATTAAACATTTCCT
This sequence comes from Flaveria trinervia, assembly GCA_025506515.1. Taxonomy (NCBI): domain Eukaryota; kingdom Viridiplantae; phylum Streptophyta; class Magnoliopsida; order Asterales; family Asteraceae; genus Flaveria; species Flaveria trinervia. Next base: position 2,475,890 of record CM046452.1, read on the forward strand.
TATAAGGTATGATATGATAAGGCTAAATGTCGTGATATGCATATCATGATGTAATTTTATGCTTTATTTTGTTTAGTGTTATGTTTTATTATCCAAAATTTATACCTACATATTCTTCTAATAGATAATTGTCACAAAACTATACTCAGACAAAAGTCAAGGTTGTCTATAAACAAGTGTTAAACTAGAATGAGTCCTAGTCACCACTCGTTGTCGACAAGGAGCCAACACCAACAACTGCCAGAAAACATAATGACATCAATGCAACAAATTTGGAAACTCTACCTTGTGTCGACCTACAATGACAAACACATGGAAATTCGAAAGTGCTAGCTAACACCAAAGTGCATGTGCATTAGCCCTTGGAGATGTTAATGGTTTATCGTACATCTAAAACCTTAGTCAATGCCTTAATATCTACTGTAGGCCAACCATCACAACTTCTAAAACCACCACAAAAGATCGAGATTACATAAAATGCCAAAATTAAGACTTGCCTACTCAAATTTAGAGACGTGCTATGATATCCATCAACACCACATCATCAATCAAGGGCCTCAATATACAATTTAGTTCTCAAAACAAAAGGGATTTATGTCTGATCATGTGTGAGGCTTACCCTTATAAGTTGTCGTTGTACACTAGTACACGAAACTTCATACACAAAATCATAACTCTTGATCGTAGAATCTCTAACTCATGATCGAGTGTACGTCTTTTAGCTTGTGAGAGTGTATTAGAATACACTATTCATATTATTATTTGTATCATGTTTTTAATATAATGGCATCTCAATTTAATATTTTCAAATCTTTAGCCTATAAATGTAGAATATTTTAGGCTTATTTAATAAAATTATTTCTTTGTCTGCTTTTTAAGGTTCATTACTCCTTACTTTGAAACCATAAATGCCTTAAAAGTTTTAACTATTATGTTATCCAAAAGAAACACTTGCGTCTCTTTTATATTATATATATATATATACACACTAATATATATATATATATATATATATATATATTATATATATATATATACTAGTTGGAAATGCCCGCGCGTTGCGGCGGTACGATTGTTGCATGATTTTTTGGGAATTCGATTTTAGTCGGTAACGGCTTGGTGCGTTATGACGTAAATTAAAAATTCTAAAAATAATTATTGAAAAAATTGAATAAAAGAAAATAATTACGTATATTACAAAAGTCTTTAAGACAGTTATATTATCCCAATAAGAATAATGAAAATATGGGTGGTATTTATAGTCGGAAATTATTTATTACCTAGATTTTATAGAGGTTTATTTTATGAATGTAGGTTAGAGTTTTATGATCATCGGAGTTAGTTTTTGGTGATGATTTGCAGATACCGAAAAAAATTAATGGAGAAATTATCACCACAAATTATCATCTTGATTGTTATTGAGCTGTTAACAACTGATAAAGGAAAGGGGAAGAATGATTATTGCTCAATCACAATATATAAACGACATTGAAAGTAAATGACGATTTTGTGTTGACCACATGTATATATTTTAGCATTTGTATTATAAGTAATCATATATTATACTTTATTGTAAGAGCATAAAAAAATAAAATGATTAATTTTTTGAAATTTAAGCATTACTTTTCATATGGGTGTCTTAATCCATATGTAAAATTATCATTCTATCATTCTCTCACTTTTATTGTAAAAAATCTAGATAAATATTAAATTTATTAAACTTATAATATGCCTCTAGAAAAATATTAGTATTATAGTTATTATAAATATGAAGATTTATATAAGTTATATACTTAAATATTTAAATAAAATAATATACTAATTAAAATATTATTTAGTTATAATAATATAATTAGTAAATATAAATTTAAATATCAATTTATAGTATAATAAATAAAATAGAATTTAATGAAGTGAATTGAATAATATCATATTATTAAATAATGTATTAATAATGTTTATTAAATACATGAAAGAGACAAGGGTAAAAATGTCAAGTTTTATTAAATTTAATGGATAAATTTATTATATTACCCCTAAAGTGTCTTAAAATTTTAATCAAATCCCTATTCTAACCTCTTAAATGTGGTGCACTCATTTGTACATGTTGCTTTAAAACTTGTATTTTTGGCAAAATTACATCTCTATCCAAAGAGATGTATTATATATTAGTATATATATATATAATATATATATATATATATATAATATATATATATATTCTTTTAAACTAAAAAATTTAAAATAAAACAACATAATAAAATACAATGCTTATTTCTTTCTACCGGATATATATATATATATATATATATATATATATAATATATATATATATATATATGAAAAGGTTACTATACAAAATGCAAAAAACAAGCAAAGTGTACAAAGTCACCAAAGCGTTATACATGTATTTTGAGAGATGAGTAATTTTGTTCGTGCCACAATTACGCATATAAGGTGGATAATTACGCAAGTCATATTGATTATCACGCAAGTTGTAACTATAATTATGTAAGTTAAAATTACTCAAGTTATAAATAAAAATTCCACAAGTTATACTTGTTACGCAAATTATATAATAATTACGCAATTATACTCATGTAAGTTATACACACAACACATTCACGTTTTTTTTTTAAATTTAGATTTTTCTTTTAAAAAAGGTATAGTAATACTATACTCAAATTAAAGAGAATAAAATACTAGATTTTGTAGTGTAATTTAAAAAAAAATGTTATATAAAAAAGTTATATGCGCTTAAATATTTGGATGAATTTGAAAAAAGTCAACAATTGTATGCCATTTTCAAATCTACCCCTCAATCCCTTTCTTATGTGATTACTCATATCTCTAATTTGAACAATTGTTTTCTTAGATCAATGGTTGTTATCATTTCGTACACTTCGTATAAATATATCACTTTGTACCGTAAACTTTTCCTTTATATATAAATAAATTTTTTTTATATATAAAATATAAGAATACATAGGGGAGGGAACCCCTGAAAACCATGTTATAAATTAACATGAAAACCAATGGTTACGTATGTGTAAGTACGTGTTACAAAGTGTACAACTAAAAGTTATGTACATGTAGGTGTTATGTACATGTAAGTACGTGTTACCAAGCGTACAAATAAGAGTTACGTACATGTAACGCCTACACGTTACGTATATGCAAGTCTTTTTGTTATTGTTATCGTTCCTTCAAGTTTAAATTAAAAAAATATATAATGATCTTAAAAATAAAGTTGAATTTTACATAAATATACTTTGAACAATTGAAAAGTTAAATCAATTATAGATTATGTGATTTGGAAGTGGTGGTTCTCATATTTTTTAATTATAAACATAGTTTTCATTTGATCTATTTTTTATATAAACAAATTTCATTTATATATATAACATATAAGAATATGTATGTAAGGGATTAAACTTTCAAAACATATAAAAACAGTCTTTCTATGTAAGAAGTGCAAAATTAAAAAATTATGAACAACCATTAATAAATATAATAATAACTTGTTTAAATTTTTTATTCTTGTTCTCAAAAGTATTTATTTTTCAGCAACGTAACATTCGATACGTAAGTTTATACATAAATACATGGATGTGTGTATATATTATATGTATATGAAATATGCATTAGTTTTTAATAAATGTGTAAACATTAATAAAAACACAAACATCTAGGATACATTTCAAAAGTAAAAAACATGATAGGTTCACATGATTGCATTTGTATGCATGTATGTTTCATGCCATGGCATGCTTTTCTGTTGCGTTTCTTGATAGCGTAAAGTACTCACTAGCACTAAATTCCGCAATAGAGAAAGGGTTGAAGTGTTACTCGACTTAACATAATTTTTTGCTCATGTTTCATGTGATGAACACAATACTTGCTAAGAATCATCACCTTCCACAACTTGTTTGCATACTCTATAAATAATGACATTTGGAATTTTCAAAATAGACACAAATCCTACATAACAAGACTCATATATTTGTATAGTACATATACAAATACAATGCCAAAGAGGAATCCAACAACATATCTTGATATGATGAGAGGAGTCATTGGAGATTTAATTGAGCCGTTTGTACCTACGGTCACTATGACCGCTTATTATGGTAACCATATGTTGATCAACTCTAGTGAACTTACATTGCCCGTGGCACAAATTACACCAAGGGTTCACATCGGTGGTGAGCATGACGATCTATACACGCTACTTATGTTTGACCCTGACGATCCTAGCCCCAATAAGCCGTCATCACAAGAAGTTGTCTTATGGTTCGTCTCCCTATCTCTAGTTTTTCAAAAAATTTTTGTTGGTGCAAATGAAAGACATGTTTTATTCTTTGTTTTAGGGTAGTGACCAACATACCAGGTGGGACGTCTTCTGCCCAAGGTAAACATATTGTTTTCATAGAAATCGTTTTTGTGTTCAAACAATTTTAAATATTTCTTCTATCTTACAAGTAATTGTGTGTATAGGTGTGGAAGTCATAAAATACCAAATGCCTAACCCAAAAGCCGGGGTACATCGTTTCATCATGCTTTTATACAAGCAACAATCACCACTTGGTGCGATTCAAGCACTTCCTTCTTTAGTTTGCTTCAAAAGTCGTGACTTTGCACAAACGCACAACCTTGGAAAGCCAAAGGGGATCATGTATTTTTATGTACGAAGACAAGTTAAAAGGAATGCTTGAAAATGATTCATGGAACATGCTTCATTTATATTTGTGTTAAATGTATGTTTAAATTATTTGATGATAATAATATTAATATGAGATGTTCTTATTACCAATTAATGCAATATAGTTATATAACTGTTATTATTATATTCAACAAAATAATTTTTACGTTTGTTCACCTCTTCGATCCTCCATTTTTGCTAAATTTAGGTTGGATGGTGGTGCAACGTATTAATTTCATTAACCTCGTGAATTGAGTGAGGGGGTTGAGGCTAAAAATGGAGTTTATTTTCATCCACTGTTTGGTTTTTGTTAAACCGTGTTCTTTTTTGTGACACGTTAATCAGAAGAGTGTGATGAGTGTTGTACACACACTACTGACATGTTATTTAGACACTATTGACATCTCGTACCGGTTATAGAGCAAGGTGAAAATAGTTAAACATGTCGTATGAGGGTCAAATCATACATGTACAATGTGTTTGGATATTGTAAGAAATGACTTAATATGGCTTGTTTGATAGTTTTCCATCATATGATATGATTTGATTACTGTGGTACGACAAGTTGTAGCGTGTAGACATGATTTGACATCATACGGCCGTATGACATCATACGGTCGTATAACATCATATGACACACTTGATATGATTCATAGTGTGGTGCTCTATGAAGGGGGTTGTGAGCGGATTTTTTTTCAAAGTTATTAAATAGTTTTTGAATTTTTTGTTAAATTATTAGATTTTGTAAAAATATTGAATTTTGAAATATTTTGATTTGGAATTGAAATTTCCGAAATGAAGTACGATTGATAACACTTCATTAAAGGCATAAACGAGTCGAACTACTTCTAAGCTACTTATAATCCACTTGTTAAAATCTTAAAAAATGCTCGGTCCTAAATGGAGTTATTTGATCCTGGGTTTCACACAACACGTCGGCTCAAAAGCCGAGCTTATTATGTATATATACACAGAATATTACTCTACAATAATATCCATTTAATTATATAGTATAAAAGTACAATAAAGTAACTAAAAATACATACATACATATATATATAAATACATATGTAAAATAATTGAATATTTAACAAACAAATAAAAGTTATTTGAGGAGCTTGTAGAGTATGCTTACACACTTGTAACATGTTATTTATCATACAAATAAAGTATGAAGTGCATCAAACCTCTACTATATATAATTGTCATAAGAATATACACCAAGGGCATTATATTAGAATATCTTATTAACATTGACATATATGTATATGATACTTCTTATATCAAACTAATAATATAACCGTCAAATGCTCTAGCATACAAGGAAAAGAAGACGGTGCATACAAGTTACATTAGCACGAAAAATGTCGTGTCACTAGTGTCGTGATATAAATAATTATTCATGCATCAAAGTCAAATCGAAACAGACAAAATCATATAAAGTTGGATAAAATTTTACGTTCTAATGATAGATTGGTAATGAATATATGTAATAAGCACGTGTCATACAATATCAGAAGAATTAGCGTAACTGTCATATGCATGAAAAAAACATCCAAGTAAGAAGTATGTTAAATACATTGCATGTGAGAGGCAACAAGTCATCTAGATGTATATAGGTTATATACAAACTATAATGAATCAAAAAGCAACCTAATTTTTATCTGATCAATAGTATCCACAAATAAATCATTCATCTACGTTATACAGGTTGTAGAATAGAACGTGAATGGTCAAAAATACGTGTCATACATGATACGTCTTATATTAAACATAATACAACGGTCAAATGATCTAGCATACAAGTAAAATAAGATGGCGCAAATATTTGCGCGAAAAGTATCACGTTATTAGTGTCGTGATGTAAATAATTGTTTGTGCATCAAAGTCGAATCGAAATAGACAAAATTATATCAAGTTGGAAAAAATATTATCTCATGATTGACTCACAATGAATGTAAGCACACGTCATACAATCTCGGAAGAACTAATATAACTGTCATACGCATGGAAAAAAACTTTCAATTAAGAAGTAAGTTAAATATATTGCATGTGAGACGTAAAGAGTCATCTAAATATATATAGGTTAGATACGAACTATAATAAATAAAAAATACATCTAATATTTTATCTGAACAATAACATTCACACATGAATCAGCCGTCTACATTATACAAGTTGTTCGATAGAACGTAAATGGTCAAACAGGTTGTATGATATCCAAATCATATGGTCCATATTGAAATCTGTAAGATTTTTTTCGACAACTTATGCATTAGTATCCACCCATTGAAAATTTAATGTCGAAACGTCGATAAAATAAGGAAGTCAAAATGACAAATCCAATAAATTTTAAAAACATAACAATATAAAGATTGTAAGATGTAAACACAAAAAAGAAAAACCATAAAAAAAAAACGAATATTTGAACCAGGTTTGGCAATTTGTACATGTTTGCTTCAAATGTTTGTACATTATCACACACAACTTCATTTTAATGAAATTTATAATAATGAAATTTATAATGAAACATAAATAATAATAAACTAGTCGCAATGATATGTTACTTTTTAGTTATAAGAGAAAGAACAAAATGAAAACAAAATTCTACAAGTGTGCAAAGTGTCGAAGTTGATAAAAGCCTTCTTAAAATGTTTGTACCTTGTTCTTAAACACTTCGTAACATGTGATTGGCATTGAGAACAATGTTTGATGTGACGACTGAACCTTCGATCCTTCAAAAATACTATTTATATAGTTTCCAAAAGAGTATACACCCAAGTGCATCACAAAATGTTGTTGGCACCATATAATCATCTAACAAGATAACACATATTAAAATATTTTTATTAATATTGACATATACATGATACACCTTCTATCAAACTCATAAAACGATTATAAATATGCTCAGCAGCGCAAACTAGTCATAGCGGCGTAAAAATGTCACATCATTAGTGATATGATGTAACTAATTGTTTAAGCATCAAATTTGAATTGAAACAGACAACACATATCATATTGGAAATAAATGCTATATTCAACATTTCCACTAGCAGACTAAAAGTGGATATATGTAAAAAGAATGTGTTATATAACTATCGACAAACAAAACATCCGATTAAGAAATAAGTTACAGTTAAATATTTAACATGAGACAATAAACTAAATGTATAAAAATTAGATACAAACTATAATGAATTAAAGAACAATAAGATTTTTTATCTAAAGTATAATTTTCACATATAACATGGAAAACAGATCATCTAGTGTTAAACAACATTCCACATAGAATATTTTTATTCCTAAAATTAGAGTTTTAATGAAATGAACGTTAGATTAGTGTTAAACAAAATTTATACCATATTCTTCTAATAGACAATTTCCACAAAACCATACTTGGAAAAAGTCAAGATCGTCTCTAGAGAATTGTGAACTCGAATGAGTCCTAGTCACCACTCGTTGTCGTTGTCGACGAGGAGCCGACACCACTCGTTGTCGTTGTCGACGAGGAGCCGACACCACCAACTGCTGGAAAACTTAATGTTATCAAGGAAAAAAGTTTGGAAACTCTACCTTGTGTCGACCGACAATGACAAACACATGAAGATTTGAAAATGCTAGCTAACACCAAAGTGCATGTGCATAGCTATTGGAGATGTTAATGGTTGTAGTTACGTATCCGGAAAATCCAAAGTCTAAAACATGTCATCATACACCTAAAACCTTAGTCAACGCCTTAATATCTACCGTATGCCTACCATTTTATTGTGACACTCTACGTAAATTCACATCGGCCGTAAACAGAAAAAATGTTGTATTAATAAGTAATGTCTAGATTCTAATATCACCAATGCATTTTGAGAGTATTGCTTGTGGATTAGAGGAGAACTCAACAATTAAATATGCTCAGGTGACAGTAATACATGGATGGGTAACCTCCCTAGAAAGTTTTCAACCAAACAAAAACAATTTCGTGAGCTACTTGTGGGCAAAATGGACAATATTGGTGGTATAAGGGGCCGAGTGTTACGGCAATTTCTAAAACCACCACTAAAGATCGAGTAACATTGATTACGTAAAAAAGCCAAGGTTAACGCTTGCATATTCAAATTTAGAGACGTGCTACGATATCCACAACACCACATCATCAATAAATGGTTTCAAAATACAAATCTTGTCTTAATACAAAAGAGATTTATGTCTAATCTTGTGGGGCTTACTCTTATGCGCCATTGTTGTACACCAGTACACGAGACTTTAGACATAAAATCATGAATCTAATTATAGAATCTCAACACATGAACGAGATGCAAACGTTCCCCATCTTTTAGCTTGTGAGAGTGTATTTGAGTACATTATTCATATATGAGTGAAACCCGTGCGGTGCGACGACGGTATAAATATTTTTAGGACTGTGTCTTTAGGTAATTCTTATTGTACTTTTTTTATTTAACTAATATGTGATATTAAACATATCTATATTTACAGAGATGAGCAAATTTATAAATAACAAATTATTTATACATAATCTTGTATCAAATGTAACAAAATTAGTATTAAATGTCTTAAAAATGGATTAAAATTGCAATGTTGTCCAAAAATTCATATGGTATAGTAGTATAGATATAAATAGATTAAGATAACCTTAGATATAATAGTAATACTTTAAATTTAATTATGAAATGGTGAAGTACAAATGTTTAAAGGTTGAAGGAATATAATAAAAATAAATTTTATGACATTACATATTAAATCTTATAACTCTTCATATGCCATCTTAAAATTGATGTAAAATTACAAATCTAAAATTTCTGTTACATAATAGAATAGATATAGATAATTTGTATCATGTATTTAATATAATGCCATCTCAATGTAATATTTTCAAATCTTTAGCTTATAAATGTAGAATATTTTAAGATTATTTAATAAAAACATTTCTTTGTCTACCTTTTTAAGGTTAATTACTCCTTACTTTGAAACCATAAATGTCTTAAAAGTTTTAACTAGTATGTTAGTAAATAATATTACAATATTAAAATATTCCATAGTTTGTACAATAAAATGCATATTGCGTATGTCACTTTGACTCATTTTTATTCTCTTCCCAAAATAAACACTTAGGATAACTGTGTGTATATATATATATATATATGTATGTATATATGTATCTATATATGTATGTATCTATGTATATATATATGTATGTATCTATGTATATATATATATGTGTGTGTGTGTGAGAGAAAGAGAGAGAGATAGAGAACGAATTTTAATCCTTATTTATTGATATGACCCATTAACTCAATTAGTAGTGTATAACAGTACATGTTGCCGCTATAAGTTGTAGTTAGTAGTAAAACTAATGGTATACAATAAACGTTTAATTTTTTTTAATAATTATATAGCAAGACTACACTCAAATTAAAGATATTAAAATGATTTATTTAATGTGTCATTTATATAAAAAATAACATCATACACAAAAGTTACGAATGTTTATAGAAAATAAGTTTTTTTTCAGAAAAGGAGAAAATTTTGAAAGGGAGGGGGGATATCAATGATGTAATGCGGTGTATACATTATATAATTATGGTGTAAGTGTTCATTACATTATTGTTAATGAGTTATGGTAATAAACGTGGGTTAATAAACGTTCATATATATATACATATATACACATATATTTATATATATATATATATACATATATACACATGTACACACACACACACACACACACACACACACACACACACACACACATATATATATATATATAAGGATGCATTCAAATGAGAACCAAAAAATTGGAAAAAACCAAAAGAACCATTTATAGCACACATATTCTTATTTTTATTTTTAAAAAGTTAACCAACTTTTTGTAAAGAACCAAATGAACCATTTCTAGCCACATATTTTATTTTATTTTATTTTTTAAATTTTACTTAAAGCATATTTGTTTATAATATTTTTTTACTATAAAATTACTAATTATTTTAAATCAAAAGTCTTATACATCGTTTAGGTTTTGATTCGCATTATGAATTTGTCTATTTATGTTTTCGCTTTCCTATTAAAGTTATTTTGTATTTTATAGATACACTTCAAAGCTTGTTTTGCATTGAATTTTATGTATAGATGCACATACACATGTATGCATAGATGCACATATTCATATATACTTATTTTTTCACTTACGAACACAAACAATAGTCAAATTGTTGTGTTCGTAAGTGAAAAAATATACATATATGAATATGTGCATCTATACATAAAATTCAATACAAAACAAGCTTTGAAGTGTATCTTTCATAATGAGTAAAATTAAAAAATAAAATAAAATAAAATATGTGGCTAGAAATGGTTCCTTTGGTTTTTTACAAAAAGTTGGTTAACTTTTTAAAAATAAAAATAAGAATATGTGGCTTTAAATGGTTCTTTTGGTTTTTTTTAATTTTTTGGTTCTCATTTGAATGCATTCCTATATATATATATATATATATATAAAATTTGTTTATATGTATAACATAAGAATATGTATGTAAGAGACTAAACTTTCAAAACACATGAAAAACATAGTCTTTCTATGTAAAAAGTGCAAAATAAAAAAAATATGAACAAGCATTAATAAAAATAATAGTAACCTGTTCAGAAGTTTCTTTTTATTTTGTTATCAGAGTTATTTGTTTTTCGGCAACGTATCACGCCATACATAAGTACATACATAAATACATGTGTGTGTATAGGTGTATAATATATGCATTAGTTTCGAGTAAATGTGTAAACATAAATTACAGAATAAACATCGACACATTTCAAAAGTGAAAAACATGATGGTTCGTATGACTGCATATGTATGCATGTATGTTTCATGCCTTGGCATGCTTTTCCATTGCATTTCTTGATGGCGTAAAGGTACTCATTAACACTAAATTTCGCAATAAAGAAAGGTTGAAGTGTTACTCGACTCAATATTAATTTTTATCATGTTACATGTGATGAACACAATACTTGTCAAGAATCGTCACCTCCACAACTCTTTTTCATACTCTATATATAATGACACTTGGAGTTTTTAAAATGAACACAAACTATACATAACAAGACTCATATATTTGTATAGTACACATACAAACACAATGCTAAAGACGAATCCAACATCGTATCTTGATATTATGAGAGGAGTCATTGGAGATTTTATGGAGCCGTTTATACCTACGATCACTATGACCGCGTATTATGGTAACCATAAGTTGATCAACTCTAGTGAACTTACATTGACCATGGCACAAATTACACCAAGGGTTCACATTGGTGGTGAGCATGACGATCTACACACACTGGTTATGATTGACCCTGACGACCCCAGCCCGAATGAGCCATCATCACAAGAAGTTGTCTTGTGGTTTGTCTCCTTATCTCTATTTTTTCAATTTTTTTTGGTTGAAAATGAAAAAAAACTTCTATGTTTTAGGGTAGTGACCAACATACCCGGTGGGACATCATCTACCCAAGGTAAACAAATTATTTTCATAGAAATCGTATTTGTGTTTAAAAGTATTAAATATTTCTCCTATATTACAAGTAATTGTGTGTGTAGGTGTAGATATCATAAAATATCAAATGCCTAACCCAAAAGCTGGGGTGCATCGTTTCGTCATGCTTTTATACAAGCAACAATCACCGCTTAGTGCGATGCAAACACTTCCTTCTTTAGTTTGCTTTAAAAACCGTGACTTTGCACAAGCGCACAACCTTGGAAAGCCTACCGGGATCACGTATTTTTATGTTCGAAGACAAACATAAAAATTCACTATAATAGGATTGCTTGAAAATAATTCATGGGACATGCTTCAGTTATATGTCTTCTAAATGTATGTTTAACATTCGATGATAATAATATTAATATGAGATGTTTTTATTAGTGATTAATGCAATATCTCTTTTCTACTATATAATACAAAATTCATGGTTAGATTGGTAATTTATCCTCATTTAATAAATTTATTCTAATTAATACATGAGTTAATGCATATGATTGAATTTACTATATTAATTATTACTTAATTTATAATAATTAAAATTAATATCATATTTATATTTTTCACTTATATTTTTACTAATTTAAATTAAATATTATATTAGTACCTAAATACTATTTATTAGATAATTACATATTTATAATAATAATAATAACAACAACATCAACAATAATAATACTATTATTATTATTATTATTATTATATTATTATTATTATTATTGTTATAATCAGTATTTAAGGCTGGACGGAAAAAACAACTCAGTAGCACCCGCGTATCACGCGAGCCAATTCATTATACATAAAATATAAAAACACTAATGAATATCTATATTATCTATACTATTTATAAAACATTTTAGGATGTAAAAAAAACAATTTCATCTTGACCTTAAAACACCTATAGAGTTAGTATGGTAATAAAATGATGGATTTTAATTTAATATTTTTAATCCATATTAATTCGTTGAATTTTATAAAAACTAGTATTAAGCCTTCGCGTTACGGCGGGAGCGTAAAACGATGTCAAGTAGCACCAATGACACACTACCATTAGTGACCACCATCACCGAAAAACTCGTGTCAAAGAAGAAATAAGCTTACAAGCAGGCGTAACGTAAAACATATAAAACAATAAGCAAGTCGACCTAGGAACAACACACCGTGACAGAAATGTTAAATGGGGAAAAATAACCTTGCAAATGTCGAACCGCATAGATACGCTACGACTTGTTAACTCGCAACATTTAGAATGAAACGTAAAACACAAAATTTATAAATATGTAAAGTATAAGCGACCAAAATTGGAAGTAAAAATTGTTAGGACTAAATTGTTAAATATATAAAAGTATTGAGTTAAAACGAAAAAGTCAAAGATTAAAAAAAAGGAAGAAAGAATGGTAAAATTCACTTAAGCATATATAACCACCCATAATGCACACAAAAGTTGATAATTAGTATTATTTAAATAATGATAATGATAATAGTAATAGTAATAATAGTAATAATAATAATAATAGTAGTAGTAGTATTTAAAGTAATTATAAAAGTTATTTACAAAATAAAAATCAGTTTTAGTAGTAAGAAGCAAAAATATACAAGCTCTCATAATTGTTTTAAAGTTTCGAATATTATATCGTTTTTCTATTATAACCATAAAAATAATGATGGTTTATAGAATATAAATTTATTGTAGTTATGATGTACTAAACTATATCAACGTTTCGATATGATTTTTTTCCAAAACAAAATTATCAATATAATGTTTATCTATATATACAGATTGTATACTAATGTACAAGTAATCGAAATCAAATGTTATAAATTTTAACAACTTGTAACAAAGCATGAGTTCACACACTATAATAGTTTCATACTTATTATTATAATCAACAAAATAACTTTTCACGTTTGTTCACCTCTTCGATCCTCCATTTTTGCTAAATTTAGGTTGGATGGTAGTGAAAGGTATTAATTTCATTAACCCCGTGAATTGAATGACGGGGTTGAGGCTAAAAATGGAGATTATTTTCATCCACCGTTTTGTTTTTTGTGATAACGTGTTCTTTTTTGTGACACGTTAACGAAAAGAGTGAATATAGATGGGTGTTGTACACACACTACTAAGATGGTATTTAGACACTATTGACATCTCATACAGGTTGTAGAGTAGGCCGAAAATGGTTAAAGATGTCGCATGAGGACCAAACCATGCATGTATAACTTGTTTGGATTTTGTAAGAAATGACTTAATATTGTTTGCAAGATTGTTTTCCATTGATGATACGATTTGTGTGGTACAAGAAGCTATGGTGTGTAAACTTCACTTAACATCATACGGCCATATGCATCATACGACAAGTTTGATATGATACATAGTATGGTGACCTATGAAGAGGGTGGTGTTTTTTATGCATCTTTTTTCCTAAGTTACTAAATAGTTTTTGAAATTTTTGTTAAAATATTAGATTTGTAAAAGAAATTGATTTTTGAAAGATTTTTATTTGGAATTGAAAATTTCCATATGAAGATATGATTAATAACATTTCAATAGAGGCATAAATGAGTGAAACTATTTGTGAGCTATTTATAATCAGCTTGTTAAAATCTAAAAAAAACTCAATCTTAAATTGAGTTATCTCACACATCAAGTCTAACTAGGTTCAACTGTAGCTTATTATGTATACACACTATAACAATATACATATAATTATATAGTAGAAAATTATGATAAAGTAACTAAAAGATATATATTTTGATATATATGTGTATACAATTATAATTATAATATTAAAAAATAGTTACATATATAAGTAAAATAATTAAATATTTAACAGATAAATAAATGTTAGTTGAAGAGCTTGTACAATATGCTTACACACTTGTAACATGTTATTTAATTAACATACAAATAGTGTTTCATATTGGAATAACATGTTAGAATCCAAGGGAGTTATATTGGAATATCTTATTATGATTGACATATAATCGTACATCTTATATCAAATAATAACACAATGGTTAAATGCTCTAGCATAGAAGGAAAAGAAGACAACGCAAACAAGTTAAGTTTGTGAGAAAAGTGTTACGTCGCTATAGCCGTGATGTAATTAACTGTACGTGCATCAAAGTCGAATCAAAACAGACAAAATCATATCAAGTTGGATAAAACGTTATGTTATCATGATTGACTAACAATGATATATGTAATAAGCATGCGTCACACAATCTCGGAAGAACTAATATAATTGTCATATGCATGACAAAATATCCAATCAAGAAGTATGTTAAATACATTGCATGTGAGACACAACAAGTCATCTAATTGTATATGCAAACGATAATGAATAGAAAAACAACCTAATTTTTATTTGTATAATAACATCCACACATTATACATTCGTCTACATTATACGGGTTGTATGATATAACAGAAACACGCTTCATACATGGTACATCTTATATTAAACTAATAATACAATGGTCAAATGCTCTCGCATACAAGGAAAGGAAGACGACTCAGACAAATTACATTTGCACGAGAAGTGTCCACTCATTAGTGCCATGATGTAATTAATTGTTCGTGCAACAAAGTCGGATCAGAACACACAAAATCATATCAAGTTGGAAAAAATATTATTTTCTCGTGACTGATTGAAAATGAATATATGTAATAAGGGGCGTCATACAACATCAGAAGAACTAATATAAATGTCATATGTATGACAAAAAGCATTTGAATAAGAAAAGTTAAAAACATTGCATGTGAGATGCAAAGAGTCATATAAATGGATATAGGTCAGATATGAACTATAATGAATAAAAAGACAACCTAATTTTTATCTAAAAAATATCCACACATGAATTATTCGTATATATTATATGGGTTGTACGATAGAACGTAAATGGTCAAAAACACACATGATACATGGTACATCTTATATCAAAATAATAACACAATGGTTAAATACTCTAGCATACAAGGAAAAGAAGATGGCAAGACAAGTTACATTTTCACAAAAAGCATCATGTGATTAGTGTCGTGATGTAATTAATTGTTCGTGCATCAAAGTTGAATCGAAACAAACAAAATCATATCATGTTGGAAAAATGGTATTGTCTCGTGACTGACAAACAATGAATATATGTAATAAGCACGAGTCATAAAATCTTGAAATAACTAATATAAGTGCCCATCCAATCAAGAAGTATGCTAAATACATTGCACGTGTGATGCAACGAGTCATCTAAATGTATATAGGTTAGATACTAACTATAATGAATAAAAGAACAACCAAATTTTTATCTGAACAATAATATCTACACATGAATCATTCGTTTACATTATACGGGTGATATAACCGAACATAATGATCAAACAAGATGTATGATGTCTGAATCATATGACCTGTATTGAAATCTGTAGGTTTTTTTTCCGACAACTTATATATTAGTATTCACTCACCGATAAATTTAATGTCAAAACGTCAATTAAAATAACCAAGTCAAAATGACAATCCAAATGATTATATAAAAACGTAACATTTTAGAGATTGTAAGAGGCAAACACAAAAATGGAAAACTATAAAAAGAAAAAGAATCTTCAAAGTAGGTTTGGGGGGTTTGTACAGGTTTGCTTCAAAGCTTTATATATTATCACACAACTTCATCTTAGATGGAATTCATAATAAAACATAATTAAAAAAATAAACCGGTCGCAATGGTATGTTATTTTTCAGTTATTAGAGGAAGAACAAAATGAAAACAAAAATCGCATAAGTGTGCCGAGCACCAAAGTTGAAAGCATGCTTAAAGTGTTTGTACCTTGTGCTTATACGCTTGTAACATCTGATTGACTTTAAGAACAATGTTTTATGTGAGGGCCGAACCTTCAAACCTTCATAAAATCTATTTATATAGTTCCCATAAGACTACACACCCAAGTGTATCACAATATGTTGTTGGCACCATAGTAAAATATTTTTATTAATAATAAAACACGTATTAAAATATTTTTATTAATATTACCATATACATGACGCACCTTGTATCCAACTCATCAAACGATGATAAAAATGCTAAACAACGCAAACATGTCATAGCGTCATAAAATTGTCACATTATTAGTGATTATTAGTGTTATGATCTAACTAATTGTTCAAGCATCAAATTCGAATTCAACAGACAAAACCATATCATATATGAAAGAAATGTTATATTCCGGCCACTAGCCGATTAAGAATCGATATGTATAAAAAGAATGTGTAATATAGCGGTCATATGTATGACAAATAGAACATCCAATTAAGAAATAAATTACATGTGAGACGTAACGAATCAACTACATGTATATAAGTTAGATACAAAACTATAATGAATTAAATAACAATAAGAGTTTTTTTATCTTATGTATAATTTCCACATATAACATGGAAAAGAGATCATCAAGTGTTCAACAAAAGTCTACATAGAATATTTTATTTCCAAAATTAGAGTTTTAATGAAATGAACATTAGATTCGTTGTATATATGTGTATAATCTAGTTAATTATAGGAATATAAAAAAATCAAACAAAACATACAAAGTCAAGTTTATGTCGTTCATTTTACCTTAAGTGAAAAAAAACACAAACATGAACATAAGTGAATTGAACAAGAATTTTGGTGTTCATGAGAAAATGAAAATGTTTATGCTCGTTTGTTTTTAATTTAAACGTACATCTCAGAAAGACAAACGAATATAAGTGAACAAATATACACGAACACACACAAACATAAAGAACAAACATACATGAATACAAACAAAGGAGTTTAGTACCTTAAACATTGACCATGAGGCTGTCAACTGGTCATGATTAGCCCTAAAAATCTACCAAAGTGTCTAGATCATGCTTGTAGACTCGCTGAAATCTCTTGAAAAATCCACAAATGAAAACATATGAATATTTAAATCCATCCAAGTAATATAAATAGGCGAACAAATCTAAGTGTTGCACGGTCGTTGAACAAATCAACCCTTGAAAACTATCTTATGTAACCTAACCTATTTTCATCAAATCACACACTACATCTAGATCTATATTTCATAGTAATGAGTTACAGTTAGGATTATGAATTGAAAAGGGTGTTGAACATCTAGATAGACCTTGTTAGCATCAATTAAAAGTGTTTACTTATTGATCTGTAATGAAGAGGTTAGGTTTTTATTGGGTTAATCTTGATCGGGTTAAAGTCGGATTACGAGTCTAATATTTAAGTCATGTGTTATTTAATTTATATAGCAAGTTTTTATTTTGAATTAGTTTAAGTAGTGGAGTAGTGGATTTAATTAGTGATCTATTTTATAGGTGTAGTAACCCATGTTACATCATGTTTTTTAGTTTATTATATGTATGATTGCAAGTTATGAAAGTAAGATAGTTTGTGAGTATGTAATCTTGGATCTGAAACCAACAGTTTTAACCACAAATGGTAAGGTTTGATCTAATTTGGTAGTATTTCTCTAGGTTTTATCTATATACATTTGCAGAGCCTTAGGTTTCGTTAATACACTTATGATATGCATTCGTGATTCACTAATGTTCTCTACCCTCTTAATTATTATTTGTTGTCATGAATATGGAATATGGTATAGAGACTAGATGCTAGCTTTCTAACCTTAAAAGGTTTACGAAGACTAGATGCTAGTTTTCTAACAAAAAAGAATAGAAAATGTAATATGATTATGATATTCTAGCACAAGGAAAACTAGAAGTATAAACATATTCTTAAGAGAATTAGCCCTATAATTGAAGACAAATTGTTACATGAACGACTGTTTTGAGTTCACAACACGTGTGCTTTTAACTTCTTACGTCATGTGTAGAGTTGTTTGGAGTATAAAATTAATATAGTTGCAAAAAGTTTGAGACAACTAGTATTTGATGAATTTCATTAGTCCGTTCATCACTTCATTGGGAAATTAATACATTGGTGGATTGTAAAACAATCAGATTTATAAAATAATACTATTGATAGTATACAGAAGCCAACCATGCATTGATTTAAGCCGAGACAACAACATATTGAGCTATCATTATCAAGCATGAGGTCAGTGTACCGAGTTTACAAATAATTCTATAACAAATCATTATCCTCCAAGATTAAAACTAGCAATCGATCTATTTAACTTGTTAAACTAGTGTGTTTTATTTAATTTAATAAGATTTATGAACCTTGTGTTAAGTTTAAATTCATATTAAATATTTCCTTATAAGTTATGATATGATAAGGCTAATATGAATAAGGTTTAATGTCGTGATGTGCATATCATGATGTGATTTATGGTTTATTTTGTTTAGTTTTACGTATTATCATTCACATATCATACCTGCGTATACTTCAGATAGACAATTGCCCTAAAACCATACTTAGACAAAAGTAGTCAAGATCGTCTATACACAAGTGTGAACTAGTATGAGTCCTAGTCACCACTTGTTGTTGTTGTTGAGAAGGAGCTGACACCACCAACGGTCGAAAAACTTAATGACATGATCAATGCGACAAATTTGGAAACTCTACCTTGTGTCGACCAACAATGACAAACACATGGAGATTTTATAATGCTAGATAACACCAAAGTGCACGTGCACTAACTATTAAAGGTGTTAACACTTGCAGTTACGCATCCTAAATTACAAATCCAAAGTCAAAAACACGTTATATGTAAGGCCTTGGTTGCAGGAAGTCTCACATTTGGTTATTCATAGTATATCAAAGATTTAAATAATTTATTCAAGTAAACATTATTGCGGAATTACTTTACTTCAAACTCGTCATGACATAATTCAAAGAAAATATTAACATTATATATCAAACAAGTCTAAAAGAGTGTTTAATATTGCCAAAAAGCTTTGGATCCATACCCTCATCCTTTTAAGCCCAACAGCTCACCAGTCAAACTAATTTGCATACAAAAATTAACTTCGTTGAATGAGTTCTAGTTTTACTTTATCAGATAATCTTTTAGTGAGATATATTAACTTTATCACTCCAAAGTAGTAATTAAAACAAACATTTACTATACATAGAGTGTCACTTTATCAATACTTTATCATTAAAACTTTTGCTTGTTTATTATCTATTACTCTTTTTTATCTATCAATTCCTAGCTACTATGTCTTGGGATCTGCCCAGGACCAGACCTTCGCTTGTGATGAGCACAAGACGTTAATTTAGCCATTCTTATGATGAACACATGACTTCATGTTATCCATGAGAGCATAACATATACAATTTTTTTTATCTTTTACTTGCAAGACTTTATTTTAGAAATGATACATTGTTATGAGCTCAATAATATTTCTTTGTGTTTCACTTTCATCTTTAGTTATACATATACTTATACACACTAAGAATCAACTCATTGTCTATATATTCACATTCATCAACAAAAGAATACAAATAGTATAACCGACCTTTTGCGGGACAACGGTGGTTCAAGGGTGGTAGCCTCTAATAGCGGGATTCAAGGGGTAGCAACCCCTAGTGGGGTCCAAGGGGCAACGCCCTTGGCTTGGGCTGGGCTACCAGGTCAGCACAAATAAAATTTTATTTAAAGACTTTATATAGCATAATTTGTTATAGAAAATATTTTCTTGTTAAAACCTCTTGAAATTTTTGCCATAAAAACCGTATAACTTCACGTCAAAGTTTTCTAAGCTAGGATAATGGCACATGGTTTGCATATAAGTTGACGTACAAACATGTCATTTTTTACACGATTTCAGCAACAGTTTCGCATGTAATTTCACTACCAGTTTCGCTCGGTAGTTTTGTTGCCAATTTTGCATGGCAGTTTCGCTGCCAATTTCACATAACAGTTTCGCCTTACTTTCGTTAGAATTTCCTTGATTCGCTAAATCTACCGGTATATTGTCATAGTTTTGTACAAAGAACTCATAGTTTTGTAGAAAGCACTGACAGTTTCATTGGACATATAAAAATGACGAATCAGCTCGTTTTAAGCCAAAATCTTAACTTTTTACGTCCAAACCCTTAGTTTTTCATCTACGAAACTATATCTAATTTTTTTTACATGATTTCATATGTAAAAATATGACCTTTATTCTATTCTAAAGAGGTGTTTGGATGGTGATTATTACCTCGAATTCTTGCTCTTTTCTTGATGTTTGATTCACCAATACTCAAATCTTTTATCCTTGAGTTAATGAAACTTTAAATTTTAATTTTTCTCCACTTTCTCTCTTTACACTCTCTCTAGAATGTTGGTAGGTTGGGTTGTAAGAAGGAACGGATGTGGTTGATTATGGGTGTGTAATAGTGTGGTTATAGGCCTTAACCCATCAAACCCTTAGCCTATAAGGTAATTTGGCCCATAATCTTTTTTAATTATATATAACCCCCAACTTAACTCATTATTACTAAATTGCTCGTTTAACATTCTAGGGCATTACATCTACCGTGTATATCTTGGCACAATTAAACCCAACACTCTAGTGGAAAAGGATTAGGAATATTTTAGTACTCGGGCGGAAATGTACGAGCCAGGTTTGATTGTTATACATTATGTCGTGCACAAATGATTATTTACTTATATATATCTATGTAAGATTATGGATCTTATTACATGAAAGCTTTAGCTCGTCAATTTTTATGTTCACACATTTTGAATATGTGTTTATGGTGTTGTCTGATTATAAAGGGGAGATTTGATTAGATTTTCTAAGAATTGGATTTACAACTTTGATAACATTATTAGTTTTTCTTAGAGAACTCACTCTAAAGAACCATTCAAGGACCTAGATGAGTTCTACAAGAAAACAACTTGCAGGAATAAACATAAATAACCCTGTAGCCTTTGCTTATGATATAGCTACACTTGTCAACTTGTAATAGAAATTTATTTGTGAAAACCAACGGCTCGTTATTACCCCTTTAGTCAGGGGCCCTTTAGTCGGGGTGTGACATAAACTATAATAAATCAATTAACAATCAAATTTTAATCTAAAAAATAACCAAAATCGAAACTTCGCACGTTGCCACTGGATTCTTTTGTAACACAATCCGTGCGTTGCAGTGGGGTGTAAACATTGTAATGCTAAATTTCGTCGATTTGTACATTATATTCACCCCGTGGAATAAATCACATTAAAAGGTTGATAAAAATAAGCACGCCTTGATGAAAATGAAGAATTTTATATTATATCATATTTTAAAGTTTGCAAGAGGAAAACAAAATAACTGTATAAAAAATAAAATCTTGTAGCAGTTTTGATGATTTGTATTTTTGTGTTTTGATGACTTGTAAATTATGGCACACAACTATGTTTGAATGAAACTTGCACTGAAATGTAGATAAACATAAGTGTTTCAAAACGTTTTATTCGGAATATATAAAAATCATATTTTAAAAGTCTCTAAAAAGATAAATATTCTAAAGTTAACTATTAATACTATAATATGAAGCACAACTCTATTTGTATTGAAATTTATATCAATATATAGATAATATAATCGCATCAAAATGGTTGCTCGTAACTTTCATACAATATCATATCTAAATTAATTATTAATATCTATTTAATTAATAAAATCTAACAAATTTAAAGAATTCCAAAGAAAGAAAATGTAATAAACGTGAACGGTTAATTAAAAAAGATCGAAATGCATAAATTAATCATTGATATTAATATAATTTAAAAAATCCAACCTAAAAGAAAGGAAAAATAAGAAAGCGTTTAAAAAAAGGAAAAAATATAAAGGGCAGGGTGCCCGCGCAATGCGGTGGGTGACATTTTACATTCGGCACATGTTTTTAATATTTTGTTATTGTTATAGTATTTTTATAAAAGTTTATTATGTTTTTTCTAAACTAAAATCATAATTACCAAATAAATGGGTTACTACTTATACATTTACGTATTAACTTATTGTACTTCACATAATAAAGATCGGTTCAGCAAAAAGTTTACACTAAAACGTTAAAAAAATAAAGGTTACAATTGTAGTCTCAAAAAGTTTTTAAATGTGATAGATTAAAAGATATAGCTAAAATCTTAAACAAAATAAGTTTTTTATTTATTTATGGGTAGATAATGAAAACTTCTATGTGAATGTTACCAAGCGTAAGATTATTATGTAACTAATTATAAGGGCTATTGTGTAAATAATATTATAAGTACTATTTTATATACTTGTTCTTATGTATTGAATTATGTACTTATTCTTATGTAATAATATTATAACTAATAATGTGATTGTATCTTATGTATTGAATATGTACTTGTTTTTAATTTTATGGTATCTTAAAAATACCCATCTTATATGCTTTATATATATATATATATAGTGTGTGTATATATATATATATATATTATATATATATATATATATATATATATGAGAAGGGTATTTTAAGATACCATAGATTAAGAACACTTACATCATTTAATGCATAAGATACATCCATTTTTAAAGATAAAATAATATTTTTAACATTATTTATCAATTAACCCTTACAATTAGTTACATAATAACCTTATAATTACTATAAATTACATATAATTTTATATTATCTACCCATAAACCAAAAAAACTTAATTTGTTTTAAGATTTATGTTATATCAATCTATCATGTTTAAAACTTTTTGATATTACAATCGTAAATGTATATTTTTTTAACGTTTTGGTGTAAATTTTTTATTGAACCGATACATATTTTGTAAGGTACAATAACTTAATGTATAAATGTATAAGTCATCATGTAAAATCCATTTATTTGGTGTTTTAAATTTTAGCTTATAAAAAAATATAACAAACTTTTGTAAAATTACTATAAGATTAACAAAAATTACAAACTCGTATTGGATGTAAATGTTACCCCGTCGCATATCACGGACACCATTCTAGTGTGTGTATATATATATATATATATTAAAAAGACATGTAAGTTGCTACAATAGTTTTTTTTTAATTTTATTTCAATTTGTTTTCTAAGATAAGTATTAGATGTTGCGACATATGAGCAAATTGCTCCATGGGTGTGGTTGGTAACCATGTTTTTTCTACCCAGATGCGGGTTCGACTCCGTGGTTTACCTTTTTATTTTGAACCGTCTTTTTTTCTGCAAGTTTGCTTACCCACCTTGATTAATTCTTTATTTTATGTTTTATTATTTTATAATATATTATGTTTTTTTATCCGTATTAATAAGACAATTATTAAATTTTCAATGAAACTTTGATTTATTATATTTAGCCTACTGTGATGGCTTATACTACTACAATAACTTTAACCTTATGTAACATATACTTTTAACCCGTTTAGTTTTCTAATAATTTTTGCTTTTTGTGAAAAACTTTAATTTGTTAACTTTTTTCAAATAATGTGTGGTTGTCTTTAGTATTTGTGGTCAATGCTGCAGATAAATACTTTTTGGAAACGTATTAAACATCAAATAATTTTTTGACGTCGTAGGCTATAGCGATTATCTTTAATGTTCTGATATCATGGCAAATCTAACCGATAATGAGTAACAATTTCAAGTGACAATAACCTCTGTGACGATGAACACTTTACGGTTTACGTGGGAGTGACAGCTATCGCGATGTGCTTTGGTATCTGTGTTTTGATATTTGAAATCGTGACGAAAAACCCATGCGGGGATAAAATCTAATTATATATAACTTTCAAACATAACATGGAAAATAGATCATCATGTGTTCACCAAAAGTCTAAATTAATTACATTTTTTTACCAAAATTAGAATTATGATCAAATGAACATTCTAGTTAATGAAGGCCTATAAACAAACTAGACGAACACGTACAAAGTTATATTCATTTTCGTTTATAAACGAACATAATTGAACGAGCATAACTGAACAAGCATACATGAGTATAAACGAACAAGTTTAATACCAACCAAGAGGCTGTCAAGTGGTTCTAGATCAACCCTAAAAATCTACCAAAGGAAGGTTTGGATCATGCTTGTACACTCACGTAAAACTCTAGAAAATCCACACATGAAAATGTCTATAAGTTTTTTTTCATAATCTATCCAAGTAATATAAATAGGTAACAGATGAAATATACGTAACTCACCCAAGTACCTTAAAAGCTTTTAGTATACTTGAAAAACTTTCAAGCAAAAGCATATTTTTTTGTACTTGCAACCCTTCATTTTCTTTTTAAGACTTTCATTACATAATCAAGTTACTTCACTACTACTAGGGCTTATTTAGAATAAATCCAATGTTGCCCCAAACATTGAACAAATCACTCCTTGACAACCGACTTACATAACCTAACTTACTTACACCAAATAACATGATAAATCTAAATGTATTTCGGAGAAACAAGACAAATGAGTTACAGTCAGGATTATGATTTAAAAAGGGTGTAGAACACATGGGATTAATATTTGAAATTTATCATATATCTATATTGCTATATAAAACATATCCTCGGAAAAAATATGTAATTTTACTAAAATTTTAAGACACTTAAAACGATCTTTTGAGCATAGGTACACGTGCTTAATTTAATAATTTCTATTTTACCCTCTATTTAATAAATTTCTTCTAATTTATACATTATTTAATGTAAATTATTAATACATTGTATAATAATGTGAGATTATTAAATTTGATATTATATTATTTATAATAGTTTAAATTAACATTTAAATTTATAAATAAATATTGTCTTATTTAAATACTTAAGTACATAATTACTAAATATTTTTGTAGTTATAATAATAATAATAATAATATAATAATAATAATAATTAATAATAATAATGATAATAATAATAATAATGATAGTGGTAGCGGTAACGGTAGTGGTAGTGGCAGTCGTCGTAGTTGTAGCAGTAGCAGTAGCATTAGTGGTAGTAGTAGTAGTGATGGTAGTAGTTGTAGCAATAGCAGTGGTAGCCATGGTAGTGGTAGTGACAATGGCATTGGCAGTTGAAGTAGCAGTAGCAGTAGTAGTGAGGGTAGCAGTAGCAATGATGGTAGCAGTAGCAGTAGCAGTGATGGTAGCAGTAGCTGTAACATCTGCTATTTTTGAAAATATGGACCCAAACCCGTTTTGTTAGTTATATAAATCAAGCATATCATTCAAACTACTTTTTTCATTTTGGTGGTTTTAAAACAATAATGTGTTATTTAACTTTGTGAAATTAGTGATTTAAATTTATATTTAATCTTCCATTTAACAAGTTTATAAACTTATGAGACTTTATATATATCATTTATGAGGTTATAATTGTTATAAAAAAATATATTAGACTTTAAAATTTCTATGGGATTTGTGAAGATAAGTAAATATATAAAGAATATTTTCTTTTAACCACCTTAATAATTTAATAATTAATTTTAACAAGATTTATAATTTTATTACATTTTATAAATAATTAAATAGAATAATCATTTAAAATTTGGGTTTTATAAAGTATAGGGTTGGAAATATAATTATTAAAACTTTTTTTAAAAGTTTTTGCATAAAATAATAACAATATGAAATATGAGGGACTAAAGTGTAACTTAGTTTAAACCCAACCCCAACCCCGTCGCATCCCTGTGACCGGCCAAACTCCGGCCACCATCTCCGGAGATCACCGAAACCCCAAAAAGGCTTAACTAAAATGCAATTAAACCGGCTCTTGACCTTCACAACATCGGTTTGAACTCGAGGACCGTTGCAATTCGAATATCCTTATGGTTAAGCTTGTGCAAATGAAACCGAAACATTGAATTAAAACTTAAACTCGTTTGAAACGAAACTAAACGAATTGAACACATTTAAGCAAGGGAAAACCTTCTAATTAACCTCTTGGAGTTTCTGTAATATCAATTACACTTATAACACACACATACTTCATAATCGATCATCATCATTTTCATCACCTGCAACTTTGCTGATGTCCACTTCATGAGCTTCATTACTAGAAATTGACATAGGGCAATCGATCCTGATAATCATAAGAAGCTTTCCAAGCGATTAATTAAATCAAAACATCATAAACATCCCGTAATGATTTTTGAATAGTCGCGACTTCAACTCTCATCAATTCATCCCCATTCCAACTCAAAACAAGTAATTAAACACATCCTCCTACTCGATTTCAAGTGGGAAACAAAAGCCCTATTTTTTATTTTATCAACAATAATGAACTGGGATTCAATTTGGAACAATTGCAATCTAGGGTTCTTGAGTAATTTGGGGGATTTGATAATTGATGTTTTTAAACATTTAGGCTGAGCTTTTAACTAAATCGGGCTGTAGCCCAACTAGTAAGTAGCATAGATTATGATTAAGAGGTTCCAGGTTCGAACCAAGCCTCCACCATCTTTTGTTTTAATTAGTTTTCTTAACATTTTTTAATTCAAAAAATTAGTATTATATTGTTAAATCACAATAAAAATTATTTTGTTAACTAAAACATTTCAGAAAATATTAAGTTAATTTTTAAGGGTTTCAAAATTTGTAATTCTTAAATTTAATTAATTTTATAAAGAATAAAAAGGTTATAAAAACATTATTTAGTCATTATATTATAAATATATATATAGCTCAAATTTGGATTATTTCAAAACACTTTAAACCTATATATTACAAATACTTTATATTAATTATACAAATGATTATTTAAATAATTATATAAATAACCAATTATTCAATGTTTTATTTAACCATGTTATATCATAAATGTTTAATAAATCTATTTCTTAAACTTTGAATTAAATTCTTAAAACTTATAAAATAATATATTATATTTATTCTTAAAGTTTTGTATTATGAGATCTTTATAATAAATCATTTAAAAAATTAAAGCTTTATAAAATGATTTTAAATAATTTCATATTATTTTGCAAGTCATACAAATAAGTATTCAATAAGTTATCTTTATCAAATTTTAAGTAATTAATTACTAAATTAATTATTTATTTTCACACATCATAGTAACCTTTATTAATTTAATAATTAATTTATTGAATTCTTATTTTTAATTGATTTATTCCACCTTTATTGAACCAAAACATAATCGATTGTATTATTATTTCTGGCTTAAATATTAAAACCCCCAAATTCTAAATGAAACCCTAATTCATATATACTCTTGAATCTTATCGTTATTATAATTCTGAGTCATCAATCATTATATTGAATTGTGAAGAAATCGTTAGAGTAATCTTATTTTCTTATTATTATCTTAAGTGCATCCTACATCTTGTGAGTTTTAAATGTGAGTTCTCCATGCCTCGTTTTTACTTTATTTCACACCTTTTGGGGTAAAACATGTTAATCTTATAAACTTACACTTGTAAACATCTTGATACTTGTAAATGCATATTCAATTCATCTTTATTTTTTGTTATGGTTATTGATATTATTGTTAGTGTTATATGAGATGCATTATACGTTGACAATCATTAACTATTACTAGCCTAGAGACGTCATAGATCTATGGGCCTGACAAACCTATTTGGTGCTAAAGCCGATGTATTGCCGGCTCTTGATGACGTATGACTTGTTCATCATGGAAACCAAGTACACTTAGCCAGTCATGTAAACTTGTAAACTTTTAATCAGTCAAGGTTAGATTGTAGCTATATGTGTTCCATAAACTCACATAATTCATAACCATTGACATGAATTGCTACTTGTAAATATTTTATATATAATGTATGTTTAACCCATGGAAACTCACCAACTTTCAAAGTTGACCCTTTATTTTTAACATGTTTCAGGTTTGATACTTGAGAATCCCTTCGTGCTCATATAGGACTTGGACTTAGTTTAATTGAAAATCTTATGTTGTTGTTTATATCATGTTTGTATTGTAATGATTTAATTGTATTGTAATGTTCAATAAAAATGATATTTAATATTATTCCAACTTATTTAGTTTCATTTGCTATGAACAATAGTTTCACATTCGTCCGCCTCGATGATTCTGCCGTTGGCCGGAGTGTGACACTAGTAGCAGTAGCAGTGGGAGTGGTAGTGGTAGTAGCCGTAGCAGTGGTAGTATTGGTAGTCGTGGTAGCAGTGATAGCAGTGGTAGAAGTGGTAGAAGTGGTAGCAGTGGTAGTAGTGGTAGTAGTCGTAGTAGTGGTAGTGGTGATAGTAGCAGTGTTCGTAGTAGTAGTAGAAGGTGTAGTAATGGTTATAGTGGTAGTAGTGGTAGTAGTAGCTGTAGTAGTAGTCGTGGTAGTAGTGGTCGTGGTGGTGGTAGTGTTGGTAGTGGTGGTAGTGGTAATATATGATCATTTTATAGTACATACAACCTAAGGTTTCCAATATCATAATTTTTATTAATCTTATTTCTATTATAAAGTTATTTTTTTATGAAATAATATCATTATTTATCAAATAAAAGTTAAAATAAATAATTTGTTAAAGTATCTTTAAAGTATTGCACTTTAAATTTCATTTTTTGTTTAGAATCTTTGCATTACGTGAACTTTGATAACTTATTATATTTAACATCTCCCCTTATACCACCAATAATGTCTGTTTTGCCTACGAGTAGCTTACGAATTTGCTTTTGGTTGCCCGGTGAAAACTTTCAAGGAGGTCACCCATCCCTGTATTGTTGTCATCTGAGCAGAATTAACTATGGAGTTCTCCTCTCATCCACAACCAATACGCCCAAAACGTGTTGGTGATACTAGAGGCCAAACATTCCTTATCAACCAGGAATCTCTCCTGTCCACGACTGATGTGAGATTTGCCTAGAGTGCTACAAACACCCCCCTTTTGAACTCATAATCTTTAATGAGATTTGCCCTAGCAACACATCTATGGATATGGGATTTGCCTATGGTGTCCCTCCGAACACCCATCGGGAACTCATCTGTAATATCAGGAAATTTTCTTTGAAGCCGACGAAAGAAGAAAACAGAAATAAAGCCCAAAGTCTAGAGACCAAACTTTCTAAAACGGGGAAAACCTTGGATGAGTGGGGGAAATAAAAGGGGAGGGCAGCCCACATCCTCCCCCACACTCATAAAATCTGTCCAAGAAAGAAGAGAGGGAGAAAAAGAGGGTTTCAAGCTTGGTTCTGGTGGACTCGAACGTGAAAGTTGAAGTGTAGCGGGTTGAATCGAAGCACTACTCAAGGAGGCTTTCAAGGTGAGTTCTAGGACCCCTCTTTTACATACTTTTAAATGATTTTGGGGCTGGAACACATCTGAAAATCGTTTTTATGAAATGTTGGGTGTTAACCCGAATGTATGCGTATATGTACATGTTTGATGCGGGTGGGGCTTGATTTCGGGCTTGGTTGTGCTTGTATGGTGTCGTGGTATGCTTCCCTAAGGTTTGGAATGGTTGCTTTTAGCTTAGAAGAGGCTTGGAAGGGTTTGGAGGTCGAAAATGGCAGATTGAGTTCGGGATGAACTACATTCTGCACCCAACTAGGGCTATGCGACTGGAAGTCCATGCGTCCGAATGGCATGCGACTGGAGCCATACGCACGAAAGGAGTGCAACCGAGATTCATTCGTATGTGAGTAGTGCGACTGAGGGCCATACGCATGAGGGCTATGCGACTGAAGGAAATGCGGATGAGGGTCATGCGACTGAATTAAATGCGGATGAAGGTCATGCGACAGAAGGTGATGCGACTGGAGTCCATACGCCTGTGAGTCGTGCGATTAAGGTTCATTCGCATGAATGGAGGGCGACTGAGGGTCATCCGCATGAAGGTCATGCGAATGGGGTCCATATGCCCGAATACCATTCGACTGAGGTTCATGCGCATAGGAATCATGCGATTGGAGGCTATGCGACTGTAGGTTCATTCGCCTGAGTGTTCTCATATGCATGGAAAAGCATGCGACCGGATAGGGTCCATACACCCGAATGACCATAGTTTATTGTCTAACTTTCGGGCATGGATAATATAAGATGATGTACGATGATGTGTGATGTCGTATGGTTATATATGATGTGATGCACGTGATTTGTGTGATGTATGACGTTGTATGATTGTATGTGATGTATGTTAGGTATGTGCGATGTTTCCTCATGTGATGATGTGGTATGATGTTATGTTCCTTATTATTATGTATGATTGTCTTTCCTTAGTTTTTGTTGAACGTTAATGAATGTAATGAAAGTATTATGTAACGTAAAGTGGAAAATAATGAAAAGAGAAACGTAATGAATAAATGCAAGCATGAATGAATGAATGAGTGTAAGAATGGCTTGCAAGAGAAAGAAAGGAGGTTCACGACTCGTTTATAGTTGTTAGCTCAACTATGTGTGTATTTACATCGTGCGATCTTGGCTAACTCATAAGGGACTATAGACACAGTAGGAGTTCAGTCTTGGAGACTGCTTCGATACATGCGATGTGGTATTCACTGTGTGCCATGTAGCGTGCAATTTGGCTACCTCATGTGGGTTCATACACACAGTAGGAAGTTTAATTTTGGTAATTGCCCCAATACATGAGATGTGGTATTTACTGTGTGTTATGTAGCGTGCGATTTTGGCTAACCCATGAGCTGGCGTGTGATTTTGGCTAAACCCTAAGAGTTCACACACACAGGAGGAGTCGGTCTTAGTGACCACTCCGTTGGTGCGATTTGTGCGATATGTACGATGGGCACGAAGATAAGAAGGTGCGAAATATGCGATAAGGGTGAAATGAACGATGCGTGCATTGTGTGCTGCAAAAGGATGATACGGTTGACAGCGCTTGACGGGATCACGGAGACGGTTTAAGGTGATCGAGTCTCGACGATTCCTAAGGTGATTTCGATGGCGATGGTGGGAAAGTGAATGAGGCGTGGATGTATTGCCTACTTGGCCGATATGAGGTATGTGGATACACTAATATCCCAACTGTCAGATGTACCGAGACCCGAGTAAAGATTATTGGTGGTCGGGTATGAAGCGTGATATGGTGGAGTACGGGAGTAAATGCTTTACTTGTTTACATGTGAAGGTCGAGCACCAATTGCCATATGGGAAGTATTGAGGTGATCGAGGCTACGACAAAGAAGCTCGAAAGGATCAAAGCCCTGATGAAGGTAGTCAAAGATAGACACGAAGTCATATGTTGATAAATGATGTAGACCGATTGAATTCCAGGTGGGAGACTGAAAAAGAGATGAGACAGTATTGCCCGCAATTATTTAAGGAATAACAAGTTTCGGGGACGAAACCTATATAAGGGGGTGGACTTGTAACACCCGTAAATTTTCTTTGAAGCCGGCGAAAGAAGAAAAAAGAAATAAAGCCCAAAGTCGAAGGACCAAACTTGCCAAAACGGAAAAAACCTTGGATGAGTGGGGGAAATAAGAGGGGAGGACAGCCCACACCCTCCCCCACACTCACAAAACCTGCCCAAGAAAGAAGAGAGAGAGAAAAAAAGGGTTTCAAGCTTGGTTCTGGTGGACTCGAACGTGAAAGTTGAAGTGTAGCAGGTTGAATCGAAGCTCTACTCGAGGAGGCTTTCAAGGTGAGTTCTAGGACCCCTCTTTTACACGTTTTTGAATGATTTTGGGGCTGGAACACATCTAAAAATCGTTTTTATGAAGTGTTGGGTGTTAACCCGAATGTATGCGTATGTGTACATGTTGATGCAGGTGGGGCTTGATTTCGGGCTTGGTTGTGCTTGTATGGTGTCGCGGTATGCTTCCCTAAGGTTTGGAATGGTTGATTTGAGCTTAGAAGAGGTTTGGAAGGGTTTGGAGGTCGAAAATGGCAGATTGAGTTCGGGATGAACTGCATTCTGCACCCAGCTAGGGCTATGCGACTGGAAGTCCATGCGTCTGAATGGCATGCGACTGGGGCCATACGCACGGAAGGAGTGTGACTGAGATTCATTCGTATGTGAGTAGTGCGACTGAGGGCCATATGCATGAGGGCTATGCGACTAAAGGAAATGCGGATGAGGGTCATGCGACTGAATGAAATGCGGATGAAGGTCATGAGACTGAAGGTCATATGACCGGAGTCCATAAGCCTGTGAGTCGTGCGATTGAGGTTCATTCGCACGAAAGGAGGGCGACTGAGGGTCATCCGCATGAAGGTCATGCGAATGGGGTCCATACGCCCGGATGCCATGCTACTGAGGTTCATGCGCATGGGAATCATGCGATTGGAGGCTATGCGACTGTAGGTCCATTCGCCTAAGTGTTCTCATACGCATGGAAGACCATGCGACCGGATAGGGTCCATACGCCTGAATGACCATAGTTTATTATCTGACTTTCGGGAAAGTGTAGATGTAGGCTCGGACCTTTGGGGTTGTAGATGACGTGATGGGCATAGATAATATAAGATGATGTGTGATGCCGTATGGTTATATATGATGTGATGCGCGTGATTTGTGTGATGTATGACGCTGTATGATTGTATGTGATGTATGTTAGTTATGTGCGATGTTTCCTCGTGTGACGATGTGGTATGATGTTATGTTCCTTATTATTATGTATGATTGTCTTTCCGTAATTTATGTTGAACGTTAATGAATGTAATGAAAGTATTATGTAACGTAAAGTGGAAAATAATGAAAAGAGAAACGTAATGAATAAATGCAAGCATGAATGAATAAATGAGTGTAAGAATGGCTTGCAAGAGAAAGAAAGGAGGTTCACGACTCGTTGAGAGTTGTTAGCTCAACTTTGTGTGTATTTACAGCGTGCGATCTTGGCTAATTCATAAGGGACTATAGACACAGTAGGAGTTCAGTCTTGGAGACTGCTCCGATACATGCGATGTGGTATTCACTATGTGCTATGTAGCGTGCGATTTGGCTACCTCATGTGGGTTCATACACACAGTAGGAAGTTTAGTTTTGGTAATTGCCCCAATACATGAGATGTGGTATTTACTGTGTGTTATGTAGCGTGCGATTTTGGCTAACCCATGAGCTGGCGTGTGATTTTGGCTAAACCCTAAGAGTTCACACACACAGGAGGAGTCGGTCTTAGTGACCACTCCGTTGGTGCGATTTGTGCGATATGTACGATGGGCACGAAGATAAGAAGGTGCGATAAGTGCGAAATGTGCGATAAGTGTGAAATGAACGAAGGTGAGAAAGGAGGTTATGAACGAATGAAGCAAATGATGATGTAACGTGCGATGATTAATGCATGAAAGAATGTAACGAATGTAATGGAAGATAATAACTATATTATCTAAGTCTATGTATGTTGTGTGATCGTATACGAAAGTAATGAATGGTTTTATAAAGGAAATAAAGTATGTTTTATTTAAAACTAGAACTCACTTAGCAATGCTGACTTTGATGTGTTTCCAGTTGGCAAGTAATGTTGCTGAGGATGGCACGGGGTGACTACTCAGCTCTTTTGGATGACATTCTTTTGTTTAATGTTTTTGCATTGTAATGCGAATAAATGATATTGTGTAATGAACGATTGTGTTATTTTGAAAAAGCATTTTTAATGAAATGAAAATGTTATTTTTTATGTTTCCGCTGCAACATTTTTATGTAAAATGATGAATATATATGCTTTACGTGCGATGAATAACCATATGTAAGCGTTCCGGGGACGGGGCCTTACATCACCATTCTTGATAAGGTTTGCCCTACAATCACGAATGATACAAGAGTGGCTCTGATACCATTTTTTAACATTCATCCCCTTATACCACTAATATTGTCTACTTTGCCCACGAGGAGCTCACGGATTTGATTTTGGTTGCCAGAGTGAAAACTTTCTAGAGAAGTCACCCATCCTTGGATTGTTGGCACCTGAGCACACTTAATTGTGGATTTCACTTCTCATTCACAACAAATACACCCAAAACATATTGGTGATATTAGAGGCCAAACATTCCTTATGAATCAGGAATCTCTCATGTCCACGACCGATGTGGGATTTGCCTAAAGTGTTACAAACACCCCCCTTTTCGACTCATCGTCCTCGATGGTGTTTGCCCCACCATCTTATCTGTGGATGTGGGATTTACCTAAGGTGTCCCTCTAAACATCTCCCGAGGACTCACCATTCTTTATGAGGTTTGTCCCACCATCCCGAATGACATAAGAGTGACTCTGATATAATTTTTTTAACATTTGTACCTTTATACCACCAATATTATTCGCTTTTCTCACGAGGAGCTCATAGATTTGTTTTTGGTTGCCCATGTGAAAACCTTTCACGAAGGTTACCCATCCCTGGATTACCTGTCACCTAAGCATGGTTAAATATGGAGTTCTCCTCTTATTCATAGCTAATACACTCAAAACGTGTTGGTGATATTAGAAGCCAGACATTCATTATAAACGAGTAATCTTTCATGTTCACGACCAATGAGGGGTTTTCCTAGAATGTTACAACATGCTCAAAATATTAGAGGCCAACCATTTTTTATGAACCAGAAATGACTCCTGTCCATGATCGATATGGGATTTACCTAGAGTGTTACACTATACCCCGCCTTAGCATTTTAATTTTAATCACTTGTTATTTCTTATATATATGAATATATATTATATAGACTAGATTTGAAAATTAAATTATATACATAAAAAATAAAATACTTAAATATATAATTTGAAAAAAGATGTTAGTTTATTATAAAGTAATTCAAAACTAAAAATACTAATTTACCAAATAAATCTTTAAAAATAAAAGAAATGTTTTATAAATAAAATATTCTAAATTTATTTTTGAAATAAATACTCCGGTGTTGTTATTTTATGTTAAAAGATTTATTTACTCTAAGATTTGTGATTGTGAGGTAAAATTATACAAATCATTTTTGTAACAAACTAATTTATTCTGTCATATCAAAAACTAAAAATAACAGATTAGTTTTTAGACAACATAATTAATAGTTATTTGTTTTAGGATATAACTTTGCAAAAATAGCATAAAATCCAAATAGTATGAGTTTAATAATGTCGTCCATATTGTGGCTTTTAACAAAAAGCGTTCAATAATATATATGTATGTATGCATGCATGAGCGAGTAGAGATCGTACCTTGCCACAAAGTGCGGGGTACCCACTAGTATAAACACATGACTCTTTTTGGTTTTCTCGGTTCATATAGCTTTTAGTTTTCTTAAAAACATTCTCCTATATATATAACATATAACTATGTATGTAAATGATTAATCTTCAAAACATATGTACGAAGTGCAAAATTTAGCAAATATGAACAACCATTAATAATAATAAGAAATAAACTATTTAAGTTTTTTTTTCATTATATTCTAGCAACTATTTATTCTTTAGCAACGTAACTCACCATGCGTAAGTATATACATACATGTGTACAGATGTATGATACATGTATTAATTTCGAATAAATGAGTAAACATAAATTACAACATAAACATCGTGGACACATCTTAAAAGTAAAAAACATGATGGTTCACATGATTTTATATGGATGCATGTATGTTTCATGCCTTGGAGTGTTTTTCCGTTGCATTTCTTGATAGCGTAAAGTTAGTCTAGCAACTAAATTCCGCTATAAAGAAAGGGTTGAGGTGTTGCTCATGTTTCATGTGATGAATAGAATACATATCAAGAATCATCACCCTCACAACTCTTTTGCATACTCTCTATATATAACGAGACTATAAAGTTTCAAAATAGACACAAACTTTGAATAACAAGACTCATATATTTTTATAATATACGTATAAACACAATGCTAAAGACAAATCCAACAACATATCTTGATATATTGAGAGGAGTCATTGGAGATTTTATGGAGCCGTTTATACCCACGGTCACTATGACCGTGTATTATGGTAACCATAGGTTGATTAACTCTAGTGAACTTATGTTGCCCGTGGCACAAATTACACCAAGGGTTCACATAGGTGGTGAGCATGACGAACTATACACGTTAGTCATGATTGATCCTGATGCTCCGAGCCCAAATGAGCCATCATCAAACGAAGTTGTCTCATGGTTCGCCTTTCTCTCTCTAGTGTTCATATCTTTTTTGTGGGTGCAAATTAATGAATGACATGTTTTATTTTGTGTATTAGGGTAGTGACCAACATATCTGGTGGGACATCATCTGCCCAAGGTAAACAAGTTTTCATTGATATGGTATTTGTGTTTAAAGATTTTTATACATTTCTCTTCTCTTACGAGTACTTGTGAGTATAGGTGTGGAGCTTATAAAATACGATGTGCCTAACCCTAAGGTTGGGGTCCATCGTTTCATCATGCTTTTATACAAGCAACAATCACCACTCAATGCGATTCAAGCACCTCCTTCTGTAGTTTGCTTCAAAATCCATGAGTTTGCACAAATGCACAACCTCGGAAAGCCTAGGGGGATCTCGTATTTCTATGTTCGAAGACAAGCTAAAAGAAATGCCCAAAAGTAAATCATGGGATACGCTTCAGTTATATGTGTGTTAAATGTATGTTTGAATACTCGATGATGAGTAATATTAATATAAGATGTTTTTTTTATTACTAATTAATGCAAAATAATTATATAACTGTTATTATTATATTAAAAAAATACCTTCTTACATTAAAAATTAAAAATATGGTTAACATGTTTCACTAAATGGTCAAATAACACGTTTTAAGATGAGTTATTTTACTTTTTTCCCCTTACTACAGCTAATTGGATCACTAACATGCTACTAGACCATCCGATCGTCTCTATCACTAACGCATGGAAACTTAGGGTACTAGGCTGGCAAGTACCCGTAGCGAAGCTTGTACATTAGTCTATCCTCGTCAGTGCTAAACTAGATACCACCCTTGGGAGGAAAACCAGTTTAGGTGAAAACCTCGAAACCTTTTATTTATTTTGTCACATGTTGGACTTGAAGCCAATACCTTTCTTATTTTAATGAAGTCTTTAAGTACCTCATCTTAACCACCTAAGTAATGATCATTGTTAGTTAAGATATTTTACTACAGCCTATTTCATCACAATCTTACTCATCGTCTTTAGGATCATAGGCATCAACTTGAATCATTGCGTTTAAAGTATTTTCTTCATTTCTATGCCTTTGTATGTATGTATGTTTTATCTCCTCTAGTACATGTATACTTCACACATTGGGAGGCTGGCAAAACAGGTCTTATCGTTTTTAATAGGTAAAACATGACGTGCATAACTCACGTATCAAATATGCAAAAGACTTGTTTAACTACTTGTATATTATGCTAATAATTTTTTATATGTTTTTATGAACCAAGAATATGTGAAATAATAGAGTCTAGTCTTCTGATTTTAATTATTTTAAAAAATATAAAAATATATATTTTTTATTAAACAGGTTTAATTGTATCATAAACATATCGAGAATTACCGGCCCTAATTGGGAGTAATCAGTTACATACTTACAACGTCCCACAATAATAATTTTTATGTTGTTCAACAAAGGTTATGATAGATTTGATATGATATTGTAGTATTTCTTTAGATTATCTCTATGCGCCTATTATAAAAATTGGAGCTTGTTTGGTATGTAAATTTTTTTGAAGGAATTAGATTTTGAATTTGAATTTGTCGAAAGGATAAAATTGGAATCTACCAAAGGAATTTCAATTTATAAAGCATTTGCATAACAAACAATTATAAAAAAAATTGAAATCTATCACTCTTGTACCATCAAAAGTTCAAGCCCGAATAGAATTGAAAACTGAGCTTATTAAGTATATAAATACAACTACTGAAAATGTCCGTGTATTGCGGTGATACGACTATTGCGCAATTCTTTAGGAATTAGATTTTGGTTTGTATTGGCTCGGTGCGTTATGACGTAAAAATAAAAAATCAAAATATAATTATTGAAAAAAAATAAATGTAAGAAAATAAATAGGTATATTACAAAACTATTTAAGACAATTCTATTATCTTAACAAGATTAATGAAAGCATGAGTGATATTTATGGTCGGATATAACTTATTACATAGTTTTTAGGGGGTTTTGTTTTATGAATATGGGTTAGAGTTTTATGATCATCAGATACAACTCTTAATGGTGATTTGCATATACCGAAGAAAGTTAATGGAATAATTATCACCACAAATTACCATCTTATTTGTTATTGAACTGTTAATAACTTGCAAGGGAATTGGGAAGAGTAATTAGTCCTCAATCAAAATTTATAAACGGCATTGAAAGTAAATGGTGGTTTGTTTGGCCACGTGTATATGTTTTAGTATTTGTATTATAAGCATTTTATGTTATACTTTATTGTAAGAGCATAAATAAAATAAAATGGTTAATTTTATGAAATTTAAACATTATTTTTCATATGGGTCTCTTAATCCATGTGTAGAATTAACTATCTATCGTCCTTTTATTTTTATTATAAAAGATATAGATAACAATTAAAATTATTAAACTCACAATATACCCCTAGAAAATATAGTATTATAGTTAATCTATATGTAAAATTATCTATCTATCATTCTTTTACATTTATTATAAAAGATATAGATAAATATTAAAATTATTAAACTCACAATATGCCCCTAAAAATATTAGTATTATAGTTATTATAATATGAAGATATATATATATATATATATATATATATATATATATATATATAAGTTATATACTTAAATATTTAAATAAAATAATACTTAATTAAATAATATTTAGTTATAATAATATAATTAATTAAAATATAAATTTAAATGTCAATTTTTATTATCGTAAATAAAATAAAATTTAGTAAAATAAATTAAATAATATTATATTTTTAAATAATATATTGATAATATTTATGAAATACATAAAAAAGACAAGGCAAAAATGTAATGATATATAAAATTTAATGGATAAATTTACTATATTGCCCGTAATTATTTTAAAATCTTAATCAATCCCAATATCACCCCTTTTAAATGCTTGGTTATACATCTCTATTCGAAAAGCTATATTCTATAGTAGTATAAATATAAATATTAAAAAACTAGTGTAAATGTTCGCGCGTTATGACAGTATAGTTGTACCAAAATCGATCACACACGCCCGGAGCATGTCTTCCAGTGTCTGAATGGTCCTTTCTGACTGACCATCAGTTTAGGGATGATAAGCTGTGCTAATATGTAACCTCGTCCCCATAACGTCGTGGAATTTCTTCCAAAATTTGGATGTAAACCGAGTGTCACGATCAGACACAATAGACACCGGCACACCATGACGAGCTACAATTTCCTTGATGAACAGATCAGCCAACCTTTCAGATGAATACGTCTCGCGGATCGGTAGAAAATGAGCGCTCTTCGTCAGACGATCAACTATCACCCATATGGCATCATACCCTTTCGGAGTACGTGGCAGCTTCGTAATGAAGTCCATGGTGATGTGCTCCTACTTCCATTCCGGTATATCCAAAGGTTGGATCTTCCCATACGGCTTTTGGTGTTCGGCCTTCACCTGTAAGCAAGTAAGGCACTTACTCACATACTCCACCATGTCGCGCTTCATACCCGGCCACCAATAATCTTTCTTCATGTCATGGTACATTTTCGTGGCACCAGGATGAATGGAGTATCGAGTCTTGTGGGCTTCATCCATTATCTTCACCCGTAGATCCCCAAAACGAGGAATCCACACACGACCGAATCGAGTTCTAACACCGAGTGTGTTTTCACCCAATTCCCCAACCAGACCTCTCATTCTTTCCGAGTTAAGGTGATCTTCTTTCAATGCCTCATCTTGAAACTCCTTAACTTGCTTCATCACATCGGAGGTCATGATTAATTGATAAGCTTTCACCCGAATCGGTTCGGGCCTTTCCTTTCAACTAAGGGCATCCGCCACCACATTAGCTTTGCCTGGATGGTAATGGATCTCGCAATCATAAT
Organism: Flaveria trinervia; assembly: GCA_025506515.1. Lineage (NCBI taxonomy): Eukaryota > Viridiplantae > Streptophyta > Magnoliopsida > Asterales > Asteraceae > Flaveria > Flaveria trinervia. Next base: position 2,516,945 of record CM046452.1, read on the forward strand.
CCTTTATAAGCTCCAACCATCTCCTCTGCCTCATGTTCAGATCCTTCTGCTCGAAGAAATACTTCAAGCTCTTATGGTCGGTGAATATGGTGCACTTCGTCCCGTAGAGATAGTGCCTCCAAATCTTTAACGCAAAGACCACGGCTGCTAGCTCCAAGTCATGAGTGGGATAATTAACCTCATGAACTTTCAACTGTCGGATGCGTAGGCTATAACCTTCCCTCTCTGCATTAACACACACCCCAACCCTGAGTAGGAAGCATCAGAATAAACCACCAGATCTTCGCCTCCATTGGGTAATGACAGAACAGAAGCTTGAGTCAGTCTTGCCTTCAGCTCTTCGAACGCCTTCTCTTGAGCTTGACCCCATACAAATTTCACATCCTTTCGGGTCAACTTAGGTAGTGAGGAAGCAATCTTAGAGAAGTATTGGATGAATCTTCTATAGTAGCCCGCCAAGCCAAGAAACTACAGATCTCGGATGGCGTCTTTGGTGACCTCCATTGCATAACCGCCTCCACCTTTGCCGGGTCAACCATAATCCCGTCAGGATTCACCACATGACCCAAAAACTGAACTTCGCGCAACCAAAACGTGCACTTGGAGAATTTAGCATGCAATTTCTCCCTTCTCAATGTCTCCAAAACCTCTCGAATGTGACCGGCATGCTCAATCTTGCTCTTCGAATAAACAGGATATCATCAATAAACACAATCACTGATTTATCCAACATAGGCCGACACACACGGTTCATCAGATCCATAAAAGCAGCTGGCGTGTTGGTCAAACCAAAGGACATGACAAGAAACTCGTAATGACCATAGCGCGTGCGGAAAGCTGTTTTAGGGATATCTTGTTCCTTCACCTTCAACTGATGATAGCCAGACCGAAGATCTATTCTTGAAAACCAACTGGCACCCTGAAGCTGATCAAACAAATCATCTATCCTCGGTAAGGGGTAGCGGTTCTTCACTGTCAACTTGTTCAGCTCGCGGTAGTCAATGCACATCCTCATACTACCATCCTTCTTCTTTACGAACAGGACCGGAGCACCCCAAGGAGAGATACTCGGTCTAATGAACCCCTTATCAAGCAACTCTTGCAACTGTTCCATCAATTCTTTCATCTCCGTCGGAGCTAACCGATATGGTGCCTTGGCAACGGGTTGGGCACCCGGTATCAGATCAATCTGAAATTCAATTTCTCTGTCAGGTGGTACCCCTGGTAAATCTTCTGGGAATACGTCTGGAAAGTCACACACAACCGGTACATCAGACAGTTGTGGTGTTAGTGCATCTACATCCTTTACATAAGCCAAGTAGGCGCTACCTCCACGCCTCATACACTTTCCCGCCACCGCCATTGAGATCACCTTCGGGATCGTAGTAACCCGATCACCATAAACCGTTACCAAACTTCCATCAGGCGCTGTCAACCGAATCATCTTCTTGCGACACACAATGTTCGCCTCGAAGTCCGCCAACCAATCCATCCCAAGAACCAAGTCAAAACCACCCAAGGTCATCACGAACGGTCTAACAGGAAACTTGTGACCTTCTAATTCCACCTCACAGTGTTCTATCATCTCCGAAATCCTGGTAGACTTACCTATGGCAGTTTCTACATCAAAGGGCGCATCAACACGTCTACTACTAACAGGCAGCTTAGCACAAAAAGCAGCAGAAATAAAACTCCTACTAGCACCAGAATCAAATAGCACAGAAGCTAAAGTTTGGTTCACCAGAAACGTACCGGACACGACATCAGGGTCTGTCCTAGCTTCCTCCTATGTCATGGTAAATGCCCTGGTGCTCGCCCTCGGTCCTTCCCCTCCAGTTCTCTTCACCCCAGAACTCTCAGCCCTCAACTTCTTACAATCCTTACTTACGTGACCCTCTTCACCACAGTTATAGCACCGGACTATACGACAGTCCCTTGCCAGGTGCCCCGCCTTCCCACATTTGAAGCATAAGTTTGACCCAAACCTACATTCCCCGCCGTGCTCCCTTCCACACTTGCCACACCTTTTTGACCCCGCACTTGATGTGACCACACGACGATCATCCGGTCGTGCCTTCTTATTACCCGTCGAGGCATCACCCCGACCAAACCTTTTCCCCCGCCAGTTTTGATCACCACCGCTCTTCTTGCCACCCTCAGTCACCACCCTTGTTCTCTCATCGTACAATCTCCCTGCCAAATCCACCGCCGACCTAAACGTACTCGGCCGGGCAGCTATCATGTGCCTGCGAATATCCGCTGGCAAACCCTGAATATATCTTTTAATCTTTCATGACAAAGGTGTCACCTGATCCGGCACCAGACGTGCCATCTCGTTGAATTTAGTGATGTACTGCTGGTGTGTCATAGTTCCCACCTCCAGTTGCAAGAACTCCCTTTCGACCTTGTCCATTTTCCGATGAGGACAAAATTCCTCAATCACCAACTTTCTCAGCTTAGGCCATTTCATTTTCCCGATAGCCCTACTACCCTCAGCTTGAACAATGTTGTCCCACCAGCACAGAGCTGAATCCACAAAAGAGTGTGTAGCAAACTTCACCTTTTGGTCCTCTCGGCACTCGCTGATATCGAGAACAGCTTCCATTTCCCTCACCCACCGGTGAGCAGCTGCAGCTGTGCCGTTCCCATCAAAAGTAGGGGTTTGCATCTCATAAAAGCCCCATAATTACATCCTCGTGCCGTCTCCGGCGCAGGCTCTTCTTCTTCCTCTTCATCATCAGATAGAACCGTTTCCGGCTCTGGTTGTTCCCGTTCTCCAGAGGGTCTGTTCTTTCTCTTCTTTCCCCTTCTCGTACAGCCTTAATAACTTCAGTCACCACAACGGTAAGATTGTCTGCATGACCTGATGGACTTCTTCTACAACAGCCTCCTTTACTGAGGCTCTCAGATTGGCGCTTTCGTCGCCACCCTCCGGATGAGGGGTCTCTGGTTCTTCATGAACCACCCTCTCAACTCTGGGTCTCCCTCTCTTGGGTTGCGGTTCAGCACCGTGACCTCCACCCCTAGAAGCTTTCGAAGATCTACCTCCGTCCATCACACGCACACTGAAAGATTCAAACACCAACACAGTCATTCAAGGGAACAGCTTAGTTTATGTTAAGTATAGTAAGTCCCTAATTACAATGGCCAGTTGTATTTAGCCACTTACTTTAATCTTCACACCCCAAGCATTACCTGTCCTGACTACATCAGTATTTAAATCCACATACAACACATAACCATATACCATGCGCACATAAAACCGGTTAACTTAACGAAAATACCTGATGGCACGCAGCTACTCAGATTGGCATCCCATTCCCATTCCGTCCCATTCTCAGTTTAAGATTAGGTTTATTTTGAAAATTTACCCATTTCACTTAAACTTTGGCTCTGATACCAACTTGTAAGGCCCCGTTCCCGGGACGCTTACAGCTGGGTTCTCATCGCACATAAAACGTATAATTACATTTGTATTTCATAAAATCGCAGCGGAAAACTAAAACAATCTTTCATTTTCATGTAAATGCTTTTGCAAATTAATACAACATTCATTACAAAATAACTTGTTCGCATTACAATGCAAAAACATTAATCAAAAGAATGTCATCCCAAAAGAGCTGAGTAGTCGTCCGTGCCATCCTCAGCAATCATTACCTGCCAACTGGAAACACATCAAAGTCAGCGTTGCTGAGTGAGTTCTAGTTTTATAAATAAAACATACTTTACTTTACATTTGTTCACGATCATACATCATACGTACATACAGATAATATCGGTATTATCCTCATCATTCCGTTCATTAACTTAGTCATTCACGTGTTACATTATCGTTCGTTTCTCTATCTAGATCCGGTCAGACTTTACCCTCTCGTGGTACTCAGCGATTACTGAGGTCGACTGACAAGGATCTTATTCTGTACATTATTTCGATCATTCATTTACGTTCATTCATACTTCGTTCTTTCATACATAATCTTTTGTTCCTTTATACGTTCGTTCCTTTGAGTCTGTTGCGACAACAGGGTCGCTCACCTCATTAACAATCCCAACGACTTCGCGCGATCCGAGTCTGTTGCAACCATATAGTTGCTCACCCCAATTGCTAATCTCAACGATAGCATGCTTTCCGAGTCTCTGCAACCATAGGGTTGCTCACCTCATGGCAACTTCACAATAACGCGTTGTCCGAGTCTGTTGCAACAACTGAGTTGCTCACCTCCTTTCTCTGGCCATCTTAATGATGCCTATGATCCGAGTCTTTTGCAACCACACGTTGCTCACCCCATTGGCAATCTCCATGATTGCCTGTGATCCGAGTCTTTTGCAACCACACGTTGCTCACCTCATTGTATGCTTGCAAGCCTTTCCTTCATTCATTCGTCATTCAATAGTGCATGCATTCTTACTTTATGTTCCTCTTTCATTATCTTTCACTTTACGTTACATAATACTTCATTCATTCATTAACATAACACGTAAAGTCACAAGAAAGATAAACATAAGTCGTAATAAGGAACACATCATACACATTCATCATCATCATACAGGGCAACACCATACATATATATAACATGCATAAACATGCAACATGATCATCATGCCCAACATGCTTTCTAAGGCCCCAATCGTCATCTTACATGCTCTTACAGGAACCCTTACGTCAAAACTTACATCTGCACTTTTCCCCGAAAGTCAGAAGTCAAACTACACTTTCCTCGGGTGTGACAGCCCTACTCGGGCGTATGGACACCCTTCAGTCGCATGGCCTCCATGCGATTGAACTGATGCGGATGAACACCTATGCGAATGAACATCCAGTCGTGCGAATGGACATTGCGGATGGACCTCATGCGAATGGGATTAATGCGAATGAGCACTTATGCGACTGGAACTTCAGTCGCATGACCTCCATGCGACTGGCCTTTCAATCGTGCGAATGGACATTCAATCGTGCGAATGGACATTTCTCGTGCGAATGGACATTCAATCGTGCGAATGGACCCCAATCGCACCCTAATCGGCCGTATGGCCTCCATTCGACCTCCAGTCGGTCGCCTAGCCCTAACTGATGCAGAATGCAGTTCATCCCGACTGCAGCCGAGGGTTTTCGGCCTCCAAGCTCATCTAAACCCATTTTAAGCCCAAATCGACCATCCTAACCTTAGGGATGCATACCATGACACCATTCAAGCACACACAAGCTCACAATCAAGTCACAAACGCATCATACATACACATACACATACACAAACGGTCAACTTACACACATACGGAAAACCCGATTTCAGATGTTTTCCAGCCCCAAATCGTTTGAAAACAAGTAAAAGAGGGGTCTTAGAACTCACATAAACGAGCACAACATTAAGGGCTTCGATTTGGCTTGCTTCACGACGATTTTGGCGACCCGAACGGCACTTTTCCTCTTTTTCTCTTCTTTCTCTCTTCTCCCCTTTCTTTGGCTGATTTGTGAGTGTGGGGGAGAGGTAAGGGCTGCCCTCTCCCTTATATACTCCCCCTCACCCGACTTTCTTTCGTGGGCGAGTTTGGTCCCTCGACTTTGGACTTTATTTTCTTTTCTTTCTTCACCGGCTTCAAAATAATAAATATTAGCGGTGTTACACCGCGTGTGTTATAACGTAAATTGAAATATCAAATTATAATTATTGACAAATAAATGAAAGAAAACAATTACACATATTACAAAAGTTTTCATGACAATTATTATCCAACAAAATTAATGAAAGCATGGGTATTTGTAGTCGGAAATCAATATGACCTAGATTTTAGAGGAGTTTCATTTTATAAATATAGGTTAGAGTTTTATGATCATTGGAGACAATTAGATAGTGATTTGCATAGACCGGAGAATTTAATGAATAAATTATCACCACACATTATCATCTTGTTTATATAACAATTACTTGTGTAAGTCGTGTATCTGTTATATTATCTAAACATGTTTAGTTTTAAGGCTAATGAAATTAAAACATATGAAAAACATAGTCATTTATACATTTGAAATTTAAATTTTAAAAAGTATGACTTATTGATAAGAATAAATAAACGATTTAGGTTTTTTATTTTAGTTCTCACAATAAATATATGAATAAACATAAATTACGACATACATGTCCGAGACAAATTTCAAATCAGCAAAACAAGATGTTTAATATGATGGCATATGTATGTTTCATGCCTTCGCATGCATTCAAAATAAAGTTACTGATAACGTAAAGGTAGTCACTAGCAACTAAATTCCGCCATAAAAATATCATAAACCAAAGTCATTTGTTGTTAAAGGTTTGATGTGTTATTGGACTCAACATCATTTTTTACTCATGTTTCATGTGATGAACATAGTTTTTGTCAAAAGTCATCATCTTCACAGCTCTTTTGAATACTCTATATATATAATGACAGTTAAATTTTCAAAATAAACACAAACTCTAGATAATGAGGCATGATGATTTTTATAATAAATATACAAGCCTAATGATAAAGACAATTCCAAGAGCATATCTATATATTATGAGAGGAGTCATTGCAAACTCTACCTATATTCGATAATCGTTGACACACTAATGGAGAATTAAAGCCGATAGCTAACGCCAAAGTGCACCAGCATTAATTACTAGAGTGTTAATGATTGACGTTACACATGGTAAAATAAAATCCAAAGTCTAAAACACGTTGTTGTACATCCAAAACCACAGTGAACACCTAACATCTACTACATTAGAAACGTATCTCCAACCATCACCAACTTTGAAACCATCGCAAATGGTCGATTAACGTTGATTACCTATATATTCAAAATTAGGGATTGCCTATTCAAATTTAGTGGCATGCTTTCAAAACCATTAACACTACATCATCAATCAAAGCATTGAAATAAAATTTTATCATCATAATAAAAGGGTTTTATGTCTAACCTTGTGAGGGGATTACTGTCACACCCCGACCAATGACGGAATCATCGAGGCGGACGAATGTGAAACGATTGTTCATAGCTCATGGAATTAAATAAGTTTGAAATAATATTAAAAACCATTTTTCATTGAATAATACTAGACAATTAAGTCATTACAATACAATAAAGAATTAAACAACAACATATGATATTTAATTAAACTAAGCCAAGTCCTATATGAGCAAGAAGAATTCCTCAAGTAGCAATCCTGAAATATGTTAAAAATAAAAGGTCAACTATGAAAGTTGGTGAGTTTTCATGGGTTAAGTATACATAAATATATAAAAAGATTTACAGTAGCAATTCATGTCAATGGTTATGAATTATGTCAGTTTATAGAACACATATAGCTACAATCAAACATTGACCAAGAATAAAGTTACAAATTTATAACGATTAACTAAGTATACTTGGTTCCCATGATGAACAAGCATACGTCATCAGGAGCCAGCAATAACATCAGCTTTAGCACCAAATAAGCTTGCCAGGCCCATAGATCTATGACGTCACCAGGCTAGCAATAGTTAATGATTGTCTACATATAATGGATCTTATATAACACTCATAATAATACCAATAACCATGACAAAAATGTAAAGATGAATTGCATGTGCTTACAAGTATCAAAAATTTTACAAGTATAAGTTGATAAGGTTAACATGTTTCACCCCAAAAGGTGTGAAATAATATAAAAACAGGCATGAAAAACTCACATGGTATAATGATGGTTGTAGTGTATATAAGAAAGTGTGGATGTTCAAGAGTCAAAGGTGATGTCATAAAGAATAAAAAACAATAACTTGAGGTCGGAATTCGTTAAAAGAAGTTAAAACATTTAGAGAATACCAAAAAGCGAAAAATAGATTGAAAATTGATTATTGCATCAATTTTAGATTCTGGACAGAATGTTTGGTATGAGTTTGAACAGGTTTTAAAAATAGCAAATGGTTTCATAAAATTATAAAAAATTATAGTTGACTAGTTCAGAGTCTCCCGGGAAACTTTCATTCATATATATTTTTATGAAAAGATCTTTAAATAGGTCAAAACAGCAGCACAAGACAGAAGGTGCTGAAATACGCAATTATCTTGTGAAGGTTATTGTTGAGTCATCCGATTGAGTTTGAAGACGTATAAACTATTGTTAGAAAGATAATTCAATTAAATTATATTGGAGTCTGAGTTTAGTCAAATTTAATTTCTTATTACAAGTTATGGATAGTTAAATTTAGACTATATTTTGCTAAATATATAAGAAGGACTATATTCTGCTAAATATATAATAAGACATTTATGTGCACTTTTAAAATTTACTAAAGCATGAAATGGGTTAGAACAAATTTATTATGGTGATATATGATATATTAGACTTTATTTAAGTTATAAAAAATGTGTGAAACCCTACACATATCCCACGTCGGCCGTGAACAGGAGAGATTCCAGGTTAATAAAGAATGTCTGGCCTTTAACATCAACAATGCGTGGGCGTATTGATTGTGGATGAGAGGAGAACTCCACAGTTAAGCGTGCTCAGGTGGGAGTAGTCCAGGGATGGGTGACCTCCCTGAGAAGTTTTCACCCGGTAAACCAAAAGCAAATTCGTGAGCTCCTCATGGACAAAGCGGACAATATTGTTGATACGAGGGGACGGGTGTGACAGAATGGTATCATAGCCACTCCTGTGCCGTTTGGGGTGTGGGACATACCTCACCAATGATGATGACTTCTTGGGCTCATCGAGGACGATGAGTCCAAAACAGGGGGTGCTTGTGACACCCTGCATATATCTCACATCGGCCGTGGACAGGAGAGATTCCTGGTTCATAAGGAATGTCCGGTATCTAACATCAACAACGTGTTTTGGGCGTATTGGCTGTGGATGAGATGAGAACTTCACAGTTAAGCGTGCTCAGGTGAGAGTAGTCTAGGATGGGTGACCTCCTTAGGAAGTTTTCACCCGAGCAACTAAAAGCAAATTCGTGAGCTCCTCGTGGGCAAAGCGGACAATATTGTTTATGTGAGGGGCCGGGTATGACAACAATTATTTCAAGACTTTGGAATAGTCATCATTTAGAGAAATAATCTTGTGGAATAACCGAATGCGACGGCATAACCGTCCATATGCAAACAGGATTCTTTGTTTACATTAGTGTGTTGCAGCTTGATTAAAAATATTAGCGATTGTTATAAGTTTAGTGAATGTTTGAAGGTTAATGATCAAATGATAATGATTAAAATAAAAGATTTAGTAGAAGAAATGATAAAATTAAGAACATAAAGTCATAAGATTAATTGGATGTTAGGATGATTAAACAATATATAAATGTATAATGTCACATCCCGGCGGAAGCGTGAGATATTTAGGATGTAACTTGATTGTTCAGAACACATTGTCAGATATTAATTAATAAACAACACATAAACATATATATTTCATAACATAATATTAAAGTTAGGATTACATAAAATCATCATAGACAAAATTTGAATTACATAATCCTATTACATCATAAAGTCTTAACAACTACATCTTCAGAGACGATGGAAATGAGCATCCACCGACACACTGAAGTCATACAGGTTCACAGTTAGGTTTACACAAACTTTTCCTACAACTTCACCCCAGCCATTAAAAACATCAAAGGAGAATGTTAGGTTGTTATTCATGATGAATTCCTGAAAAAGCATACCAAAAATAGTCAACACAAAGTTGGTGAGCTTCACAGGTTTATTAAACAGATAATATTGATGTATTATACATACAACCAAACCTTACATAGTAATCAGATTATCCATATTGTCATATCATATTCACATAAATCAGATAACATAGCATTATAACACTCATTCTGTTAATGCAGGAGATATCTCCTAAGTAGCGCTACCAATGTTATCTAACGGTTCCACATCCGAACTAATGGTTGTAACATAAATTTCGGTGATAATACATCAATTCATAAATTAGTATGCTTTTTCCCCAAAATTTGATAAAAACAAAATGGGCCATGAAACTCACCTTTACTCCAAGTAATAACCTATAAACAAAAGAATTTCATAGTTTAGAAAACTTAACTATTTTCTTCAAAATTTTCAGTACCTCAATAGATTTGGAAATTTTTATAACAAATAGGTTTATTAATCTGGAATATCACGTTAATTTCTTATTTCCAGATATTAACAGATTATTTTCTATAATTGTTATAAAGTCATCATAAATTGCCAAAAATAGTTTCCGTAGTCCAAAAATTCCCAAAATTTTACAGAAGGTTCATCATAATAATTAGAACTTCTTATAAATTTATCAAAGTCTAATACATAACAGATTAGTTTCTGTAATTGTTACAATAATCCTATTTCTTCACAAAAATAGCTATATAGCTCCAAAAATCATTAAATTTATACATTCTGTAGGTTTGGATTTATCAATTTATCCATGATTTTCTCAGATTTTATTATGCTATTAAGTATTTATTCTGATTTTTCTACTACAGAACATGTAAAAATTCATATTTCAATCATAACAAAGGAATAAATTCTGAAATATTCCAGGGACCTTAGTACTCCAAAAGGATCATTTGGTGAATTTATTAGAATTTTATAAAATTTATTTATATTAATTGCTTATTTCAAGACTATGTTTTCTTTAAAAATTTGGAACAATGTTTGTTCCCACAATCTTTATTTGCCTTTATGATGTAAAATTCTTGTAATATGTTCACATATAATGCTTTTATTATATGTGTTGTTTGAACACATATATCATACATATATCTATATGTGATATATAAGTTTAGCTTAAGAATTTGATACCTTTGGTTGGTATTTAACTTATGAAACCAAGAGATATGGTTGTTACAAGAACTAAGTACACGATGGTGTGGTGGTGATAGCTATCGGTGATGGTTTGTGATGTTGTGTTTCAAGGATAAACTCGAGGTCTTCGGTTGAGGTGTGGGTGTTGTACCTTGTCCGAAGGAGAGTGAAAGATCAAGGTGGTGTTGTGTGGTGTTTGGGAGGTGATGGTGACCGAGAGGATGGAGAGAGTGGCTTTGGTGATGATGTTCGGGATGGTAACCAAGGGGTAGTAGTGGTTTTGTTTTTAGAAAAGATGGTGAATATGCAAGCCTTCGGCGAGAATTGATATAGGGAGATTCTTCAGATTATACTAGTCCTAGGTGGTGAGGTGTTGATTTAGCTTTGCTAGTGGCGGTTTTGGTGGGTGTATCTAGAAGAGCCGAGGAGGTGGCGTAAAGAAAGGGGTGAGTGTGCAGATGGCATTTCAATAGTTTCATGACTCATCAAGTCATGATTGCAGGTTTTAGTTCTAATTTGGGTGGGTGCTTAATGATCCGGTCTTTGATCTTAATTGGTATTTTGGTTTAAGGTTTAGGTGTAGAAGATGTGTTTAGGTTTGTTTTGATGTTAAGTTTTCTTGATGTAACTTATGTTTTAGGATGTTTGGTTGGGTTGTGTTTTGGTTTGTTTTGATGTATCTTGATCATATATGTTTTTATCAAAGAATTGTTGCTTTTGAATACATGCAAACGTAATTATACATGCATCATCATTCATGCGTAACGCAAGTATATGCATATAAACACTATTACACACATGTATTTTAACAAGAGTAGTAATACATGAGTATATATAATATACATGTGTATATGTTTCTATTTATAAAGATGTACATGCATACGTAATATATAGCATGCAATATACGTGCATCGCATAGTATATACATATAAACACATAATACACACACATGTATTTTAACAAGGGATGACATATGCATGAGTAAAACATGATAATATACATGTATATATGTTTCTTAACAAAGATGGTTCATGCACACGTAAAAAGGTATGCATGCGACCATGCGTACGTATACTTGTATATATATACAAGTGAACAATATACTTATGTAAACAAAATGAAAGCATGCATACGTTTGCATATAATAAGATATATATATTAACCTAGGTGTGGCTCAATTATATAAATGAACTTAGTGTATAAGATTTCTTAATCTAGGGTTGTCACATTCTCCCCCCGTAAAGATAATTTCGTCCCGAAATTTATTTGATTAGTAATGAACTTATCTGACCATTGACTTGGAATAGATGGGGGTATCTTCTTTTGATTTCATCTTCTCTTTCCCACGTATACTCAGGTCCTCTCCTAGCATTCCACTTAACCTTTACTATAGAAATTTTGCCTCTTCTTAGCTTTTTAACTTTCTTGTCTAATATAGCTATTGGTTCTTCTGTGAAATGAAGCTTCTCGTCTATCTTTATTTCCTGAGCTGGAACTTTTAATGTTTCATCTGTTAAACATTTCTTTAGATTGGATACATGGAACGTGTTGTGTACTTCACTTAATTCTTGAGGTAAATCTAGTTTGTATGCAACAGGACCAATTTTGTCAATAACTTCAAATGGTCCAACATATCTTGGGTTCAACTTATTTCTCTTTTCAAATCGAAAGATTCCTTTGGTAGGTGATATTTTTAGATAGACTTTGTCTCCAATTTGAAATTCTAATGGCCTTCTTCTTTTATCAGCATAGCTTTTCTGTCGATCCCGTGCTGTCTTTAGTCTATTTTTGATTTCCTTGATTTTGTCAGATGTTTCTTGAATTATATCAGGACCTATAAGTTGCCTATCTCCTACTTCATTCCCATAAGGGTGATCTGCATTTTCTTCCATACAAGGCTTCAAACGGGGCTGTTTTAATGCTGGAATGATAACTATTATTATAGGAAAATTCTATCAAAGGTAGATGTATATCCCAGCTTCCTCCAAAGTCTAATGCACAAGCACGTAACATATCTTCCAGTGTTTGTATTGTCCTTTCACTTTGTCCATCTGTTTGTGGGTGGAAGGCGGTGCTAAGATTTATTCGGGTTCCTAAAGCTTTTTGTAGGGTTTGCCAAAATCTTGATATGAATCTACTGTCTCTATCAGATATAATGGAGATTGGTATTCCATGTCTGGATACGATTTCTCGTATGTAGATTCTTGCCAATTTTTCTACTTTGTAATCTTCTCTAATTGGCAGAAAGTGTGCTGATTTGGTTAACCTATCTACTATAACCCAAATAGTGTCATAACCACTTGAAGTTCTTGGTAACTTGGTTACAAAATCCATAGTAATTTGATCCCATTTCCATTCTGGAATTTCAGGTTGTTGTAGATATCCTGAAGGCTTTTGATGTTCTGCTTTGATTCTTGAACACGTGTTACATTTTTCTACAAACTCCCCAACTGATCTTTTCATACCAGGCCACCAATATGATTTTTCAAATCTTTATACATTTTGTTATTCCCTGGATGTACTGAGTATTTTGACTTATGTGCTTCTTCCAATATAACCTTTCTAAGTATGGTATCATTAGGTATCCAGATTCTTTCTTTAAATTTTAAGATCCCATGTGTATCTGCCTGTAAATTCTTTTCTTGTCCTTTTATTTCTACCTTACTTTTCTGTTGGGCTTCCCATATTTGTCTTAGTAGATCTGATTGTAGTTCCATTCTCATGGCTCGTACCCGTAACGGTTTAGCCCTATCTTTTCTACTTAAAGCATCTGCAACTACATTTGCCTTACCGGGGTGATATTTGATTTCACACTCATAATCACTTAGTAATTCTATCCATCTTCTTTGTCTCATGTTTAGCATTTTCTGCTCAAATATATGCTGTAAACTTTTGTGATCTGTGTATATTGTACATTTTGTCCCATATAGATAATGCCTCCAAATTTTAAGTGCAAAGATCACTGCTCCCAATTCTAAGTCATGAGTAGTGTAGTTTTTCTCACTTCCCCTAAGTTGTCTAGAGGCATATGCTATGACTTTACTTCGTTGCATTAATACACATCCAAATCCTTGACGAGACGCATCACAATATACTACAAAATCATCAGTCCCTTCTGGTAATGACAAAATAGGTGCACTACACAGCTTACTTTTCAAAAGTTCAAATGCATTCTTTTGTTTTTCTCCCCAAACATATGACTTGTCCTTTTGAGTTAATTCAGTCAAGGGTTGAGCTATCCTTGAAAAATTTTCTATAAACCTTCTGTAATATCCTGCTAATCCTAGAAATTGACGTACTTCTGTTGGTGTCTTGGGATCTTCCCATTCTTAACAGCTTCTATTTTTGCTGGATCTACCTGTATCCCTTCTTGATTGACTATGTGTCCAAGGAATTGTACTTCTCTTTTCCAAAACTCACACTTTGAGAATTTTGCATATAATTTTTCTTTTCTTAACAACTCCAAGGTCAATCTTAGGTGTTGCTCATGATCTCCCCTATTCTTAGAATAGATTAAAATGTCGTCTATAAAGACTATGACAAACTTATCTAAATAGGGTTTACAGATCCTATTCATTAGATCCATAAATATGGCGGGAGCATTGGTTAATCCAAATGGCATTACTAGAAATTCATAATGTCCATACCTTGTTCTGAATGCTGTCTTTGGTATATCTTCATCCTGTATTCTTAGCTGATGATATCCTGATCTCAAGTCTATTTTTGAAAAGTAACTAGATCCTTGTAGTTGATCAAATAGATCGTCTATTCTAGGTAAAGGATACCTATTCTTTATAGTTACTTTATTAAGTTCCCTATAGTCTATGCACATCCTAAATGTTCCATCCTTTTTCTTGACAAAAAACTGGTGCTCCCCAGGGTGACACACTAGGTCGTATAAATCCTTTATCCAAAAGTTCCTGAAGTTGGCTCATTAATTCCTTCATTTCAGTAGGTGCTAAACGGTAGGGTGCCTTAGCAATAGGGGTTGTTCCTGGCATCAATTCAATTTTGAATTCTACTTGACGTGGGGGTGGTAATCCAGGTAATTCATCAGGGAATACATCTGAGTATTCGTTGACAACTGGAACATCTTTCAGTTTTGCTTTGTCCATCTTAGTATCAACAATGTGAGTCAGATAAGCCAAACAGTTATTCCTTAGATATTTTTGTGCATTCTTGCAAGAAATTATCTTTGGTACCTCTAGGTTTTTCACCATATATACACAATATTCTATTCTCTTTAACCAAAGGAATTTTGATCATTTTCTTACCACATATTATCTCAGCTTGATTTTTACTTACCAATCCATTCCTACAACAATGTCAAATCCTCCTAATTAATAGGAATCAAATTTATGTTGAAGTTTTCATCTAGATTCATTGTACATTTAATGATTTCACAAGCTTCGTACAAGCTGCTATCTTACCATCTAACTCTATTTATATTTAACTTTTTGTGTGTCAAATTAAGTAGTTGCCTAAATGTATTGAAACAAAACTACGGGTTGCTCCAGTATCAAATAACACAGTAGCATACTGGTTGTTTATAGGGAACGTACCCGTGACAACTTCTGGTTCATGTCGCGCTTCTTCTGCCTGCATTATGAATGCTCTACCCCGAGGGTTGTTCTGATTAACTGGTGCTCTTCCCTTCAGCTGCGGACATTCGTTTCGGCGATGATTTTCATTCCCACATTGATAGCAGATTGGTTTTGGATTTGCAGGGTTTTTGCAGTCTCGGGATATATGCCCCTTCTTCTTGCAGTTGTAACAGATTACCATTGCACAATTGCCTTGATGGTATCTTTGGCAAGTGCTGCACCATGGCTGGTTTTCTGTCTGGGGTTTCTTTTCCCGTGTCATCCCTAGGTAGTTCCGAGGGGGTTGTCTAGCTACTCGTTTCTGAGGAGTTCCTCTAAATCTTTCTCCTGTGTTATCATTATTCCACTTTCTCTTTTCTCCGGATCTAGGGTTATTTAACGATCCATTTCTTATCATTTCATCTGTTAAACTTCCTGATAAACTTACAGTATCTTGAAAAGTTTTGGGCCTAGCTGATTTTACTAATCCCCTTATTTGTGGCACTAGTCCCCAAATATATCTTCCTATTCTTTTCGATTCTGGGGTTACTAGGTGTGGTACTAATCTCGAGAGTTCATTATATCTGTCGGTATATTCCCGATATGCTGCTCCTTTCATCTCTAAAGCTAGAACTCAGTTTCTAACTTTTCTATTTCATTATAAGGCAGTATTTATCTATAATCAAATTCCTGAATTCTTCCCAACTTAATTTATTCATAACGTGCCTACCTTTGATGGTCATTTCCAACTTCCACCAGGATTGGGCTTCACCCTTTAGTGAGTGTGAAGCAAACAAGGTTCTGTTGCTATTGGCACATTTGCTGATTTCCAGAGTTGACTCCATTTCATCTAACCAGCGTAAAGCCTGTACCGCTCCGCCTTTACCATCAAATTCTCGTGGTCTACAGGACATAAAAGCTTTGTAGGAGCATCCTCTTTCTATTATAGCTTCCTCTTCTGGTTGTTCCCTCGTGGTATCATCCATGGGTATCTCATTACCTGGTGTTGTTGTTCCGAGATTTAGGTTTTGTTGGAGCTGAGTTACTAATGTGGGTATGGCAGCTTCTAATTGTTGTGCTACTATCCGTGTGATCCTCTCATCTTCATTGGTGTTTGGGTTTATAGGGGTTTCTTCCCCAAGTCTGGTTCTAGGTCGTCCTCTTCGCGCCGTTCTCTTATGGGCTGTGTGTCCCTTCTTGGCGGCATGCTTTTCTATAATTAATTATAGTAAATAATAATAAATTTTAGATTATTAACAACATCCTACTTAACACATAAACAAGTAATAGCTTTGAACATAAAAGATATTTTTCATTTAAGTTCTTATTTAAAGATTTCACATCAAAAGTTAGCTTCTAATTTCCCTGCACCCATTTCCATATTCTTGAGATGTTTCCTGTAGGTGCTTTCAATTCCTTAACATCTTTCTGAATATTCCTGATTTCTTGTTGAATTTTCTTGAGCTGTTTAAGGGTTGGTTGAGTGACTGTGTTTTGATCTTCATCCACCCTTTGTCTCTTAGTTTTACTTTCTTCGTTTCCGAGGGAGTTAGTTTCTTGTATCTCCTTGCCTTCGTATTGCTTGGTCTTAAATTTGTTTCCGGGTCGTACCCTTTTCCTGGAGTTTTAATGGTATATCCTCCTACCATTACAGTGCACGACGGACATAAAATTTAGGTTCGGGATTATCTTCTCCTTTGGTTGAAAAAGATTCTAAAATTTGCTGAGGTTTAGGTTCAGGCGTAAATCCTTCGTGATTATTATAATCCGAGCATTCGGATAAGTCAGTCTCACAAAATTTGTTATTGGTACTCATGGCTGCAACACAAATCTTTTCATGATTCAAACCCAATAGTTAGTTATCTATTTTTATACATATTATAAGTTTTCTGCATGAAACATACTTTTATACATGGAATCATAATACACAAAATCATATATTACACATAATTATACATATATGAGCTTATGGTTATAGTCTAGGTATTTTTATGGTACCTAATTCTCTATAACCAATGGCTCTGATACCAACCTGTCACATCCCGGCGGAAGCGTGAGATATTAGGATGTGACTTGATTGTTCAGAACACATTGTCAGATATTAATTAATAAAAACACATAAACATATATATTTCATAACATAATATTAAGTTAGGATTACATAAAATCATCATAGACAAAATTTGAAATTACATAATCCTATTACATCATAAAGTCTTAACAACTACATCTTCAGAGACGATGGAAATGAGCATCCACCGACACACTGAAGTCATACAGGTTCACAGTTAGGTTTACACAAACTTTTCCTACAACTTCACCCCAGCCATTAAAAACATCAAAGGAGAATGTTAGGTTGTTATTCATGATGAATTCCTGAAAAAGCATACCAAAAATAGTCAACACAAAGTTGGTGAGCTTCACAGGTTTATAAACAGATAATATTGATGTATTATACATACAACCAACCTTACATAGTAATCAGATTATCCATATTTGTCATATCATATTCACATAAATCAGATAACATAGCATTATAACACTCATTCTGTTAATGCAGGAGATATCTCCTAAGTAGCGCTACCAATGTTATCTAACGGTTCCACATCCGAACTAATGGTTGTAACATAATTTCGGTAATAATACATCAATTCATAAATTAGTATGCTTTTTCCCCAAAATTTGATAAAAACAAAATGGGCCATGAAACTCACCTTTACTCCAAGTAATAACCTATAAACAAAAGAATTTCATAGTTTAGAAAACTTAACTATTTTCTTCAAAATTTTCAGTACCTCAATAGATTTGGAAATTTTTATAACAAATAGGTTTATTAATCTGGAATATCACGTTAATTTCTTATTTCCAAGATATTAACAGATTATTTCTCTAATTGTTATAAAGTCATCATAAATTGCCAAAAATAGTTTCCGTAGTCCAAAAATTCCCAAAATTTTACAGAAGGTTCATCATAATAATTAGAACTTCTTATAAATTTATCAAAGTCTAATACATAACAGATTAGTTTCTGTAATTGTTACAATAATCCTATTTCTTCACAAAAAGCTATATAGCTCCAAAAATCATTAAATTTATACATTCTGTAGTTTTGTATTTATCAATTTATCCATGATTTTCTCAGATTTTATTTTGCTATTTAAGTATTTATTCTGATTTTTCTACTACAGAACATGTAAAAATTCATATTTCAATCATAACAAAGGAATAAATTCTGAAATAATTCCAGGGACCTTAGTACTCAAAAAGGATCATTTGGTGAATTTATTAGAATTTTATAAATTTTTTATATTAATTGCTTATTTCAAGACTATGTTTTCTTTAAAAATTTTGAACAATGTTTGTCCCACAATCTTTATTTGCCTTTATGATGTAAAAATTCTTGTAATATGTTCACATATAATGCTTTTGATTATATGTGTTGTTTGAACACATATATCATACATATATCTATATGTTGATATATAAGTTTAGCTTAAGATTTGATACCTTTGGTTGGTATTTAACTTATGAAACCAAGAGATATGGTTGTTACAAGAACTAAGTACACGATGGTGGTGGTGATAGCTATCGGTGATGGTTTGTGATGTTGGTGTTTCAAGGATAAACTCGAGGGTCTTCGGTTGAGGTGGTGGTGTGTGTACCTGTCCGAAGGAGAGTGAAAGATCAAGGTGGTGTTGTGTGGTGTTTGGGAGGTGATGGTGACCGAGAGGATGGAGAGAGTGGCTTATGGTGATGTTTCGGGAATGGTAACCAAGGTAGTAGTGTTTTGTTTTTAGAAAAGATGGTGAATATGCAAGCCTTCGGCCGAGAATTGATATAGGGAGATTCTTCATGATTATACTAGTCCTAGGTGGTGAGGTGTTGATTGTAGCTTTGCTAGGTGGCGGTTTTGGTGGGTGTATCTAGAAGAGCCGAGGAGGTGGCGGTAAAGAAAGGAGGTGAGTGTGCAAGATGGCATTTCAATAGAGTTCATGACTCATCAATCATGATTGCATGGTTTAGTTCTAATTTGGGTGCTTAATGATCCGGTCTTTGATCTTTAATTGGTATTTTGGTTTAAGGTTTAGGTGTAGAGATGTGTTTAGGTTTGTTTTGATGTTAAGTTTTCTTGATGTTAACTTATGTTTTAGGATGTTTGGTTGGTTTGTGTTTTGGTTTGTTTTGATGTATCTTGATCATATATGGTTTACATCAAAGAATTGTTGCTTTTGAATACATGCAAACGTAAATTATACATGCATGCAATCATTCATGCGTGCAACGCATAGTATATGCATATAAACACATATTACACCACATGTATTTAACAGAGGAGTACATACATGAGTATAATAATATACATGTGTATATGTTTCTTTAATAAAGATGGTACATGCACATACGTAAATTATATGCATGCAATATACGTGCATCGCATAGTATATACAATAAACACATAATACACACATGTATTTTAACAAGGGATGACATATGCATGAGTAAAACATTGATAATATACATGTATATATGTTGCTTAACAAAGATGGTTCATGCACACGTAAAAAGGTATGCATGCGACCATGCGTACGTATACTTGATATTATACAAGTGAACAATATACTTATGTAAACAAAATGAAAGCATGCATACGTTTATGCATATAATAAGATATATATATTACCTAGGTGTGGCTCAAATTAATAAATGAACTTAGTGTATTAGATTTCTTAATCTAGGGTTGTCACATATAATATAAAAATAATATAAGGTTACCTTAGTATTAGAAAATCTTGAAACTATTTGTAAAAGAAAGTTTTTGAAATTGATCATAACCAAAGGATGATTAAAGGTTTTTGTGTGAGATTTTTAGAAAATGAACAAATGAAAAGTGAGGCCGGAAGCTTGCTTTTATAGTTGATGTTAGGAGAGAGTATGAATATGTAATGGTAGTTATAAGTCTTTCAAAAGGGGGTTATGATTAGAATTTGAAAAAATATAGAATAAAAAATTTTAAATGAATAAAGAATAATTATAATTTAAACTTTAATTTATTAAGACTTTAATTTAACAACTTATTTTTTATAAAATCTTTATAGACTTTTAAATCTTACAAGAACTTGTAATTTGATATTTATTTTAGTTGAATATTTTAAATCTATAGATATTAATAACCTTTTAACATTCATA